>OZ020304.1:67328642-67798185 GCA_963971305.1 Arcuatula senhousia
GCATGCTCTTTAGGTATTGATCTTGTGTTAAAACTTTTGTTAAAGGAGAAGACTTCATAAGTTAGATGCATTTGTATTGATAAAAATATTTGAGCAAAATGTAACTATCTATATTGTTGTCAACTTGTGTCTGATCCTTGTTTGCATTTATAGAGCAAATAAAATAATTCTAAATCCAAAATAAAAGGTAATAACAAAATTACCGGAGGATCAGTCTCAAATAATGTCCAGGAGAAAAGACTAAAATATTGAAGACATACCGGAAAAAATGAAGATCTCAATGGTCCTGACTTTTCAAAAGAAATGGTGGGTTAAACTAGTCTAGTAGATTTTATGGCGCGCCGATCCCCCTTCCTTTGCTATCGAAGACTGAATTAAATGTTAACAAACAACGCAAGGATTTAGTGCTGAAAAAATTGCTTCAATCAGGAGATGGATATGAAAAGGTTAATAAAATGAAGATGAAATAATGATGATGGGGCATTGCTCCTTATATGTAAACATGTACAGAACCTGGTATTTTGATGTAACACGGAGAAAAACATCCCCAAATGTTGAAATCTAACAAGAGAAAATAAAGATACTGACTCAGTACCAACTTCAAATGTTTAGTAATGGTAGATTGAATTAATTAAATTAAGTCAACCATTGCGGACTAGCTCTTGTGACATGTGACATGTCCCATTCGTCGTCATAGATCAAATTGAATTTTGATGGCCCAAATCAACAACAAAATACTCTTTTTTTATCATTGTTTGAAAATATTATGTTCATTTCAATATTTTCTAATCTTGAACTTTATTGAAATGGTGAGATTTGATATTTTAACATATTTTTTAAATGTAAAGTTTACCAAACATTGTTGATATTTAAAGAAGGAAAGTAAAATTGAAACGTTTTCGAAATGTTTACCGCAGCAATACAAGTAAGACCAAGTAACATTTGAAAAACAAAAAATGATTAATAATTCGGATGCCTCATGATTGTTAAACGGCGTTGCCCCAGTTTCGTGGTTATATTTGCTTAAAATTCATCCCCTTTGTCGTATAACAAAGGGATTTAAAAGTTACCAAAACACACGCTGAATCCTGAAAACAGACTAAAAAAGTCAAACAACGATACTGAATGCAAATGTTAAGTTTGGTTATTTCTTTTCTCTAGTTCTCGTTTTACTTTTATTTTTTTTCAATTCTCTATTAGTTCCCTTAAAGAGGGAAACATATACTAAAGTTTATGTTATATATTAGTATAGCATGCATTGTCCAACCACAGAGACTTGGTCTAACTGATCAAGTAGGAAAACTGTTATTTGCTCTCTCCATTTTCTTGGGCCTTGGTTTACTTCAATTTGTGTTAAAGCTTTTTTTTATAAATTGCTATAAATATAATTGCTCATTTTACTTGAACAATATGTTAATTAAGAATGCATGTTGTTGTGTACATAGATTTTTTTGGGGGGTGGGGGGTGGGGGTGGGTTGGAGTGGTGGTTAAAATGATAATTTCTCAGGCATAGTTAATGAAGAATGTTGATCATATCAATCATCAATCATATAATTATAAGTAAAAATAAAACATTTATTTATTCTGATGCCAAAGAACATTATAGCAGCGTATGTAGTCAATGAAAGTTTGTTCGTTATTTTTGATTTTACTAACAAGAGAGTTTTCGATGTTTTGATAGACCAGAGAACATTTTAGATTGTTTTTCCTGACACTTTTTTTGCTTTTGTAAAATGGAGCATTTGAATTCGGATGAATATGGAGTTTTAAAGTAATATATAGCTTAACGTGCGATAAACTAACAATGATAAGCTCAATTGTGAGTGTTTGCATTCTTGACTTGTGAAAGCTTCAGTTTTTCAACAAATTGTCATTTTTTCCCATTATTTTCGAATATATCATAAAAATGTTATGGCATCTCTCCAT
The DNA here is from genome assembly GCA_963971305.1 of Arcuatula senhousia. NCBI lineage: Eukaryota > Metazoa > Mollusca > Bivalvia > Mytilida > Mytilidae > Arcuatula > Arcuatula senhousia. Next base: position 67,330,570 of record OZ020304.1, read on the forward strand.
CTAATAAGTAAGGAAGTATTTGAAGGAGTTCATAATTGTTATAAATCTAGTGTTCCATGTAAACCGGCCCAACTGAATTATCTAACTAGAAACATTATTCAGAAATAAAACAATACATGTATTAAGCAAAACTTGTGAATGTAAACAGAAAAAAAAACATTGAGTAGAGAAATGTCGTCGGTTGTAGTGGATTTTAAACCTCCCCTTTTTCAATCTTACAGATACTAGTAGTATACTTTCGTGTTGATATTCACAAATCTTCAATGGCTAAAATAAGGACTTAAGACAATTATTAAATGCAAGTTGTAGAATTTTAGTGTTTTTGGATTGTTTCATTTAGAATACAAAATCAATACTATGTTTATCCAAAAAGTAAATTAATTTAAAAATGTCTCTTTTAATCACGCATTTGCAAATACTGAAATATGATTTCAATAAAAAGCATTCTTTTGATTACATAGCAAGTAAAGGATTAACAAAAAAAATTCTATGAAAGAAAAAAGTTTGAACAAAATCTAGTAATGGATGTTAAATGATACTTTCTCTTCTCGGTTTAATTGAATGGACATGTCATTTGTTGAATGGTCTAATCCGGGAATTGTCTAAAGCAACAAAATATTTAGAGTATTCAATTAATAAATAAAAGGTTTGCAAGATTATACTAGGATGAACTTCAATATGAAAAGCTTTACAAACAAACACACGATACAAAATATCTGCCATGGTTCTACGAATGAAACAATCTGCCTTAGCTCAACAAATGGTTCCTGTCAGTATGTTTAGTTTAGACAAATCACGCCGTATCAGTTTACATTAATTTGTACAATTATTTAATATTGTTGTCTTATTTCCAATCAGGATTCTACAACACAAGGGAGTAGCCCATTAAGAGACAGAACGATTAATTGACCGTAAATTTAGCAACGATTGGAAAATCTATTGAGGCTGAACAACTTACAGTGTCCGCTCTAGGAATTTCGCAAATTAAGGAACAATCATCTAATAGTAAAGTCTTGCAAAGGCAACATCATTTCGTAATATTTTTGCAGTGGAATTTACAAAATCAAGAGACCACCACCAAGTATCAATGGCGAAACTAGTGTTACTTTTAACAAGCATTTTCGGTAAGAGTTGTATTATTTTTTTTTTCTATTTTACATATAATCGCTTTTTATACACTATATATAATTCGCACAAAGTTGCCTCAGTTTAAGAATGGGGGATTTTTATAACATTTTATTTTTGGCGAAGCTAAAAAACACCCACGGCATTCGGATATCACTAGTCAAAAAGCAAAGACATGCCAATGGTTATAAATTCAAAACAGGTTTGCCGGATGTCTTATTTAGAAAGTGGTTAAACAGACAACAACAACAACATCAAAAACACAAAACCCCAACTCCAATATCTTTTTTTTCTAAATTGTCGCTTAATATGTGGGCTGTGTCGCGTACACATGGACTCAGGTTCTCTGGATTGGTTTATAACATACTGGCACCGTAATTGTTATTGTAATTATACACTATTAAAGCTTGGATAGAAAAGTTTTAGAAGAACTCATTTGACTTAACGGTAAACTTATTACTTGCAATCGAAAACCACACACTTCTTTCATATATGAACTTAAATAACAAGTAATCCAGAATTCATCGCTTGTTTTTATATAGGTTCAATAAACAATCTCGAGGGTTACGCAGTCAGTGATGCCAACAGTCTCCACACAACATTGTTTACAGGGTACAATACAGATGTACTTCCATCCTTCCCAGTTGATATACAGTCGGAGTACAACCTCCTAACAATCAACGGCTTGGTAAGTTTGTTGGTAACCTCCTCACTATCAACGGCTTGGTAACTAAGTTTGTTGGTAACCTCCTCACTATCAACGGCTTGGTAAGTGTATGGGTAACTTTCTCACAATCAACAGCTTGGTAAGTTTGTTTGTTACCGCCTCACTATCAACGGCTTGGTAAGTTTTTTGGTAACCTCCTCACTATCAACGGCTTGGTAAGTATATGGGTAACTTTCTCACAATCAACAGCTTGGTAAGTTTGTTGGTAACCTCCTCACTATCAACGGCTTGGTAAGTTTGTTGGTAACCTCCTCACTATCAACGGCTTGGTAAGTTTGTTGGTAACCTCCTCACTATCAACGGCTTGGTAAGTTTGTTCGTAACCTCCTCACTATCAACGGCTTGGTAAGTTTGTTGGTAACCTTCTCAGTATCAACGGCTTGGTGAGTTTGTTGGTAACCTCCTCACTATCAACGGCTTTGTAAGTAAGTTTGTTGGTAACTTTCTATCAACGACTTTGTAAGTTTGTTGGTAACCTCCTCACTATCAACGGCTTGGTAAGTTTGTTGGTAACCTCCTCACTATCAACGGCTTGGTAACTTTGTTGGTAACCTCCTCACTATCAACGGCTTTGTACATTTGTTTATAAAAACCACAGTTTCAATCACATATTAAATGATTTGTGCTCTTCAGTCCAGGTCTGAGCAATCTGTGCTGAACAAACTATACATAAATAGATGCTAGTGCAACAAACAATAAAGGCTTAACCTTCTGGAGCATCTATAAGTCAACTTTAGTTTAGCATGAGTTTGTATTTTGACTGCAGATTAGTACTTTTATATGTTTCATGTCAATGTTGCCTTTACTTTTTGGGATCTCTGACATTCAAAATGAAATGTTTCATAGTACTACTTTTAATGTTCCAAATGCATAGTTTAAATTATATTTGGTCTTCAACATCGGTCTGACCAGCCAGTGCTGCACAATGATTGAGTGAGTTGGTGTTTTACGCCATTGCAACACTATACATAGGTTACATAAGGGCAAAGAACATGAAGAAGATGGTAAAATGAACATGAAATGATGATGATGACGAGAATATGGGGATGGGTGGGAAACAAAGGAACAGTAAATTTCGATGACCACTGGAAAATGGGAGAGGTGGATAAAGGGCGGAAAATTTGACCTAAGCAGAATACAAAATCCCCGAAACAAAAGTAAAGTCCTCATAAAATGCAATAAATTGGGTTAATAAGGATTTAATAATACGACAAATGCCATGAAAAAATTTATGGTAGGGTAGATTGGATATTGTAAAGATTGGTGGTTAAAAGGCCGGATAGACACTAAACATTTAATTAAGATATGGAATTTTCTTTCTTAATACTTTTAAATATGTGTTAAACAAAATGATACAAAAGAGCTTGACTGTGTTAATCATGGAAAACTTGACGGCATATAAATTTTTTACACATATTGCGTTAGGACAATGTGTAATAAACGCCAGAACCTTGTTTCATAAATTATTCTTAAATAATGTAACGATGAAAGTGGATAAAATGAGTAGTTCAAAAGTTTAATGCGATTCCACATTCATGACATTATTCCTTGGTGCTATTCAGTTTGTGCCATTAAAATGCAATCATAGCCTTAATGATGCATAAAACAAGGTATATCAATGTAGAATGATTAATTCATCAAAATAGCCTGCAGCAAGTACGTCTGACTTTTTTTTAAATTTTCGTAAAATTAAACATTAAAACTTCATATACCGTTGTGTAGTACTTGTTAAGCATCCAAACAAATGCTTAGTAAGTAAGTTACTAGTAGTTAGTAATTGTTTTACTCCTAAACAGCACGAGATGGACATGAAACGAGTAAAACAATGAACATGAAATGATGATAAAATAAATGGCGGGTTTAGGAGACAAGGTAATTATGACAGCAACTTGAAAATTAAGTGGAAAGGTTTAGCAACAATATGGCCTATTGCAGTGGATCCTACATACTGAAACCGTCGCGGTAGGCTAGTAACACCTTAGTATATTGAAAGGATGCTACGGGTCCTACACATACTGAAAGCCGCCACGGTGGGCTGGTAAACCTTCTGTCGCCCTTATATAACAAACAGTGTTGTTAGGGCGTAAAACACAAACTCACTGAAACATTTTATTTTTTCAGAAGGAATTGGCTCTTCTCATTAATTTTTAAAAAGATAAATCTTCCAGTGAAATTAAAACGTATTTCTACAGTCTCATGTTTTCTTATCAAAATAATACAATATTAAGTTTTATTCGTAATCTGAAAGTATGTTGTAATGGATACCCAAAACGTGTGTTACCATTGTGTATGACTCAGTCATGGAATTTAGGATTTGGGATTTACAGAACCTAATCCATGATTTTGAATTTTTTTATTTAAGATTGTGTTACAAAAGCCGCAAGTAAAATTTATAGGACCAAACTATTTTTTACATCTCGTGTGGAGGTCGTAGAAAGCTTCCCCGTGCTTCAGTTGTATGCTCTTATATATTTTCGAGTACTGGAATATGTGTTGGAGAGACACAGTTTACATATTTCCAAAATTTGACAACGTTTGGCTATTTCTTTAAAAATTGATAAATTTATTTGTTTGGTCATTGTTGTAATATTTTTTGGCTTCTGTTTTTGTTTTATCAAATCTTATATACTACTGGTTTTCCAAACTTTTTACCCCTAGCGTGTCTGATGAAGGTTAATCCAGAAAAGCGCTTCACACGCAGCGAAATTTTGCATTGTACATTCAATATGTGGATCGTGTCTTTCTTGCACATATTCCATATTCTTTCGTATTTAATATTATTTCAGAGTTTGGCTTTAGTGCCGTGTGGAGGTCGTAGAAAGCTTCCCCGTGCTTCAGTTGTATGCTCTTATATATTTTCGAGTACTGGAATATGTGTTGGAGAGACACAGTTTACATATTTCCAAAATTTGACAACGTTTGACTATTTCAATTTATTTCTTTGGTCATTGTTGTAATATTTTTTGGCTTCTGTTTTTGTTTTATCAAATCTTACATACTACTGGTTTTCCAAACTTTTTACTCCTAGCGTGTCTGATGAAGGTTAATCCAGAAAAGCGCTTCACACGCAGCGAAATTTTGCATTGTACATTCAATATGTAGATCGTGTCTTTCTTGCACATATTCCATATTCTTTCGTATTTAATATTATTTCAGAGTTTGGCTTTAGTGCCGTGTGGAGGTCGTAGAAAGCTTCCCCGTGCTTCAGTTGTATGCTCTTATATATTTTCGAGTACTGGAATATGTGTTGCAGAGACACAGTTTACATATTTCCAAAATTTGACAACGTTTGGCTATTTCAATTTATTTCTTTGGTCATTGTTGTAATATTTTTTGGCTTCTGTTTTTGTTTTATCAAATCTTACATACTACTGGTTTTCCAAACTTTTTACTCCTAGCGTGTCTGATGAAGGTTAATCCAGAAAAGCGCTTCACACGCAGCGAAATTTTGCATTGTACATTCAATATGTGGATCGTGTCTTTCTTGCACATATTCCATACTCTTTCGTATTTAATATTATTTCAGAGTTTGGCTTTAGTGCCGTGTGGAGGTCGTAGAAAGCTTCCCCGTGCTTCAGTTGTATGCTCTTATATATTTTCGAGTACTGGAATATGTGTTGGAGAGACACAGTTTACATATTTCCAAAATTTGACAACGTTTGGCTATTTCTTTAAAAATTGATAAATTTATTTGTTTGGTCATTGTTGTAATATTTTTTGGCTTCTGTTTTTGTTTTATCAAATCTTATATACTACTGGTTTTCCAAACTTTTTACCCCTAGCGTGTCTGATGAAGGTTAATCCAGAAAAGCGCTTCACACGCAGCGAAATTTTGCATTGTACATTCAATATGTGGATCGTGTCTTTCTTGCACATATTCCATATTCTTTCGTATTTAATATTATTTCAGAGTTTGGCTTTAGTGCCGTGTGGAGGTCGTAGAAAGCTTCCCCGTGCTTCAGTTGTATGCTCTTATATATTTTCGAGTACTGGAATATGTGTTGGAGAGACACAGTTTACATATTTCCAAAATTTGACAACGTTTGACTATTTCAATTTATTTCTTTGGTCATTGTTGTAATATTTTTTGGCTTCTGTTTTTGTTTTATCAAATCTTACATACTACTGGTTTTCCAAACTTTTTACTCCTAGCGTGTCTGATGAAGGTTAATCCAGAAAAGCGCTTCACACGCAGCGAAATTTTGCATTGTACATTCAATATGTAGATCGTGTCTTTCTTGCACATATTCCATATTCTTTCGTATTTAATATTATTTCAGAGTTTGGCTTTAGTGCCGTGTGGAGGTCGTAGAAAGCTTCCCCGTGCTTCAGTTGTATGCTCTTATATATTTTCGAGTACTGGAATATGTGTTGCAGAGACACAGTTTACATATTTCCAAAATTTGACAACGTTTGGCTATTTCAATTTATTTCTTTGGTCATTGTTGTAATATTTTTTGGCTTCTGTTTTTGTTTTATCAAATCTTACATACTACTGGTTTTCCAAACTTTTTACTCCTAGCGTGTCTGATGAAGGTTAATCCAGAAAAGCGCTTCACACGCAGCGAAATTTTGCATTGTACATTCAATATGTGGATCGTGTCTTTCTTGCACATATTCCATACTCTTTCGTATTTAATATTATTTCAGAGTTTGGCTTTAGTGCCGTGTGGAGGTCGTAGAAAGCTTCCCCGTGCTTCAGTTGTATGCTCTTATATATTTTCGAGTACTGGAATATGTGTTGGAGAGACACAGTTTACATATTTCAAAATTTGACAACGTTTGGCTATTTCTTTAAAAATTGATAAATTTATTTGTTTGGTCATTGTTGTAATATTTTTTGGCTTCTGTTTTTGTTTTATCAAATCTTATATACTACTGGTTTTCCAAACTTTTTACCCCTAGCGTGTCTGATGAAGGTTAATCCAGAAAAGCGCTTCACACGCAGCGAAATTTTGCATTGTACATTCAATATGTGGATCGTGTCTTTCTTGCACATATTCCATATTCTTTCGTATTTAATATTATTTCAGAGTTTGGCTTTAGTGCCGTGTGGAGGTCGTAGAAAGCTTCCCCGTGCTTCAGTTGTATGCTCTTATATATTTTCGAGTACTGGAATATGTGTTGGAGAGACACAGTTTACATATTTCCAAAATTTGACAACGTTTGACTATTTCAATTTATTTCTTTGGTCATTGTTGTAATATTTTTTGGCTTCTGTTTTTGTTTTATCAAATCTTACATACTACTGGTTTTCCAAACTTTTTACTCCTAGCGTGTCTGATGAAGGTTAATCCAGAAAAGCGCTTCACACGCAGCGAAAGTTTGCATTGTACATTCAATATGTGGATCTTGTCTTTCTTGCACATATTCCATATTCTTTCGTATTTAATATTATTTCAGAGTTTGGCTTTAGTGCCGTGTGGAGGTCGTAGAAAGCTTCCCCGTGCTTCAGTTGTATGCTCTTATATATTTTCGAGTACTGGAATATGTGTTGCAGAGACACAGTTTACATATTTCCAAAATTTGACAACGTTTGGCTATTTCAATTTATTTCTTTGGTCATTGTTGTAATATTTTTTGGCTTCTGTTTTTGTTTTATCAAATCTTACATACTACTGGTTTTCCAAACTTTTTACTCCTAGCGTGTCTGATGAAGGTTAATCCAGAAAAGCGCTTCACACGCAGCGAAATTTTGCATTGTACATTCAATATGTGGATCGTGTCTTTCTTGCACATATTCCATATTCTTTCGTATTTAATATTATTTCAGAGTTTGGCTTTAGTGCCGTGTGGAGGTCGTAGAAAGCTTCCCCGTGCTTCAGTTGTATGCTCTTATATATTTTCGAGTACTGGAATATGTGTTGGAGAGACACAGTTTACATATTTCCAAAATTTGACAACGTTTGACTATTTCAATTTATTTCTTTGGTCATTGTTGTAATATTTTTTGGCTTCTGTTTTTGTTTTATCAAATCTTACATACTACTGGTTTTCCAAACTTTTTACTCCTAGCGTGTCTGATGAAGGTTAATCCAGAAAAGCGCTTCACACGCAGCGAAATTTTGCATTGTACATTCAATATGTGGATCGTGTCTTTCTTGCACATATTCCATATTCTTTCGTATTTAATATTATTTCAGAGTTTGGCTTTAGTGCCGTGTGGAGGTCGTAGAAAGCTTCCCCGTGCTTCAGTTGTATGCTCTTATATATTTTCGAGTACTGGAATATGTGTTGGAGAGACACAGTTTACATATTTCCAAAATTTGACAACGTTTGGCTATTTCTTTAAAAATTGATAAATTTATTTGTTTGGTCATTGTTGTAATATTTTTGGCTTTTGTTTTTGTTTTATCAAATCTTATATACTACCGGTTTTCCAAACTTTTTACTCCTAGCGTGTCTGATGAAGGTTAATCCAGAAAAGCGCTTCACACGCAGCGAAATTTTGCATTGTACATTCAATATGTGGATCGTGTCTTTCTTGCACATATTCCATATTCTTTCGTATTTAATGTTGTGGTTGTCGGTCCTGTCCTAATTTCAATGACTGAACTGACTTTATTGAAGTCTTGTCCTAATATTTTTTGTTTATTTCAGGACCTAAAGACACAGACTTTATCAACTTCGGGGTGGTTTACCATAGTAAGTATATTTTCCTAGGTTATTTACGCAGTGGATAGACAAACAGTATCCAAACATTTTTTTTAAAAGTGCTAGATAATCTAAAATAATCATTATTTCAAATAATGAGCACTCAGTAACTATTTTGTGATTTATGAAATGTGGTAATAAATTCTTTCCCTGCGACAATATGACCGACCGGGGGCATTATGTTTTACTCATGTCCATCAGTTTGTATTTCCACACGAATCCTCGTACCTGAGAGTGAAAATAAGGTTGACAGGGTAGCTCAGTGTACGTCCTAAGCGACTTAAAACATGTCGGACTTCTTTCAGTAAAGAAAAGTTTACATAAAAATTCAGACACCGTACATCAGAATGATTTGATAATTTTCTATATTACAAATTGTGTGTCTCTTTAAATGGAATTTCAGACCTGCCAGACATCTACTTCCTGTTTGGGACCCTAGGCAGGGACATCTCTGTTCCATGGAAGTATTCGTTCTTATCAAAGCTGATGTTTATATTCGTCGAATTTATTTTATTTGTTTTTTTGTTGAGAATAGGGTCTTTATTTGACACTTAAGGATTGGGCTAAAATCATATGTAGTTTTTGATCAATGGCCAATAGGTTATTTACAGGCGATGAACATGAAAAGGATGATAAAATGAACATGAAATGATGATGATAAATGAAATTTGGGGTGGGGTGGGACACAAAGGAACGGTAAAGTTTGAAGAAGCTGGTCACATTGAAGACTGCAGGCTGTTTTCTGTTGTGGATTTTTTAAATTATCGTTGATGGTGTAGGTTATGTCGCCTACGCTTATTCCACATCTCATTATCTTCTATGTAATCCTTGCAATGCACTGCGGATAACATCTGTTGTTATGCTTAATTGCGGACAATTATAATTTGCCATCTTGTATTTTTTTATGTTAGTACATATATATAGTTCTTTTTAAAAAGAACTCAGATATATTCCACTTCCAAACAAACAACATTAAACTCTTGATAAAAGAGTTCTGTAAGTGCTTCCGTCCGTCTGTCCGTAGCACTTTTGTATCTTTTACTCATCTTTAAAGTATTGCATATATTGGGAAGATAAGAACCTTTTTAGATTTTAATTGACTGGTATTTTTCTTCGCTTTTGATTTTTAGGTTTTCCAATTATTCTAAGAAATTATTTTGTTTTATATACTCGCTTCTAGGAGTGCTTAATAGCCAGTACAATATCAACCCTGAATGAGTTAAACTTTATTTCCTTAGATTTGGACAGATTCCAGGTTATCTTGGACACCAGCATCCAACGGAAATATCGAATATGTTTATGTAGCAGCAACAAAAGTTTGGCATCCACAGTTGGTCGTTCAAAACTCGTAAGTTAAACTGAGTATATTTTAAACACACATCGAATTTGATATCATTTAGTTAAGGCTTGTGGCAAATAGAAAATGACGAGAAGAAAGACAAACAAATGCTGCTCTCAGAAGATGATTATCTGACCCATACAATTTTGAAATAGATGGGGTGGGTATGAGGGGGTATGATCCCGCACTCCCGTTAAAACAAATACCAAGTCCCGCTTTCCCGGTTACTTAAATGACCATTCCCGAATCCCGATACCTAAAATCCCGAATTCCTGCAGTTTTAACTGTAAAATTACAAATTCCCGGCGAATAAGGAAGCCTTTCCCGCTGTCCCGGAAAAGGTCCTACCGACATTCAATGATATATTTTCAAAGTATAGCCTGTGAAATTTATGGCCAGGGATCTACCTCTATATACAAATCAGAGACGCATCGGATAAGGTCTGAGGGCTCTTTTTTCAGAACACTGATGTTCAGAAGACAAAAATAGGCTTGTTTTTTTATAACCACGCTGAGTTGTGGAATAAAGGGTGGTTTTAGTTTATCTATATATATTCTATCATATCAAGGTTCTATGTGTGTGAGGATTGGGGGTTTGTCGGCATAAAAAGATACTCATGGATATAATAAACAAATGAACCACTGGTCGCGGATATGTAAAATTAAAGTGGTTAACATTTTGATAATTTCATATTTACCATTTTCGAAGACTTCCAACGTTTAAATACAATTCCCTTTTAGACTGAATTGCACAAAACACACCATTTTAATGTTTTGCAGTGCTGATGACTTATCAGGATTAGACGACGAAGGCAGCCATGTGAGAATCAAATATGACGGGGAGGTTCGTTGGGAACCTGGGGTTATTTTGTCAACAGCGTGCGATGTCGACGTCACATACTTCCCTTACGATCTCCAAACATGTGACATCGAATTAGCCAGTTGGGGTTTTCATACAGACGCCGTTAATTTAACATTCTACAAGTCTAACATAAATTTAGAAGATTACAGAACAAATGCCGAATGGGAATTGAAATCAACCTCTCAAACAACTTCAGAACTTGTTGAGGATGGTTTGGTGTATTCAGAACTCATTTTCCGAATTGTGCTTGACAGACTTCCGGGTTATTACATCATGAGCGTAATATTTCCGGTTATTCTTACTGCCGTTTTAACATCAATTACATTTTTGCTTCCTGTGGAATCGGGAGAAAAGGTTGGATATATATTAACAGTCCTGTTGGCTCTTGCTGTGTTGCTGACATTATTTGCGGATAGTATGCCAACAACTTCTAAACATACATCTGTTCTAGGTAAAATACTTACTTCAAACTTTCATGATTATTACAATTTAAGCAGAAATCGCAAGCATAATTCTTTTTGGAACATAAATGACTAAAAACAATGAATGGGGATAATCGATCTCATTTGTCCAAGAAGAGAGGACAAATTAGGTACATGTAACTTCATATCAGAGAATTGAGACCGCAATGGTCCTGACTTGGCACAAGCATTACAAAACAAACTTTTTAACTCTAGAGCTTCCATTACGAAAGTAATATACAAACTGACCAAAAGCTAAAGTATCAGATTGGCTGGCAATAACGCGATTTTTTTTGTCTACAAAATGTTTTATTCTAATTTCAGTTGCTTTTCTGACCGTTACATTAGCGATGGCTTCCTTGGTGACCATCATTACCATCCTCATCATCCGGTTGTACCACAAACCAGAAAGTTACAAAGCACCAGCATGGCAACATAAAATAGCTCGCTACTTCAAAAACAAAAACTGCAAAACTAACGTTGAAGATTTTAATGGTACCGAAAAGGAAGTAACAGAAAATGGCAAGAAGTCGTATTCTTCTACAAATAAGAACTATTATTCCAATCAGGAACTTTCGGAATTTTATGATAAATTTTGGTTTGTTGTTTTTACCATTTTGTATGGTGTTGTTGTTCTTTGTTTTTGTATAACGCTCAGTGTTACTGAGTCCTGATTTTTATCAACTGTTTTCAATACTCATGCATTCAAGTTTGCAAAATATTTTATTCGTTGTATTTCTACCAACATTCTTTCAAGCGATTTGACATTAACTGCTGACTAAAGATTCTTCGTTTATAGAGGAGTTTTGTCTCATAATCATAAGTGTTCTTTTATCAATGCATATTTTATATAATGATACGAATCATATGCACATGTATATCGTATAGGTGTTGATCAATTGTAATTGCCTAATACAAATTACATTTTTAAGTATAGTTTGTAAATAAAGGTAATAACAAAATTACCAAAATTGGAGAATCAATCTCAAATGTCCATAAGACGAAACAAAACAAGGAAGACATACCGGGAAAATTGAAGATCGCAATGGTCCTGACTTGGTACAGGCATTTCAAAAGAAATGGTGGGTTAAACCAGGTTTTAAGGCGCGCCAAACCTCCCTCTTCCGATTTTGCTTTTTAAGAAAAAATATCTTCTCGTAAAAATGAGGTGGAAAAGTCGTTTTATCATAACAGTCAGTCTGATTAAAATACAGCCCTCCTGAATTTTTTCCCCGACGATGAAAAAAGTTTTAATCAGACTGCATAACACAGATCAGTTTATCATTATACATTGTACTATGTTGATTCTTTGATATTGTTATGCAGTCTGATTAAAACTTTTTTCATCGTCGGGGAAAAAATTCAGGAGGGCTGTATTTTAATCAGACTGACTGTTATGACCAGTTTGCAATGTTAACGATACAGACTTTTCATATAAAATTTGGAGATTCCTTCAGCGATGAAAGCTTAAGAAAGTGAAACATTAAGCTATTTCCAGATCGCTTTCCTTCAGTTACTTTGATAGAATAATTTATTTTAGTAATACAAGAATTTACCTTTATCTTTAATATAATTTTTTAATTCTTAATTTGATAGCTTTTATTAGACTGATAAGACTAAATTTTGTAATCCTCAAAGACAAGTTGCACAAATCAATTATAATTATCTTGGGATTATTTTGGGAGCGGAAGGTATCGCCAATAATTTCCTGGCAAAAAAGTGATAATCTTAATGTAGCAATGTTGGAACATGGTTCCAGAAAAACAATTTGAGCTTTAAGGATGGTCACTCCTGAGCTCTTTTATATCAAAGATTTTATGATTTGTGATGAAAATTATAGAAAAATGTCCACTTAATCAAATGACAAAAAGAAAACTATAGGTCAGTGTGATTGTTTCCAAGATATATGACGTCAAAATTTTGGCGGGAAATCAGACTCCTCTAGACTTTACTTAACTTTAACATTGTGACGTTTTTGGCCTTAAAAACCAAGAAGTTGTATCAAGAATTTGAAGAAATTTTATACAGTTTGTTTTGAAGGTCTATATAATCAGAAAATGTCATAAAAAGTAGGGGTCAGTGTGCAAAAAATTTCTTCAGTAATTAAAGGTAAAGTCTAGAGTCTATAGAAAAAGGACCTATGATAATAAACAGGGCGTATTTTCTACATATTCAGTTTACCAATGCAACCTATCATTGGTGGGTAAACATTCTTAAGCAATTTAAAACTAGGAATACTGCGAACCGGCTCACAGATGGATATCCCGCTTTATATTTAACTCTTAAAGTCTGTCCCCTGAATGATTTCCATGAACAATTACAAAACTTATGCATGTGAATCTCCGTAAGATGTACTTTCATCGTGTAAAGTTTTATCAAAATCTACCAAGTGATTCATCAATATTTATTAAATGATTTATCAAATCTTGGAGTTGCGCTAACGGGTTAAGTGGACAGACCGACACACGGATAGACATATATAAGGTGATTCAAATATGCCAGTCTAAAGTTTGTGTGCTGCACATAGTGTTAGAGCGACAACGAGTGCGCTGACAGAAAATCTTTAAGACCATAAACCATATACATGTAATACATTTGCGGAGAAAAAAATGTTACTTTGGACAATGTAAATTTTATAGATCAGAGTCTATAGAAACAACAGGAAAAAAAACGTAAGAACCATCTTTAATTCATTTTAATATCACAGGAAAACAGTAACAAATATTTTTTCAAGAAGTATTATGCAATTCAAATAACAAATGTTCCAATAAAACATTTAATGCAAAACAACAATTTAAGTTAGTTATCATACAAGAAGGCATACGACTTTGTACATGTAACGCATTCCATCTAAAAGTCAACAAGATTTTGGTAAGGGATGACAATTTAGCTTGAAGGGGAGGGCTTGTTTTTCCCCAAAACAATATAAAAAAATGTTTTTGCAGCAGAGTTTAAGAAACAAAAAAAAATCTGCTAAATGAAATAACGCTCATAATGCTCGGTCCATAAGAAAACCATTGGGGATATCCAGCTTTTACACACACACACCAACACATGCACATACAATTTATTGCACCAATTAAAAATTCTGTCATACATCAGTGTATGAAATTTTCATACTTTACACCTCTAATTTTTAGTCTTTCAAACTGAAAAAAAAGAAAAGAAATCAATCGACATTATTTCAGATAATTACAAAACATATCACATCAATCCATGTTGACCTTGTATGTTTTATTCTTTGAAAGAGTAAATATTTCTTGTTTCATTCCCAGAAGAGAATAACGTAGCTCTTATAAAAAAAAGAAATGATATAGACCAATGTTTAATTCTTGACGACTAGATGACGTCGTTTGTGGTCAAGTTTTTGAGTAAAGCCTACCAGAGTTTTCGTGTAAAGATCTTTCACCGATCTTCAATCTAAGAACAGGCCATGTTAGTCTGTCGGCTTATTGTTTTTTTGCCAAGTAAAGGTTTACGTACCGTTTATAATGTATTGTGTCAAATTATTTACAGAAACGTGCAATTTCAATCTTTCATTAAAATATGTTTCTAGGAAGTCTAATTCATATTTAGATCTTCATCTCGAAATTGACTCTCAAGGAAGCTTTCAACAAAGCTCTATGACAAACGTGATGACTTCAGCTTTCCCTTTTTGTGTAGCAAAATTTTGTCCGCCCCTGCTTATGGAGTCTTCGTATCACAGTTGATTCTTTACTGCTTTAGCTTGCGGGAATTACATCGATTTCCTTGGCGGAGCTTCACGTTTGACACAGAAATTGCTGACACAGGGTTATGTTGCTCCACAGCTGCTGTCTTCACTCAAGAAATTTTACGGTAGACACCGTGCACTCGTAGACAAATATGGGATTTCTATCTCTCAAATAAGTGCAGATGTTGGTTTGTCGTAGAAATTTGCTTTGTCTTCCTTTACCGGATTTGACACACTGAATTGGAATTAGCAACACGACGGGTGTGCTATAGCAGGCAGGAATCGCTTACTCTTCCGAAGCACCTGAGTTCACTCTTGTTACGACTTGAGTTCGCGTTGTTGATTTCCGTTCGATTGATTTTGTGTTTTGTGTTTCTTCGTGTTGTCTTGTTCGTGTTAACCAGTTTCGTGGTTGTCCTTTAGGACTTTTGACACTCGAATGCCCCATTGGTGCCTCTGTGCTTCTTTCCTTCGATTCAAAAAGTTACCGGTATTACAGAAGCAAGATAACTTACCAAGATATCTTCCTATGACAACTAACGAAGCTCCTAACCAAGTCATTGTTGTGAATTTTGTAATTTAGATTACTAAGAGACATCACCAACAGTTTGGTTTCACAAAACTACGTCAAAAATTTAAGTTTAGGAAGTATCGTTCTTTCAGCCTGGACTGCAATTGTTTTTCTTTTTGGTGTGTTTTGAAAGATGAATAGGAAGTTTCACTACAGACATAATTCTTCTTTAAAATAAAGTATTTTTCCACCCACTTGGGATGTTACTCGATGAACTTAAACTACTGTCATTAATTCGCGGGTTACTAGAATGCTTAAATAATTGCATCGCTTTCAAAATTTCTACTTACATGAATTGTACACTGTTCGATGAATGATTTCAGTAGATATGTCACCTCTTCTTGTTTTAGTCTCTCGTCTTTGTTATGAGGACGCATTATCAATACATCGTTAAGTAGCTGCTTTAAAGATTCTCGACGAGCATTGAATGATATTTCCTAGAAAGTAAAACAAGAGGCTCCCATGAGCCTGAATCGCTCACCTGGTCTTGATCTCAACCCTATGAAAAACTGTGTAGAGCTAAATAAGCTGAACATTTATGCAAGCAACAGCTTTCTCTTTCAACAATAGTTTTCATTCTGTAGGCCAAAGATGTGCAAAATGTTATCTTAAGGGTCGTCTGACAACTTTGACTCTATAGAGACCTTTGTTAAGAGCTTAATGAACTGAACATTTAAGCAACTTTTTTGTCTGCTATAGTTTTCATTATATAAGCTAAAAACATGAAAACATATTTATTTAGGGGCTGTAACCCTATAAGGGGTCATCTGACAACTTCAACACTATGAATGCTTTTGTAGAACTAAATGAGCAGAACATTTAAGCAAGCCACAGCTTTTTCTCTATCTGCTATAGGCCAAAAACACTATTTTTGCCTTTAAGGGATCATCTGACAACTTTGACCCAATGAAGACTTTTGTAGAGCTAAATGAGCTGAACATTAAACAACGGCTTTTCTCTATCTGCAATAGTTTTCATTCTATAGGCCAAAAACACTACTTTTCACCTTTAAGAGGCTGTAACCCCTAAAAGGGGTCATCTGACAACTTTGACCCTATGAAGACTTTTGTAGAGCTAAATGAACTGAACATTTAAGCAAACAACAGCTTTTCCCTATCTGCAATAGTTTTCATTATATAGACCAAAATCACTATTTTTCGCCTTAAAGGGGCTGTAACCGCTATAAGGGATCATCTGGCAACTTCGACCCTTTGGAGACTTTTGTAGAGCTAAATGAGCTGAACATATATGCAGCAACAGCTTTTCTCTATCTGTAATAGTTTTCATTCTATAGGTCAAAAACACTATTTTTCGCCTTAAAGGGGCTGTAACCCCTATAACAGGTCATCTGATAACGAGACTATTGTAGAGCTAAATGAGCTGAACATTTAAGCAAGCGAAAGCTTTTCTTTTTTTTTAAAGTTTTCATTCTATAAGCCAAAAACATGAAAAAAATGCTATTTTCACCTTTAAGGGGGTTATAACTCCTATAAAAGGTCATCTGACAACTTCGACTCAATGGAGAAAATTGTAGAACTTTTGATGCTGAATCAGCAGTGTGGCATCAGATTTCATCTATCTCTTATACTTTTTGATTTACAAGCCAAAAACACTTGTCTGACCCCCTGGTCTATTTTTAGAAACGGCAGCCATGGTCACCATTTGTGCAATCTTGGTAGAGGACATCCAATAAATGAAGTGTGCAAAGTTTCAAAGCAATCTCTTCAGTCGTTTCGAAGGAGAAGATTTTTAAAGAAAAGTTTACGACAACGACGACGACGGACGCCAAGTGATGGCAATAGCTCAACAAACTTTGGTCCAGGTGAGCTAAAAATGGTTTGAGTTTCAAAATTGTTTTATTGTTAAAGTGTTTGCTTTACTCGCATGCAGTTCAAAATCAACTTTACAGGGAGACGAACATGGAAAAAGTGATAAAATGAACATGAAATGATGATAAGGTGAGACGTGGAATGGGGTCACAAGGTCAATAAACTGGTTCTAACAGCTACCAGAGAATGGAGGAGTGAGTAAGATCGGGTATTGTAGGCGAATGTCTAAGAGTCATACTGAACTTTTAGCTTCAACAATGTTCTGTAACAAGAGAGGAATGTTGCATTTTCCCTACACAGTGCGCCACTATTGCATTGTTTGTGATCAATCTTTCGGACTAACATCCCATTCAACCACTTAGGTCGCTCTGAGGACAAAGCATTTCGACTCGGTCCTTTTTAGTATGTTTTACCGACAACTGTGAAAAACACTTTACATGGGTGGTAGATACATTTTATCTTATTTTATATGTAAAAAGTTTTTTGTTTTTTTTGTAAATGGTGGTTTTTTACAGTAATATTTAGTATACATCACCAGACTTTCAATATTATGTGAGTGAAAAATAAACAGAAAGCCACGTAGGTACAGCTACATCATAAAGTTTCAAAAATGGTAAAAGAAAATCTACAAGCTATATGAAATAATGAGTTGGTTACATGATTTTTACCTTACCCATTGAATAAGTCCACGAATTGGTTCCATTTTTATAAATTCGTCTTTTACCGAAGTTCCCTCTTTAACTATCTTCGCTATTTCTTTAAAGAATCTGCCAATTGGTTGTAGCTTAAATATACGAAATATGATTTTGGTAAATGTATTTTATAGTTTTCTAAAGAACTAAATGTTCATTTTACACTTAACGAGCATCCACATAACCAACATGACAAAACGACAGTTTAAAATGAATATTCAGACGTTTCGTCTTGTTTCGACTGGAGTTCGCGTTGTTGATTGATATTCAGTTATTTTGTGTTTCCATGTTTTACATGTTGTCTGTTTTTGTCCCGTTCTTGTTGGTGTTTACTGGTTTTGTCTCTGCCCTTTCGGACTTTTGATATTCGGATACCCCATTGGTACCTCTGTTTCTTTCGAATGATTGCAGAACAAATAGCTACAGTTTTTTTTTGGCAGCTAAAATTTTAGTTAAGAAACGTAGAAATTCCTACAGAATATTCAAATCTCAATGTTAAACAATATAAATAATACAACATAAAGAGAAACTGAAAAGGACAACAACACCAAAAAAAAAAACACAATCAAACTTCAATCGGCAGAGCGACCTCATATGAAAATTGATATTGAATTGCTTTCCCCAATCTAGAAAAAATTTGCGAGTTTCAACAAAAAATAAAAGTGATCTCATGTCTTTCAAGTGTGCAAGCAGTTCTTGTTTGTTGCAAAACACTCGTCGCTTGTCAATCATTTAAAGAAAGAAAGACAATGCAGGAACGTTCTACATTTACCGGTAACCTTTAATTATGAATGTAAACTTTTACTACTGCTTTCCGACAACTTTTTGTGTCAGAGAGAATGATCCTGAAATATGCTTGTTTATACTAAGATACCGAACATTTCATTTCCGAGAAGGAGCTGGCATTTTTCGAGAGAGAAAAAAAAGCAGAGTGTGTTTTGCACCTTATCGGGAAAAAAAGCCAAACATAATTCACATTGTGCTCGAAAACAATATTATTTTTGTTTTTTTTTCTAACTCGGGTGAAAATTCCAGCTCCGGTCGGATACAAAATGGTTGGTTCATATAAAATAACACGTTTCAATCTGTACCTGTTTTGATCTATTGAGACATTTTTGACACATTTCTCCCTGATCTTTAGTACTCCGCTTTCTGCATACAATGCATTTTAAATCTACAAAAAGGAAAAGGAGTGTTTCAGGTCCTGTCAATATACTCATTTTTTTACCTCTCGAAATATGCAAATACAGCATAACTAAATTTACCGTTATCAGAGACATGCAGTCGTATTAAATTCTCAGGCATTTTACAGACCAGTAACAATCGAGTTCTTTTTCATAGAACAGGCAAATAAATGCTAAAATATTAAAACATATGCATGAAAACAGCAGGCTTTTTGAGTACTTTGTTACATATCTTACTTGACATTCACCAGGATATGTTACTTACCCGGCCGCTTGGCGATTGTGAACAGTGATGGTGTACTCTGACTAAGAGCATGCAGTAAATCAGCTTTTCCTAACGTCCTAAACCCATGGGTACCAATGGAATGTAGCTGAAACAAATACTTGTTTGAGAAGCAAGTATATAAAAACATTTTTAATATTAGTTTCCTTTAGCATATGACCATCTTTTATTCACTTCGGAGAAGGGAGCAACAAATATAGCCTTGCCCCCTAGTTGCTTCCCATTGAAGCGATCTTTAACACACCTATAACATATGAAAATCAAATATTTAGCAAATCTGAGTAGGACAACAAAAATAATATCGAAGTACCAAATTGGCACTCATACCTCGGAGGCAACAACACTACGACAAAAGACAAAACATGTATGTTACCAGCAAGATAAAACCCGGGGATAAAACAAGAATGAGTTCAGTAGTCTAAAGTGCAAATTTCATCTTGTTGCAACACACCTTTTGCGTTTTCAATTATAAGTTTAGAGCAGGTAGAAGATCACTCTGTTTACTGTTATTGACAGAAAGGCCCGTGTGTGCTATAGGAACCATCTACCACTTAATGTAATAACGATTCTTGATCCAAGAAGTAAAGAGGCACCAATGGGGCATTCGGGTGTCAAAAGTCCGAAAGGGCAACGACGAAACCGGTAAATACGAACAAGAGCAGCACGAAACACAAAACACAAAATCAACCGAAGAGAGATTAACAACGCGAATTCAAGTCGTAACATGAGTGAACTCAGGTGCTCCGGAAGAGTAAGTGGTTCCTAGCACACCCATCGTGTTTCTAATTTCCAATTCAGTGTGTCAAATCCGGTAGAGGAAGACAAAACAAATTGCTATGACAAACTGAAATCTGTACTCATTTGAGAGATAGAAAATATATAAAAAATATAAACATTAGATGACCATACAAGGTTTCAAAATCAAGCAAATAACGTATAGTTTTACATGGTGGCTGACCCAAATTACTCGGTTAGTTAAAAATGGTATCAAACAAAGTATAAAATAGTACTGGAACTATAATCAATGCAAATCTATGAGTTTATATGTATTTAATTTAACCAGTTTGTTTTACCTCTTCATTTGATAATCATTTTTCACGTCCTGTTCACCGGCCCGGCAGCGATGTTGTTGTTATTATTTTCCTTGTGCGGGAAAATTTCTCAGTGAAAAAATTCTTCCGAGACCTTAATTTTCTGATATTCTCAAACTTAGCTGCAAAAATCTATGAATGGATACCTACAAGGTTTACCATTAAATCAGAACACGAGTCTGGTGATACTTACTGAAAATGAGCTGTCGCTGCTTTTCTGGAATTCTCTTTTATTAGCAGTACAAGCCAGACACAAAGTAGAGTTCCAATGTCTCTCTATAACCTTTTTGCACTCTGTACATGTATTATCTGTAAATATCATAACAAAGAATTTAGAGAGATTGCGGTCAGGATGGCAAGCTCAGAAAAAGCAACTGAGAGATTCGACCGAGGGTTTGATAGTTTGATAGCATTGACAAAGTACGTATATCTATTTTTTTTCATATTTGCTTTAAATTTTATTGTTTTATCTATTTGTTGTTGTTGTAGTTTTGTTGTTGTTGATATTCTTGGTGTTATTGAACCGACTTTAAATGTCTAACCTAAGGTATCTCTCTTTTGTTTCAAGTTCGGTAGTTTTGTTGATCTTTTAAATGGCGTAAGGTTACGTGTCTGTTTCGTGTGTCTGCAGCTTGGTTATTTTATTTTTATTCTTTTTGTGATGTTGTAGTATTCGATGTCTACCGATTTAGTTTTGGGATTTGTTAATTATAGTTTCAAGATATTTTGACCTTTTGGTACTTTTTGGCTCTTCCAACTTGTTGCACTAATATGACCGTCTATATAGCGTTGAAGAAATTTCATTACATCTAACATCTATTGTTTGTCTGTATTTTATGCAAATAATTTGATTAAAAACTTCAGACATTTGTATCATTTGTTTAACATGTTTGTAATATACCACACTGATTTTCCAGTTAAACCAAAACAAATCTCACCTAACAAGTTTTGTCCGAATCTAAAACTTCTCGTGCGTTTCTTTCTTGGTGTTTTTGGACTGAAAATGTCGACTAGAGTACCATCGTGAATTTTCTAATGAAAAAAAATGTATGTTTAGTTAAAAAAAACTCGTGCATTGTCTAGGCTACAGAGCAACATTTTAAATTAGTAATGCGAACGGTTCGAGATAAAAACCAATCTTGAACAGAGCATATAAAACAAATTTCAAGTAAAAGACAAAACAATAGGTGATCTTATATGATCTTGTATGGTTTGAAATATAAAGCTGTGCATTTGTATATTTCTATTAATCTTTTTGATCAATCAAGTACTTGTTTTAAGTCACACACACAAAAATAAAACATATTTAAAAAAATATGGAAACTTCATCTGTTAAAATCATGAATATTTCAGATGCGTTATTGAATCATTAATGACCATAAATGAGATAGACACTCTCTTCTCTTAAGATACATTTCTCTATACATCAATAGTAGTTTTTTTTTAATTTAAAACTAGAAACTTACTTCATTTGAACCTCTTTTAAGTTTATCTACACAAACAAGGCAGTATTTATGTCGCTCTCCGCTGTACTGTCCACATTTTGCACAGAGCTGAGCTATAAAATAGATATCAAAATGGGGGACCAACAAATTGAATTATATATAAACAACATATGATTTTGTTGGTGATCCGTCGCGCATGTTTAGAAAAAAAGGATGAGCAAGAAACAAAGTGCATGCAATTATAAATAATCAATTGAGCATCGCTCATTCATATCCTCAAGTCACAGGGAGGGCTTCAACGTGGAGACGTGGAGTTATCGCTCACAACTTAATGTAAGTTTAGGATGGCTTCTAGCCCCGGTTTAAGCGGAATTCTTTGCTACATGTCAAATAATGCTACATCTGTGTATATAAGTTTCAAGTGCGGGGAATTCAACAAATTACATACAAATCTAAGAAAAAAAAGTAGTTGAATTTAATGGTATTCATCTACGTTGGTCATTCCAAATTTCCCAATTTGATAACTTAAGACGGGTGGCATATCCGTTTACACTATAAACGTTTTGACATTTAAGATAATGTGGACCTCTAAATCAGCTGATCACCCACTTTCTGGTTATCTAATACTGTTCTGAATAAAAACCTTTCTACTCTAGACGAACTGATCTTGACCTCTAAAGAAATATGAAACCTAGCCTACAATTGATTGCACAATATTAGTCACAGACAGTTAGTCAAACTATTAAAATGTGTCAATTTCAACTTTTGTAATGAACAAAACAGTTACAATGACGTGATCGAATACTTGATATTATATGTGCATTGTCACCTATCGCTGATCACAGAATTTATAAGTTGGCAGACACAATAAACTTTCCATGGCTCCTGAGTTCGCTTTCGTTTAAGGTTTCAGCATTTTGCATTGCTAAATGCAGAGGTGGAACCAGAGGTTGATATATGGATAAGAATTTCCCTTTCATTGAGATTTGAGTTGTTTTTTTCATTTTCGTACCCCCTTTTTCGTCCTATGCTTTTTTCCAAACTATTCTGGGCCCTCCTCTGGGATTTGCAGTTAAAAGTGGTACAGCCCCAGTCACACTGTCATGTATCGGCTTCCGCGTTTCACTACGTTTTAAAACGTCACGTTTTAATGTAATTTATTGTCAAAGTTTTCGGTCTTCACGTTGAACTAGGTATATGCTACGTTTTACAAGATTTCCTCACGTTTTACTACGTTTCACTAGGTATGGCAAGGTTTAACATCAGCCGTTTCATTAGGTTTTACTACGTTTTGCTACTAGTGTGGTACGTTTCGTCAGGTATTACTAGGATTTGTCACGTTTTACAAGGTATATCTTACGTTTTAGTACGTATTGATGCGGTTTTGCTAGGTATGTACTACGTTTTACTACGTTTTACCACGTGCCACTACGCAGTGAAGAATTATCTGCAAAAACCGCATAATTTTCTCAAAATAAAAAACTATATATTTATTCACCAGGAAGAGGTAGTGATTGGTTGAGGAGAAAGTAAGTTGTGATTTTATTCATATTTTAGTACATTTATATTATATCTATCTTTGCTCCAAAGACTAATAGCGAGCATAGCTCGCAAGCGGGCACGAAGTGCCCGCTCGAGCGGAGAGCTCTACGGTATTTGTTTCCGCGAGAAATTTGCTAATGCTGATTTAGATTTTTTATGGTCCGGAAAGGGATATTATTTTTACAGGGCCGGAGTGAATGCTAAAATAATTTATGAGAAAAGAAATAATGCTTAAAAAAATAATAAATTGCGCTTTTTACAAGAAATTAATATTCTTAAAATAATAAATACACATAAGCTGCTCGTTTCGTCTTGGTTATATGCACGTACGAAACTAACGTGTCTCGAAGCTTAATCGCCCCATACCATCTCGCCCCAAAATAAGCAAATGGAAATATTGGAAATTAAATGATAGCGATAGCCCTGAATGTCGACATTTAGAACAAAATATGAATAAAAAATATATATGAAAAAGATTGTTAGAAATGGAAAAACTTTGATTGCATTGATTATGATCATTTATATAAACCTTGATATATCTTGATTTAATAAAAGATTTCAGAAACAGAAGGTCCATTACAAAGTTTAAAATCAGTTCTCATAGATTAAAAATTGAATCGGGTCGATATACCAAACCCTTAACTCCTTTAAATGAAAGATTATGCGAAAGATGTTCTATAAATGAAATTGATGATGAGATTCATTATTTTACTAACTGTACTCATTTTACTACATCTAGAGAAACTCTATTTGATACAATAATTAAAACTAATTCACATTTTAATAATATGTCCTCTTTCAATAAACTATTCTGGACCTTTAACTGTGAAAATGAAACAATTTTAAATAACCTATGTAAATTCCTCCTGGAGTCTGGAGTTGTATAAAAAAAAAAGTACAGTGTATCTGCACTGATCTGACTTAATTTATGACAATTGCTTTGTATATATTACTTTGTATTGCCACATATATGTCTTCATGTATATTCTGTCATAAATAAACATTTGTACTGTTATTGCCCCTTGAGGGCCCATGATTGGTCAAATAAACTTGTATTCTTGTATTCTTGTATAAACAAAACGTAGTCCCTTTTAGCTATGCTCGCATTTAGGCAATGCCTACTCCATATTATGATCACTAATGGTATAGTATATTACCATTGTCAGTCCGTTCGTCTGTCTGTGAAATACAGTTTTGTCTCAGTTTTCCGACTGCTTTTAAAATATAATAGATATGATATTTTGCATTTACTGTTAGTAGTACCAAATGGCGCATGAATATTTTAGGTTCCTAGCTTTACTGGTTTTACACCTGTTGAACATGGATGCAAAAATCCTATCACAGTTGTCTAACTATAGGTCGTAGAGATTTTATATTTCGCCTTCAATCTTATCATATGGTATAATTAGGGCGTATATCTATTTTATACTCTTAGGTCATCTACTTTCAGAGGCGGATCTAGAGATTCTGAAAAGAGGGGGCCCGCTTTGGTCACGCTTCAATGATTTCCTATATATTCAACCAAATTTTTCCGCCAAAAGGGGGGGGCCGGCCCCCCCCCCCCCCAGGCCCCCCCCCTGGATCCGCCTATGACTTTCTGTTAACAGAATGCTAAAGTTTTGAACAGAAGCGGGATATCACTAGTGCGCATTTGCTTACAAAATACTTGTTACAAATTGTTTATATTAAACAGCTTTAAGACGTTTCACGCAAAGTACTATTTTAGTCTTTTCCTCTTTCCCTAGCGCTTTAAATAAGAGAAAGAATCACCTTGCATCTTTATCCCAGTCATTTAATTCCAAAAATAATTGGTTACAGAAAACTTGACAAATCGCTGCGATGAGTACAAGTGCAAGAGATAGGCCAAGTGGTAGTGACATTCTGAACCATGTGTCTTTCTTCTTAACCCTGGCGTCATTCTTACTACATTCTACTGAAACATAGCTAGGTCATTTCGCAAACAGTTTCTAAAGGAAACAATATATTCTCACGTCCCAGTTCCTCTAAAATTGTTCGTACATGCCGAACTAGGATCTCCTACTTTTATAATGTCTCAACAAAATTAAACGCGTTTTTCTTATCCTCTGGTTGTATTGAAACAACAACAGCCTTATCTTGCAGAATATGCGTATGCTCATTCAGCAACATCCCGTAATTTACCATTTTTATACCCCCCACTTTTGAAAGTGGGGGGTATATAGTGATAGGGGTGTCCGTCCTTCCGTCCGTCCATCCGTCCGTCCTTCCGTCCGTCCTTCCGTTACACTTCAGGGTACCCATCTCTTATCCGCAACTGCTCCTAAACCCCTTGATGGATTTTCATGAAACTTACACACAATCTTTGTTACATAATGTAGATGTGCACCTACTATTTTAAAATTTGATCAGAATGATTTTTGGGGTTTCCCATAGCAAAACATGGACTTAGCCATTCGGCTACATGGGGGTACCCATCTCTTATCCGCAACTCCTCCTAAACCCCTTGGTGGATTTTCATGAAACTTACACACAATCTTTGTGACATAATGTAGATGTGCACCTACTATTTTAAAATTTGATCAGAATGATTTTTGGGGTTTCCCATAGCAAAACATGGACTTAGCCATTCGGCTACATGGGGGTACCCATCTCTTATCCGCAACTCCTCCTAAACCCCTTTGTGGATTTTTTTGAAACTTACACACAATCTTTGTGACATAATGTAGATGTGCACCTACTATTTTAAAATTTGATCAGAATGATTCTTGGGGTTTCCCATAGCAATACATGGACTCAGCCATTCGACTTCATGGGGGTGCCCATCTCTTATCCGCAACTCCTCCTAAACCCCTTGATGGATTTTCATGAAACTTACACACAATCTCTGTGACATAATGTAGATGTGCATCTCCTATTTTAAAATTTTATCTGAGAATTTTTTTTTGGGGGGTGGGGGGTATTTATTTGTGAGCTGCGGCTCACAGTTTTTCTAGTCATAGTTCTTTTTTTTTCTTTTAATGTGATGTAAATGAAGATTTTTCACAAAACAAGGTTGGAAAAATAGGCGAAATGAACGAGTAGGCGTAATAAAACGTGATTATACCTACTCAAACGTGATACAACGTGAAAAAACCTAGCGAAACGTAACATAAAACGTATAAAACGTACTAAAAGCTCATAAAACCTCGTGAAACGTAGTAACTACCTAGGAAAACGTAGTAAAACCTGGTGGTGGGCATTCCGCTACGTTTTTCTAGGTTTTCGTTACGCTTTCACTAGGGTTTAACACGTTTTTACGACGTTTTACTACGTTCTACTACGTATCTGCTACGTTTATTTCTTTAGCCGCGTTTCGCCACGTTTGTGTCGTGCAAACGATACAAACGGGGCATCCCACGTTTGCGTCCAGGTATCTCTACGTATGTACCCGGTTTCAACTACGTGTCGGTACGTTTCGGGGTGCCGAAACGTGACAGTGTGACTGGGGCTTCGGTGTCTTCTGGTTTTATGGACTTAGAAATTGGGAATCCCTATTGGTATTTCTTTTGGTTCTTCCAAGTGCCGATTACAGCATGAATTTATAGCCCTGTTTCTTGTATGGATTATTGTCTTATTGCCACAACGTGTTATCTAAATGGTTTCTTTTAAGAGCCTGTTCAAGAGAAAACCATGCAAAATCGTCCAATAGCAATGTTTTCATTTATTTGTTTATATAGGACAAGTTATATACATTTGGCCTATAAAGTCTGCTGTTCTGTACATCTTTTAGTTTTTTCAAAAAGATGCCACTATTATGCCCCTGAAGCCCATTTTAGCCATATGCTAAAATGGCCAAATCTCCATTTTTGTAATGCTGTAACATGTAAGGGATGACCGAATGCAATGTTACAAATATGTTTTTGTACAGACCATATGGCAGTCATTTGGAAACATATTCCATATCAGTAGTCCAACCCTTCATTAATGAAAAATAGACCCCTAAAGTTGGTCATTTCTGTACATTTCATCAAAATACACAGATATTCCCATCTTTCACCCTTAATCCCCAAGTATATGTCTTTCCCGACCCTTAAATTGTACTTGTATTGTGATCATCTGTTGTATCACATGTTCTAAATGTATTTTGTTTCATAGCAAACACATTCAGATTTTTAAACCGATTCCCTAAAAATTGGATTTTATGTAAAATTACTAAAACATGTCATTGTTTCATGGAACTGTGGCTAAGTCAAAATTGAAAATCCCAGCTCGGCTTTTTGATATGTTTGTTCTGATATGTCATTGTTTTTGAATTTCTAAAAGATAAGGATAAAAAAAGCGTTACCTTGGACAATAAGTACCTGTAAAAATAACAAATTTCAGCATTTTAGAGCAGTCTGGAATATTGCCCAAGTCCTCCCTGTGGGTACCAGAGGAACTAAAATTGTGAATTACCAAAATTGCACTGTATTTGAAAGACAAATCATCACTTTTTCAAAAAATATTGATACGATTTTAATTCCATCTATGTAAACTGAAAAAAAATTACAATGGAATTGTCTATTTTTCAAATAAATTTGATTGAAATAACCGATAAATCAGATGAAAGCTATATATAGCTATTGAGGCCTGTAGGGCGGCCATCTTGAATTTTTCGAAAAAATAAATTTGCCTGAATAAGTCTTATAGGATGGTCTTTCAGTTGCCCTATACCTTTTACAAAAATGAAAACCTTGCTACTGGACAAAATTTACAATTTTGCATGGTTTTCTCATGAACAGGCTCTTAAAATGGTACAATAAAATATATATAAAAATCTACGTTAAAAAAACAAATAGATGTGATAGATTCAGCACTGTTACTACTGATCGGTACAGGAAGGACCGATTAGAATACTCAGCGGCTATGTGATACGGGAAAAAACAATATGAACTTCAAATGTGTAACTGCGTGGATAGCAAGTAAAAAATACCAGAGTAGCTATTTTGCGGGCATTTGGGCATCCGGGTATGTGGGCATGTGGCTATATGAGAAATGGGATATGATAAATATATTATTATTATTATAAGGTTTTAGTTTGCCCAATTGATTATTGATCTTCAGAAACGAAACGCATTGATCAACATAAAAATTGTGTTTACATCATCTCTATTCAATTTTGTTTATTATAATTATATAATCTACTTTCCAAGTTTTAAAATGAAAATGTTTTTAACACTGGTACTGACATGCATTATTTCGTTTTTATAGAATTTGGGAATGTTGTCATGCTGATCTTATGATAATTAAAGTAATTGCTTTTAATAACCTTGCACAAGTATTTAAGGGAGTACGAGCTTCAGAAATTGAACATTTTCGAGATCCTCGGCTTTTATCCATTCAAATGCATTAAAAAATTATCAACATGTTTTCTTAATATTTGTTCAGAACTATTAAGAGAAGGTAATAATAAACACCCTATAACAATTTCATTCAATTCTAATTACAATTTCTATTTTAAAACAGAAGACGAACTTTCAATGTATTTCCTATGAAAAATCTAGAGAACTTTTTTCCCGCCATATTTTTAGGTGCTTATATCTTGAAAACGGCTCCATGTTTTTGAAAACTTTTTTCATAAAGTCTAGCTATTTTGAGCTATTCTTTCCCAATTTTTTATTCTAAAAAACTTTTAATTACAAAAAATCTCAGGCTTGTACTCCCTTGATGACTCACATCTGGAAATAATTACCACGAGTTTCACAATTTCTACTGTGTATAAATAATGAAAAACCTACTAATATATGTACATGTATATTTGTTTTGTTACACGAATTTTAACACTGACCCTATATGGGAGAAAAAATAAATAAGTCGTAAAACAGGAAGAGGATGTCTGACAGACCAAAATGCCAGTAAATTCCACCTTATGGAACCAATACCTTTCTTGCTGTTTTCGTGCCAGGTACTCTCTTATTTAATTGTCAATGAACTTTTGTTGATTGTGATTTACATTGTGTTTTATATGTGTACTTTGTGCTGCAGCTTATCAATTTGGGAAGGTTGGATCTTGTTTAAAACTTAAACTAGTTTAACCCCGCCACATTTTATATGTGTCTGTCTTAAACCAGGAATCTTTGCCGAGACATTTACTTTTGTGACATTACTTACGCAATGGAAGTGGGAGGTTTGGCGCCATAAAACCTGGTTTAACCCACCATTTCGTTTGAAATGCCTGTACCAAGTCAGGACCATTGCGATCCACCAGTTCTCCGGTATGACTGATTCGTTTTTGTCATTTTCTCTGGACTATGAGATTGATCATTCAAGTTCGGTAGTTTTGTTATTACCTTTATTTGTCCTTGTCATATCTTGTGTGTTCTTTAAGTACTGTAGTTTATTTTGTAGGACTTTGACCATAAAAATGACTGGTGTTTTTTATCAAAATTTACCTTGTAAACGCTCTCATCCCTACAGATAATGACAGATTTTAAATTTATGGAATTGTATAAAAATAACCATAGAATCCACCCATTTATGGAATGGAAACCATATCTCTGATCCTGTTCAGATGTTCAGTGAAAGACAACCCATATACCTCAAGAAAATCATGTGAGAAAGAATATCAGAAACTTAGTTTCTCAGATAAATTCTGAGAAATATGATTCAAAGAAGACATAACTGTTCATCAGAGACAAAAAGCACTTAAGAATATCATGTGGCTGTGAAAAGTATTTGCTGAGAATTTAGTAGACAACTGAATAGTTAAACCAGTGAATTCTTGTGGCAGTATAAAAGTTATATAAGTTCCTAAAAGTTGCTAAATACAACATTAACCCACATGCTTGCATGCCCGCAGACCTGCATGCCCGCAGACCCGCATGCCCGCATGCCCACATGCCCGCAAATTAGAGATTTCTCAACTTCATACGGTTGCTTTCGTACAACGAAAGGGGAGCGGTTATTGGTCATGCAGTCAAATTAAGATGAAAACAAGCTTATTGTGCACGAGTTTCCCGTAGTAAAGCTAGAATTAAAATATATTTTTAGTTTTGAATTTATTTTTCTTTTTATATTTTTCAAAAAGATGTTTTTTAATAGAAAATGAACTCAAATGTTTGTTTGGTCTTTAGTTAGTCCAACGAATCGTTCTTTGAAAAGTAACCGTTGAGGTACGGTTGTGTTACGTACCACAGTGACAAGTGAACCTTTCTCAGGGATTAGCTCTAAAATTACCTTTTTAAAAATTTTAATCCCCCTAGCGGCCAGGTAAAATTTGAAAAATAAAGTCATTACCAAGAACTAATTTGAAGGGGGGCATCGATTTTTTTGTCAGAATTATTTTTGCTCAGTGCGCCAAAATTATTGATAATAATAATACAAATGCTGGATGTCCGTACGTGTGTGTGGTCCGTAACATATTTTTTTGCATCAGATAAATTTATCATGTATTTGCAGACAGTGATCTCATATGGTAGAATACGTTTTCAGGTCTGTCGCCTTCATAGGTTAACCGAGCCAACTTAGATTTTTTTTTGCACTTTGCAGGGGACCCAAATTCCGTTCTTGTTCAATTAGCAGAAATTCTTCTTTACAATATTTTTTCTTCAACGCTCTAACCGTTTAAATCTTTTTCTTTACTTCTGGTTTTCTCAAAATATTTTTCCTACAAACTAAAATTTACAATGAGAAACAATACAACCCCTCCTTTCTCCTTTTCATGCAGTTTAATGGTTGGCAGTTTTTTTAAAAATAATATTAACTATACATTTTACTCAGATTCAAATGCATCTCAACTTTGTATAGTGTTGGGGAATTCAATTTATCTGTGGACTAAAGCGGTCACAAAGACGAACAAATGTCAATGTCGAGCTTACTGAACTTAGCTCTTCTTCTTTATGATACTGTTGTCTAATATAGATAAATTAACGAATTCGTATTCAAAATTTCATTTAACCCTTTACAGTCTTAGTCGGCTCGGAAAACATGAAGTGGGTATAACTCAATGACATTATGCTAAAGCTGTTAACCAAATTGAAAATTAATCCTAATACAAGATGCAGAGGATGTAAGTTACAAAAATTTTGAACAAACAGATAGAGACAGACGGATGGACGAAGGACAAGTAATTGGGAATATTTCCCCTTTTTTAGAATTGGGGTATAGTAATACTTTTCTATGATGATGATAAATTTCATAGAAGAGTAACTATATATAAAGAAAAATCTAATCGGCTGTTTTTATAGCAGGGCGGTTAAAAAAACCAAATATGTATTAAGGCAAAAATTAAATGTAACAATCAATTAACCTTAATGCACATTATTATATCCCCGACTGAAAATTAAGGGGGTATTTTATTGAAGGGGTGTTCGTCTGTCCTTCCATTAAATCTCAGGGTACCCATTTAATATCAACAACTCCTCCTACACTTTCTAATAGATTTTCATAAAAAATTACACAATCCTACATGACAAACTGTTATTGAGGAGTTGAAGGTGTTTCGAATTTAAATGCTATATAATGCTAAAAGACAAGTATAAAAATATCAATAACTGTTCAATCAAAGGGTTTTAGTCACATGTAGTTATAGTTTTGAATTTTATTTCCTAATTCGTTTATTTCATGTACATTAATATTACAATGTTCCATTTTTGGAATTTTAATGAAAAAAATATATATATTTAAAATTTTATTGAACTTGAAATTTGAAGATAGTATTTACAGTTACAAAGGCTATACAGGATAGATACTAGTAGTTAAATAAAGGTTTATAATCGAGTTATCGACATACATGAACATTGGTTCATCAATAATTTCTCCCGAAAACGTGTTACGGTTATGATACGTAGCAACCGTGCCTGATTCGTAGCAAGTCGAGAAATCTCTATTAGTCGCTTTCAAAAAATACTATTTAGATGACAGATAGGGGGAATACTTGGATTGTGTCATGAAATCATTGCCATGCCTTTTCGAAATCAATGTCAGTACCATTTCAACTATTTACTTGTATTGTACAATTGTTTTTCAATTCGCATAAGAGGTCTTAGACATCATCCTGGAGTTTGATTTTTTTTAGCCTTTTTTGATATAACTTAACGGCATGAACATGGATCGGTCTTTACCCTCTTTCACTTGTGGTAAATCATTCAATTTCTCCGACATGCATGTTATTTTCTTACTTCGTCCCCGTTCGGTTACTTTGTTGTTACCTTGATTTTGCCACAGTTTATTCAAAATTTCACCGTATTGACTTGCTCCCCTCTATCAATACTGTTTTAGTCAAAGTGTCATACAAAAAAAAAAATAGAATTTTTCGGATGCCATGGCACATTGACTCGAACGAAATCACATTGACTTGCTCCCCTCTCTCAATATTTTGCATGTTCGAGTCAATGTGCCGTAAGAAAAATATTACTCCCCTCTCTCAATCATGTTCGAGTTAATTTGCCATATGCAAAATGTAACTCCCCTCTCTCCATATTTTGTTGAGTCAGTGTGCCATACGAAAAAACAAACCTTTTCGTTTGGCACATTGACTCGATCAAAATATTGATAGAGGTTCAAGTCCCTATGATTTCACCATGCAATAAAATTTTCTGTGTTCATCCTTAACCCGATTTATATTTATCTTATTCTTCATCAACTTTGATTGTTCTAGTTAATTTCAACATGACTAATTGTTACTTACGAAATGAGAATTTGTTTTGTACATCCTCTTTGGGTTTTTCAAAAGTGAAGCTAGCGTTATCCATTTGTGTATAAACTGTCATTTTGGATGTTAATGAAAATCGCTGTCATTGTGTCGATTTTGTCAATTCTAAAGCTCGAACGTTTCTATTTTTGTTCGTTCTTTAGAGAAATCAATAAAACTTTCGTAATTAATGGACATTAACCAATTAAAATATCTTAAAACAAAGGAATGTGATTATATTGTCTTTCATGTGTGTGTGTCACAATTAAAAGTTTAAAGAGAAACATTGTTACAATTATGTATTGTGTTGGGTAGTCATTAAATAATTAATTGTAGACAATTTTGTTATAGGTCTTTAAAGATTCTCACACAAGATGTTATATCTGACCTAAAATGACTAGACAAAATTATAAATCAACTTCGCAGCAATATTATTTCAGATATTTTTGCCATATACTTTGATAGATTCATAATTTCACTGCGCATTATACAAAGAGGCCCCATTATCGAAACCTAAACTAAAACCGGTGAAAAGGTTGTCCGAAATTAACATTAAAAGGCAAGCACTTGTTCCTGGTAAACCTTGAAAAAAAAACTCATTTCTATGGTATAATGGTGATGTCTTTAATGCTTTTAAACTTAATTTCCTTCTTTTTGAAATTCTAAAATTAATAGTCTTACACTTAAACAAGCTAATTAATCTTTGATCTTAAAATTTTTTATCCTATATACTAACTAGTACGTTCCCCCGCAAAAGGAGGTTTCCATGAAAACGACAACATCTAAGTCGCATGCAGACGGGTATCAAGAAACTCTCTCTCAGGATCCTACTTCAATGCCCGGATTTTCCCATTTTCAAATTTCTGAAGGAATTCCTATACTAATTTTTTTTAAAAATCTCATATTTGAGAAAATTAAGATGTTTATGATACCGATGCCAAGAGTGCACTTTTAAAAAAACAGAGTTTAGTTCATGTTTCTACCAATTCAACATTTGTTTGCCCCAAATACCTGATTGTGCTTATATTCTGGAAAAAAAACTTACCCATTAACAAGGCCCTGGTGTAGCTTTGCAACCTCCCACAAGCGGAGTGTGTTACTCGTTCTAGTTTCAATTTTTCAATGATATTTTGCTCCATGTTTCGTTTTTAAACAAGATTAGAATATTATACAGAACAGAAACCTCAGTGAAATAAATGTGTCCTGGAGTATCAAAGAATATATGTGTTAAATATCATCTCATGTATTTCTGTTGAAGATGACAAGTGAACAACAACTTATCACATTTTACATCAAATCTTTTCTATAAACTTTACAACCAGAAATGTATATGTTTTTAAAGTAACTTGTTTTAAAGACTCTTCTGAATGACGAATGTACATTTTTATTGATTGGCTTTAGATATCCTTTACATCATACATTATCAAATGTATGGATTTAAATCTTCAAACCAAATATCATGAATATACAGCTTCAGTAGTTGTTGATCATGATTTTTTTTTGATTTTTTTCTTCTGTGCAATGGATGTATAGGTACGTACGATAACTATATTCCTTTTTTTTAATAAATTTCCTATTGTCTCTTTCCGTTGGGGATCATTTTAGCTTCAGGGGCAGATTCCGAGGTCCGTGAAAGAGGGGGCGTAATTGCTAAACAATACATGTCAGATTTTGATAAAAATTTGAAATAGCTTGGTTAATCTTATACAGTAAAAAAATAAAAGGCAGGATAGCAAAAAAACAGAAATAAAAAGGCAGGACGCACAGTGTTTTGAAAAAAGGCAGGATGGCATTATTTTTTTTCAGTGTCTGAAAAAAAATTATAGTAGCTTTTAAAATTAATCAAATCTAAAAATGAATGTCTAGTTGACATGATTATCTAGACTTTACTTCAGTTCCTTAAAAATAGGATGCAGAAATTTTAGGAATTTCACGTGATTACTAAATGACATAGTAATTACATGTAATTCCTGAAAAAAGTTAGTAATTTCACGTAATTCCTAATTCCACACATTTACTGTAACATATATAAAACCATAATAATGCATGCTACATATCAACCGCCACTAGAGAAATTAATAACTGTATAATTTCAATGTTTGTATGCCATTTATAAGACATGTTAGGAAATTTCTCATCGAGTAATCATGAGATAAATATTATTATACAGAGTTTTCCATATCAAGTTCCATATCATTTCGAGAGTCCCATATTAGATGGAGGCATAAGCCGAGACAATAACATCGCTCAAGAAATGGTATGGGTTCTTATATGGAAACTCATAGTCAAAATTGATACATGTACAACAAAGGTATACAGGAAAACATTGACTAAGGCAATATGTTAAATGCGTGATTCTGCTAATTGCATGTATACTAAAAACTCTCGGCAATGAAGCTTTTCCTGTCAGTATTGAAAGGACATTCTATAATTTACTAGTACATGTATATGCTATTCACCACCAGCTGAACTATTGCAAGGAGACCGTATTCTGCATCTCAGGGTATATATGTTGCTTCATCCATAATATTACCATTCAGTGCAACAGTGGTGTTTGTTGTATTACATAAACGTTAAAAAATATATTATCATACAGGAGTAGATTCAGTACGGTACTGTTTAAGCTTACATTAACCATATTCATATTGAATTGTTCATTGGTAATCCTAATGATAAATATCACAGGCGTTTGGGTCCAGGATTTCATTTTATTGTGAATAACGTGTATATACAAATTTTCCTCCGTCTCTATAGACGAGATTAGTTTTGTAAATTCTTTGTATTTTTCTGGGTCATTTGTTTCCCTGTATCTCTGCCAACATCTATGTTTTTTTCTTAATTTTACTTATCGTCTTCTCGTCGAGGGGAAGATAGTTATGTTTCCTGGCCTTAGCGTTTGCTTTACTGTTGCTGTGGGGTATACATTGCTTCTTGGCTTCTTCGAATTTTTCTCTGAATATCAGGAATTGTTCTTCTGATGTCTTATCTTTGAGAATTTCTGCCCAGTTTAGGTTTAGTAGTTGGCTCATTTGTTGGTAGTCCCCCTTAAAGAAGTTCCATCTTTCTCTTTTTGTGTTCTGTGTTTCATAGCAACATTTAAAGTCAAATTCTAGTCCACAATGGTCACTACTTCCAAGAGGGTCAACATACTTTAAGTTTCTTATCATGTCTTCCTCATTTGTGAAGATCAGATCTAAAATACTGGGTTCAGAGTTCTCCCTGTACCTTGTGTTCTCACTGACATGTTGATACAAGTAACTGTCCCTTATACACTCTATAAATTTTTCTCCATCTTTATCGCCATTACTTGTCCAATTCTGCCAGTTTATTCTTGGATAATTGAAATCCCCCATAATCAGTAGGTGTGTGAATTGTTTGTCACCTGAGGCTATGTTCAACAACTTGTAAAGCTCCTCTAGATTTTGCTCCCTGCTATTAGGACTTTTGTAGATGCATCCCAAAAGCAATACGTCATTGCTCTTGAGATTTATCTTAACCCATATTGATTCCTTAAAGCTTGTGTCAAACTTTACCTCCACAGCTTTTAGTTCTTGTTTTATATAGACAGCAATGCCCCTACTTCCTTGCTTTGAGTGCTCACTCATGAATAGATCATAACCTTCCATGTTAATTTCTGGTGTTGTTAATACATATCTACAGTTTTTGGGGAAAACCTCTGTGATTCCAATTATATCAATATTTGTCTCTGAGTCCTGCACTATAGTTTTCAGTTCGTTGAATTTATTAGGTAAGCTATCAGCATTTGTGTAAAAACAGTGTAAATCTTTAAAAACTTGATGCTTATTCACAGTTTTAAAAACATTTTTACAGTTATTTACAGTTCTATTTGGCTAGTTTGTTGTTTTTTCTTGACCTTTACTATTCTTCTTTGCCAAGGAGGGCCTTTTACTACGAAGATGTAGTTTTCCGATTCATTTTCTTCATTTTTTCCCTTGGCCTCAAGGTATTTTTGTTTGCTCATTTCTCTTTCCTTCTTGGTCATGTCGTGTGTTATGCTGAGGTTTTTCATTTTGTCCTCTGCTGATGCTAAGCATCATGGCTCCCTTAGCTTTCTCGTCCTCGAATGTTACTTTTAGTGGTCTAGGTTTATTGCCATCAGGTTCCTTTTTCCCAAGTCTGGTGACATTCTTGACACTTGCAGTGCTAGCTTTAGTGATGTCGCAGAGCTCATGGACAAGACTTGTGTCTGCTTGTTTTCTGGCTTCAGACTCTTTTTCTTCTGATTCATCAGCATTGTATATAATAATGTTAGCCCTTCTGGCTTGGCTATCTTTATACTCTTCTAGTTCATCTAGGGCTTCTTTATT
This sequence comes from Arcuatula senhousia, assembly GCA_963971305.1. NCBI lineage: Eukaryota > Metazoa > Mollusca > Bivalvia > Mytilida > Mytilidae > Arcuatula > Arcuatula senhousia. Next base: position 67,368,042 of record OZ020304.1, read on the forward strand.
ATTATTGGTGCTGCCTCCACTTGCTTCACCCAATTTGTTTGACTCATCTAGTAGGGCTTTTACCTCTTCTAGGCTGGCCTTAGTGTCTATTTTGTTTTCTAGATTTTCTATTCTTTTCTCAAATTGCATGAAATACGACTTGCATCGATCCTCAATTTCTTTTTCAATTTTCAAATTCTTCATTGCCTTTTCTTCACACGGTGGACAGTACCAATGTAGATCAGACCTTTTGCTCAGTAGCTTGTATTCTGGTGAACTCAGTTTTAAACATGCTCGACAGAAATGCTTGCAGCAGTATTCACATTCTAAGACCTCAGATTTTTCATCATTGAATTTTGAGTTGCAGAGCTGACATACCCATCCATCGTTTTCGTCGGACTTCTTGGTAAAGTCTCTCCTTGTTGGCATATTGTGTGTTTTTCTTTACTGTTGTTTAGACACCAGGTAATGTAGGCAATGTTTCTTGCCTTGGTCTGGTTGTGGGTCTGGTATTATATAATTTTGCAAAATGTCTTTGCACTAGTTTAAATGCAAAGGCAAAGCTTCTTGCCTTTATCTATGTAAATAGTTGCTGTGTTATATATATTTGTGCAAGTCGTACTTGCACTGGCTACAATGTAAATATGTAAAGGCAACGCTTCTTGCCTTAATATCTGCTTGCTATTTGTGCAATTGTACAAAACAAAAACAAAAATGTATTTGCACTGGCTAAATATGTATAAGTAATGCTTCTTGCTTTTTATGATATAAATATGTAACTTTGAGGTGCAAATCTTATTTGCACTGTCCCAATTTAAGTTAATTATAGGGGCAATGCTTCTTGCCTGTGTTACTTGTCAACTTGAACAGATACCTATTTCTATATACTGTTTTTATAATGGCAATGCTTCTTGCCTTTAGCTATTGTCTAAATGGACTGTTATACACTAAATTATGGGCAATGCTTCTTGCCTGGCTAAATGTGTAAGGGCAATGCTTCTTGCCTTTCTGTGATATAAATATGTAATGAGGTGCAAAGCTTATTTGCACTATCTCGACTTAAATTTATAGGCAATGCTTCTTGCCTGGATTGGTTTTGTGGTTGCACTGTGTCACTAATTGAAAAGGCAACGCTTCTTGCCTGGCTAAATGTGTAAGGGCAATGCTTCTTTGCACTATCTCGACTTAAGTTTATAGGCAATGCTTCTTGCCTGAATTGGTTTTGTAGTTGCACTATGTCTCTAATTGAAAAGGCAACGCTTCTTGCCAATATTATTTACTTTATTTCAGTGCACTTGTGTTTACAAATACTGGCTGCAATGCTTCTTGCTCCAGTTATAGTTACAGATAATAAAAATTGTTTATACAGCTAGTATTTTGTTTAGGCAATGCTTCTTGCCTAACACTTTATATTCAAATTTGTGTATATTTATTTATTTTTATTTTATTTAAATTATTTATAATAAAATAAAATCCTGGACCCAAACGCCTGTGATAAATATATGTTGTTGGCTTACAGTTTACGATCAAGAGCAGAACTTAAAATGATCTATATAATCACAGGGACTTGCTCCCCTCTATCAATATTTTGTAAGAGTCAATGTGCGGTTTTTTTCCCTACCGCACATTGACTCAGGGATGTCCAAAACAATCCCTGATTGACTCTAACAAAAAATTGATAGAGGGGAGCAAGTCCCTGTGATATAATTAAAACAATTAAAAATTTACAACTGTAATTTGCTACATTAATTGCTTGTTAATATTTGTATTTTGTGCATGGCGTTTATTATTTACAAGGTCTCTGGTCTTTAAACTAAAAAATGTATACTTTGAAAATCCCGCCAAAAATATCTCTTGGCAGTCTTGAATTTCCGGTTGACTCATAAGTACGATTCTCTCCCCTAAATTATGACTCCCCCTTGATTTATTGGTGCAAAGAAAAACATTTGAGCTTTGAAATGCTTTAAAAACATAATATAAGGTACGACAAAGGCTTTGAGCCATTCACAATTTGCTAGAGATCCGTTTGATCATCCTTCATAGATAAATACCCCTATTTACATTGACATTGTAGTTAAAATAGAAGTCAGAATTGCAGAATGCTTAACATGAAAAATTTAATGCATATTTTCTCTATCAAGCATGAGTAATGATGTAAATTTATTTTATTCATTCTTATTATTTAGTTCTGGCAGATCTTTATAAGACAATATTTTCTTTAAAGGATCCAATATGTATATCAGGGGCCAGTTCGTGGTGCCTAAAATTTGCAACCTGTACCATGCCATTTTTGGTTTATTTAACTGTACATATTTTCAATTCTGACTTGAGAAAAGTGAAAACATGATGATTAGGGATTGGCACTAACAGGTACTTACTGTAAACATGGAAGTATTAAATTGACAGGAATTACAACAATAAATTAACACAATTATTTTCCCACTATTTATCTGTAGATAATAAAGGTACCGACTCAGTTTATCAAGTAGGCGATAACACGCTTGAAGACGGTCTGCGTTTCCGCCACCAATTTTGAAGAAAAAACATCAGGTGGGTTTACTATCGGTGGCTTTTATCAGTTACACTATTAATAAGGATACGGGACCGCCTGTGGTTCCCTTGCCGGGCAATTACCTGGTTGCAACGGCTTCTACTACTTATTCGAAAGTAAAGATTGAAAAAATGATAAAAATCGGTCAACATTGAGCAAAGTTATGGTACAATGAAGATAAAGAATCTGCTCAAATATTGATTATTTGAAGAAAGCGCAATTTTTTAAAACTGTGAATACTTTTACATCTGATCTTTTGATTATGAAAAAGATTAAAAAGATTATGAAAATACTATGGTCTTTAAAAGGAAAGAGTTTTCTTCTTTGTGGTATGTATACATCTGATCTTTTGATTATGAAAAAGATTAAAAAGATTATGAAAATACTATGGTCTTTAAAAGGAAAGAGTTTTCTTCTTTGTGGTATGTGTCGTTACTGTGAAGGATGTTGTAGGATACTCCAAAAACTAAGAAAAAGTGAAAGAAATTTATCGGGACATACACAATTTTTTGTAATTTTTGTAGTTATTACACTGAATATAACACAAAAGACTAGACCCGCACCATGTTATGGTTTTACAAAATTCATATAATAAAAAAAAAAAGAAATCAGAAACTGAATTGTTGTAGTTTTATGAAAAGATGCCCGATTTTCTTTCTACCTTCACCAGGAAAGTTAATCAATGGCTATTAAATAATACTCAAGAAAAAGACACTTGAGAACAGAAAAGTAAAGAAATTTGACAAAATGTATCAGAATTTATTAAAAGAATGACAACGCACAATGATTTAAAAGGTAAAATGAAGAATACAATAGCAATAAATTTCTTTAAATATATTTTAATTGAAAAATCAAAGGATGCAACAGCAAACAATGAAGATAGACCCCAAATCTTATAATATTATAATCCCATACTTATAAGGACTTGACTCCTAAAATGAAATAAAATTAAAGCTGCTGTTTACTTAGTTAATACATGCAAATTGTTCGAATACATATTCTTATTTTACTACTTTTTTCAAAAATCAATAGATATTCTATTTGTGCGGTCATAATTTTTCGATAATAAAACCGATTTCGACTAAGAAGATAGGCAAAACTTCGATCAGTATGACGTTATTAGTAGGTACTTGATGATTTTGCGGTAACGCAGATGGAACGTTTGAAGTGAGGCTGTTGTAATTCCTGTCAATTTAATACTTCCATGCTGTAAACCAATTCATTTCCGCGTGCTATAAACTTTCGCGAGATTTGCGGAAGCTTTGCGTTCGCGAAAGTTTATAGCCACGAAACAGTGTGAGTGAAAAGGTTGTAATGATGGAGAATAACGAAAATGCGAAAGATTATCTCCGTGAAAATGTTCATTCTAAGGAAACGGCGAAAGTTTGTAGCCGCGAAAATTAATTGGTTTACAGTAGTCGCCCACAGCCACTTGAAAATTTGCTGGGTGACAAAATTTCCTGTTGTTGGTAGCAGCATAGACCTGTACATTATAGATTTGCAACTTGTAATAATTGGGGGGGGTGGACAGGGGGGTCCTCTTCCCCCTGCTCCCTGCCCCTTCCATCCCCACTCCCCGCCTTCTCAACCCCCGTACCCTCATCCCCTCTGTCCACCCCCGTTCCCTCGCTCTCCCACCCTTCCACCCCCGCTCACTGCCCTGTACCCCTGTCCGCCCCCACATAATTGTCAAGTATACATTGTATGTGTGAAAATATCACTGGTTTATAAATGAGAGTTTATTTTTCAAAATATGAATGTTAATTTTGTTATTTGTAGCTATAAAACATGTTAATTTTAAAAAAGATTTTTGTCAACAATGATAATGATTGACATTGTTTTCTCTACAGAAGCAGATACAATATGTACATGTATGTGAAAATTAAGACAATCCTTGGTGCAGATTCAGGTACAGGTTACACATTTTAGGCACCACCGTTGCTTGTGAACATTAAAATACAATGTATATACATGCTGTACCCTTCTCTTTCTTATCACAGGGTAGACATACTCGCTTCAAATCAGCTTAAAATAAATGTCACATGACAATCAACATGCATTATAATGTTTATTAAATAACAATTTTTCGTTCTCTGAACACCTGCTTTAATGTTTTTTTTTTTCGTGTTCACAACCCAACTATTGAATCAATTTTCCATTAAACATGCCCAATGGACAATTCCTTGGCTTTCATTCATCACATAACTTAAGTGTTGTTAAGTTGCTCTCAGGATCCTAAGAACTGTTCATGCCAGGGAAGGGTTTGAAATGGCAGTGTGGTTCAGTATGACAAACTAAGGTCATAAGAGACTTTCAGACCTGTTGGACTTCTATACCCTGTTTTGGGCCCTATGTTCCATCTTTACTTTTCTAATTTATGATTAATAAAAGTAAGTAAACAATCAATGTATTTCTTCTTTTTACAGCAGATAGCAGTGTTATTAAAGTGAAGGGGAGGATGGGGGATGCTGTTGTACAGGGGAATACAGCAATGTCACACCCTACATTGAACACAGATTCTGGGGTGATATTGGAGGAACCTGATTTAGTTCAGATTCGACAAGACAGACTAGAAAGAAACAGAGAAGTTATGAAGGTACATGTAATAAGAATTAATCAAAAGTTAGCCATTAGGTTACCTTTGTTCACTAATGTTAGAAATCTTTGTAAATTAGTGCATTATTAATTTTACAATTAAGATGAATTTAAAAAAATATACATACATGTAACATGCAAACATGCAGGCAGTCATACACATACAGACCAAGTAAATGAAATTAAACTACATAATGTACAAGAGACAAAACATAAGTTTTGTGTGTGAAAGTTAATGTTTTTAAAAAAGGACAGAATTAGAGATATGAATTTTACACTGTGATTTAGTACTTGATGATAGACATGCTCATCTGTCAAATATTTTTGTAAAACTAGCAGCTTTTTGCCCTTGGCTTGCATGAGTCGTTCTTGGCTATGTCAGTATATATTCAGTTATGGTGAAGATCAGAATTATCTTTTCTAAATATTAGTATGATACATCATAATCCAATATTAGATTCAAATATACTTTTATAGCGATGTATATATGAAGCTACTCTCATAACAGACAATAATAATGGATTATAAAAGTGCTGAACACCTGATTCCATTGATCTATAAAGAAATATTTGTGCATCAAAACTAAAAGTTATTATTGGCCAGTAATTCTACACCCATTTCACAAGACAGAAGAAATTATATTCTCACTTTTCGTTCAATTATGTTCCATAAATAGTGTGTAATAACTCTATCTTATCTTATTCCTGTTGGTTCCAGAGAAAAGTATTTTATATATTTTTGATGTTTTATCCATTTCAGGCATTTAATCCTGGTCTGACTAAAGCATTATTTCCTGAGGTAAGAACATTTACTTGTTGAGGATAAAATTGTAAACAAAGATCTATGTTATATCCACAAAGCTGGATTTATAATCTTTGATTATGCATGTTGAGATTGTCACAACATAAAAATAATTTGTTGAGATTTTTTTTTCAATTTCAACTTTTTAAGAAGATGGAAGAATATTGCATACTGTACAAGTTTGTATACAATGTTGTTTTACCACATCTGACCTGAATCACATTTTTGATGATATATATGTTTACTTTTTATCAAGTAGACAATAAAGAGATGTGGAATAAGTGTACACGACACAACCAACATAAAGAAACAATGATTTAAAAAATCACAATGGAAAACAGCCAGCATTCTTCAACATGACCAAAGGTTGCTGCTTGCCGTCCTATATATTATTATAAAACAGATGAAAATTAAAAATCATAAAACTGTAATTATTGCCACCATTGAGGACACATAGGCAATGTCCATCTCTGTTCATTTGTCCACAATTTTAATGTGAATGCTAAATAAGGAATACAGATTTGAAATGTTACACAATAAATGATTTTTGTAACATTTGAGGATTGGAATATTAAAATTTTCATGAAACTTTATACATGTACATGTATATATTAGCTTGATCAGGATATTAACATCTTAATATAATTATACTCCTGGAATCATAGACTTGTATAAGTCTAATATACTGAGGATTCATCAATTTTCATGGTTTTATGAAAATTAGTAGGTTCATGGATTCTTAAATTCATGGTTCTGAAGTCTTCAGCATAGAGATCAACCTTATATTTGCTTTTGGTGGGGTATTAGATTTCGTGGATAAAGGCCAACCATGAAAATCAGAAAATTGATACCCCACAAATAATAATGAAATCACAGTACATGTCTAAGCTGAAATCAACTTCATGGTTCAGTGATGGTGGTAAAAAATGGTGCGAAATGAGAATTGATGTCTTTTGGACATGTTATATATAGAATTTTTAATATTTTTCCTTGAAATGGCCCTTCCTGGCTTTGTCAATATTCTAGCTTAAATGATACATTAAAAAATGACCATGTTACAGACCTGTCAAGTGTCTTGCAACTTGCGTGAGACTCCCGCATCTAGTTGGTAATTTGGCAGCAAATTTCTTTGATCTTTTAATTTTTTTCTTTGATCTTTCAATTTTTCTCCAAATATCACGCATGCAGCTCATAAATACTTGACAGCCCTGATGTTAATTATTATGACAAATTATTTTATGATAGAATGAAGAATCTATTAGTAAGCTAAACAGATGTGCCACCTGTATACAGAGACATTACAGAGGTCGTCTGGGCAGAAAGAAATACGTGGAACTCTTATATCAACAGTTTAATCAGGTTGGTTTATTGAGGGGATTGATTCTAATTTATTGGCCGGATTTCAAACATGCGGGCGGGGAAGAAATTTTGTAACAGTTTTCTCAGCAACTACTAATCACAGCCACTTCATATTTGGTATACAGCATGAGGGTGCGGTCCCATAACATGGGATTCGATTTCAGGTCTGTCACTCACCTACTTCCTGAATTACAAAATCTGGCCGGTTTTGACTTTTGACAGATTTTTTGGTTCTTTAATTGGTGATTTGAATGAAAAGAAAATAGAAATGAAAAATGTATGCATGTGATAATTACATATAGAGATTATATCTTTCTTTAGTCATGAAAACATTTAGATAGAAATTGAAACTGATAATATATGCAAGTTAAGTCTGCAGCCTTATAACAGCATTTTAAGTGTTTCCCCCAGCCTTAAAAAAGGGCATGGTAAATTATTTAAAAAAGGGCACATGAAACGCGCCGCAGCCACTTGAAAGGGCACATAAGTCATGCACTCATCCATTATTAAGGCACATTCAAAAATACATTATGTATAAACATTTATTGTTCTCTACACTGTGACAAATCTTTAGAAAGGCTGTCCTACCAGACTTAACTGTCACTGGCTCACAGATTGTCAATTGCAATCTATTGTCCTCTGTTCATTGCAATATGGTCTGAAATATAAAAAGATAAGAACATTTGAGACAATAAAAAAACTGGTTGAAATGATCTACATGTATGAGGGCATTTGAAAGTCAAGTAAATGAAAACATTCTTATTTTTACACAGTGGTCTAAGAAATGAATGACAACGTTTTAAATCTTATTTTCGATATAAATAGATCATAGATGAACTATAAACTTTAAAATACCTTGGAAACATTTATCAGCCTCTTGCATTTTTATTGCACAGGATTGGTTCTTTTCCCTCGTTTTCATTTGTATCTTGTCGCATATCAAGTTGTCAGTGCCTATGTAAAAGTGGTTTTGTTGCGGCGGTAATCATGATCTGGTTCTATAATCGTAAATTTTAAATCAAGTTTAGTCGAAATGATCGGGGAACCAGTCAATGGGAGATAACTCAGAATCAAAATAAAAAAGAGGCCCATGGCGCTAAATATTTACGACGAAAAGGGCATGGCGCGAGGGAAACAGAATAAAAAGGGCATGGCGGCACAAAAAGGGCGGCATGGCGCAACGCCATGCTAAACATGCTTGGGAGAAACACTAATCTTAACTTAAAACTTTAAGCAATTCTGTAATTATTCATTTTTGCAGGAAGAACAAGACAGATTAGAAAAGGTCATGAAACAGACAGAAGAAGGAGAACTCTTAGTAGAAAAGTAAGTTATATGTATAGAGAGAAGGACTTTGAAAACCATACCTGTATGGTAACCATAACCATACCTGTATTTGTATTGTATCTTCATGTCTAATCACGGTAACATTTTTGTTCCCCATCTACGAAAGAAGAGGGGCATAAAGTGTTCAGGTCCGTTCGTCCATCCTTTTGTCTGTCCCAAATCCCCATATTTCCAAATTCCCACTTACTGACAAATGCCACATCAATCATATCGGTATGGTAGGTGCACCTAGTGATGCTAAGCACAATGCATGCTTCCGATGCTGGATGTGACCTATATGTCAGAGTTCGCGAAACTTAAAATTTCTTTGCCGGACATAGGTCTGCCAAAATAGAATCTTTGATTGGACCTAATTTTTTTTACTGGTCCTGTCTACTACAACTTGTAGAAAAATTCTAAAATTACACCGGACATGGGTCCAGTAAGTATGTTAAAAATGACGGACCTGCTTAAATTTTTTCTGACAGTCAGGTCCGACAGGTCCGACGCATTTCGCGAACTCTGATATGTTCCGCATGAATGACCACTTACAAAAGAATGGTCATGTGCCACATCAACCATATTGGTATGGTAGGTGCACCAAGTGATGCCAGCACAAGCTTGGGATGCTGAATTTTACGTATATTTTCCGCATAAATTACCTCTTACAGAAGAATGGTTTAAGTCCATTCCCACTTACTGACATGTGCCACATCAACTATATTGGTATGGTTGGTGAACCTAGTGATGCTTATCACAATGTATGCTAAAGATGATGGGTGTGACCTATATTTTCCGCATGGATGACCACTTACAGAGATGTAAGTATAGTATCATGAAACTTTATAAATCATTGAATCAACATAAAATCATACTTTTGGAACAACTTCATGGTTTAGTGATTGTGGAAAAAAATTAATGTTGCGAGATGGGGCATCATGTCTTTTGGAAATATTCTTGTTTTTAATTTAACAATGAAGGGATATTTTTCACCTTGGCTTATTTATTTTTCTCCAAAATTATTAGATATCTACTTTATCCTGTGTTAAGTATATTTCAAATGTCAAAAGTCAGTACTTCGTATTTTAAAAACCACTGGGTTGATAATCACTGCTGGTGGTCAGACTTGTACTTTGGTTCTTTGTATTATTGAACCATCTTTTGGGGGGATAATTGTATTCTAAATAATGCCTGAGTTTTTCATTCTATCAGTTTGAATTCTCTATTCTTTTCTACAAATTCTCAACTGTACTCTTTAGTACTCAGGATTAAAAGCCTGGCTTGATCATATCTCAAGAATTGATGAAACTTGGTCTGCATATTCCTTTGTAGTAACATAGCACATTTGCATCCTAGATCCTTATTTTTGTCTCGCCTGCGACGAAAAGTCACAGAAGGCGAGACATAGGTATTACTTTCCGGCGGCGGCGGCGGCGGCGGCGTAAACTTTTTTGTAAGACATTTGTGGACAATGAATTGCTTGAAAAGTATAATAGCTAGGCATCTGATATTTGGTATACAGACAGTTCAGGTTATGGTCTACGCAACTGTCACCATGCCCTGTGACCCTGACCCCATTTTCATGCTCCAGTGACTCTGTGAACTTAGGTCTTTTTTCAGGCCGTAAACGTTTTTGTAAGACTTTTGTGGACGATGAATTGCTGGAAAAGTATATTAGCTAGGCATCTGATATTTGGTATACAGACAGTTCAGGTAATGGTCTAAGCAACTGTCACCATGCCATGTGACCCTGACCCCATTTTCATGCTCCAGTGACTCTGTGAACTTAGGTTTTTTTTCAGGCCGTAAACTTTTTTATAAGACTTTTGTGGACGATGAATTGCTGGAAAAGTATATTAGCTAGGCATCTGATATTAGGTATACAGACAGTTTAGGTTATGGTCTACACAACTGTTACCATGCTGCGTGACCCTGACCCCATTTTCACGCTCTAGTGACTCTGTGAACTTAGGTCTTTTTCAGGCCGAAAAACTTTTTTGTAAGACTTTTGTGGACAATGAATTGCTGGAAAGTTATAATAGCTAGGCATCTGATATTAGGTAAACAGACAGTTGTGGTTATGGACAACACAACTGTCACCATGCCATGTGACCATGACCCCATTTTTACGCTCCAGTGACTCTGTGAACTTAGGTCTTTTTTTCAGATAGAAAACTTTTTGTAATACTTGTGTGGACAATGGATTGCTTGAATAGTATAATAACTAGGCATCTGTTATTAGGTATACAGACACTTTTTGTGTTTATATCAAGAAATGAAAGCTTAGGTAGTTGATTTTAGTGATGGTGCCCGGCAGGCGAGACATACTTTTAGTGGCCACACTTGTTCTATTAAGTTACTGACAATTTTTATCTCACCTCTTGAAGTGAAGGAGGGCTTATGATACATCACCAAGTCATTAATTGTTTGACATGTTGTGTCGGATTTGAAATCAACATACTTAATTTTTTTACATCAGTCGATAGATGGATCTTAGCTAGCTGTCAGTAACTTCGAGTGCTCTCAAGAGAGTATCTCTATGTCATGTTAATTTCTTGTTGCCTTTGGTCTCAGGTTCTCTCTTGTTGAATTGAACTTCTATCGATTTGATTTTTACTGTGTGTTAGTTTGTGCTTTGTTATTGATTATTAATAGGGAAAGGTTGGCACCAAAAACTAGTTTACCCCCGCCACATTTTTAATGTGCCTGTCCTAAACTAGGAATCTTTATTAAAGCTTATGTTTGTATTTCATCAAATTTATGTTAATTGTTTTTTGTCAAGAAGAGGGTCTTTCATTGCACTTTTTTAGGATTGGCCTTGAATCATATGTACTGTCTGTAAAGGGTAGTCTGGAGAATGGAAAAAGCAAAAATATTTTTTTCTAAAATAATTTAGCTCTAATTTGTTTACATAATCTTATTAGTATCAAAAAGACGTAGTTAAAAAATATAACAACTTTACAGAGAGTTCACTACATTTCCTAAAAATTCAGATATTTGCAAGCCTATGGGGATTTCCAATTGTAAAAAAATGGCGGGAAAAATTGTCAATTTCTATTGTGACGTCATATGACGTCAAAGTGCACTCCCAGATGTAAACAAAAACAAGTTGATCAAAAAATATCTCTGTGATCTGATTGATATTCTAAAATTCTACAAAAAAGTGATTATTGACAATTTAGTATCCCCAAACATTGCTGCCATTTACAATGGAAAAACTTGGGGGCAAAGTGATTTTGCATCATTTATCTAAGAGGTAAGCCATTTCTTTACTCTTTTTTGTGAATTTAGTTACGTTTTATTGCAAAGATAAAAATGGCAAACATTTCAAAGGTTTAAGCAACAACATGAAGAAAAAAATTAAGAATTTCTGTTCTCCAGACTACCCTTTACAGACAGTAGTTGATTTTCAATCCAGGGCCAATTGAAAAACAGCAAGAAGCGACCACTGGTAACATTGAAGGCTACTGGCTGTTTTCCATTGTGGATTTTTTATACCCCCTGCAAACAAAGTTTGGGGGGGTATATAGGAAACACCCTGTCTGTCTGTCTGTCCGTCTGTCCGTCTGTCCACATAATTCGTAAGCGCTTCTCCTCCTAAACCGCTTGAAGGATTTTGATGAAACTTTACCTAAAGGAAGTACATCATATGTAGATGTGCATGAAGAATTTTCATTGCACTTGGATATCATTCAGGGGAGATAATTGGACTTAGACTTTTTAAATACATTATTCAATGGGAGACCTCGTAAGCGCAACTCCTCCTAAACCGCTCAAAGGATTTTGATGAAACTTTACATGAAGGAAGTACATAATATGTAGATGTGCATGAAGAATTTTCATCGAAAATCAGACATCATTCAGGGGAGATAATTGGACTTCGAGACTTTTTAAATACATTATACAATGGGAAACCTCGTAAGCGCTTCTCCTCCTAAAAGGCTTGAAGGATTTTGATGAAACTTAACCTAAAGGAACACCATCATATGTAGATGTGCATGAAGAATTTTCATCGCAATCAGACATCATTCAGGGGAGATAATTGGACTTAGACTTTTTAAATACATTATTCAATGGGAAACATTGTAAGCGCAACTCCACTTAAAACGTTGGATGGTTTTTGTTGAAACTTTACATGAAGATAGTACATCATCTGTAGATGTGCATGAAGAATTTGTATTGCTCTTGGTTATCATCAAGGGGAGATAACTGGACTTTTCTTTTACAGTACAGAGTTAAATATGAAGCGGGGGGTATCCTTTTGTGAGCTCGCTCACAGTATTACTTGTTTAAAATTGTCATTTATATTGTAGGTTGTGTCGTGTACAATAATTCCACATCTCATTATCTTTGACTTATGTTATGCCCAAAGTGTTCATTTTCAGAAAAATGGATAAAGTTAGTTCCTTCTTAGTAAACAAATAAGTGCCACATCAACAATATTGGTATGGTAGATGCACCTTGGAATATTCAGAATGATGCATGCTTGACTTTGGCTGCTGGTGAAGGCCACGCAAAATTTTTAAAGTCTATTTCCATCTAGCAAAAATACTGCTTAACTCGCTTAATGAGGTGAACTTTTACACTAAAAGATTACTATGTTTAATACTTGTACATATACATGAAATAAAAATGTTAAAGTTTTATGAGAATCTTCTTATCTTGGGAACTTAGGCCAATTAAAAAAAAATATTCTAGATTCTCATCCCCTCCTGTCCCGATTTTTTCATCCCCCTCAAAAAAAATTATTTTGATTTTGGGCAAACTATGGTTATTATTGGTCAATTTCTTTTAAAGTGGCAGCTTTTTTTTCATATTGGATAAAAAATAAAAAATAAAATTCGCCCGCCCGCCAAAATTTTCAAGAAACTTGTATGAGAATCTAAGAATTATTTTATCATGGCCCAAATTTCACAGGTTATTATAATGAAACTTGTCCTTGTAGAATTACATCTTTCCCTTAATTTTTTAGTTGAACGTCTTTGACAATCTCATTACATAAACATGATAAAGAAACAATGTTAAACTCACATCTCAGGATATGTTGATTTTAGTGTAATTGCATGCTCTAGTAGTTATTAAGCACAGTTGCATCCCCATTTATGTCTAACTTTTGAAGCGGAGTGAGATATACTGTATAATCATTTATTTCATTGGGATAAAATTTCGTGGATAAGAGCACAAAACTGAATTGGTGGGGACAAGTTTTCGTGGATTTTTAGTTTAAAGGTTATTCTTCAACTTAATATTTTAAATTCATGGGGATTTTATTTTGAGGATTTCTCTTACCCACAAAATAAAGGAAATGAAATCCCCCACAAATATTTCTGCTTTTACAGTAGGTATTGTTTACCTTCAGGCGGCAATATTATGTATTTTTTTAGGACCTCCATATCCCAAGAACTATTAGTCCTAGGTTGATGAAACCTGGTATGCATATGCTCCAATAGTAGCTTTATTCATTTGTATTCTCATCTTTTGACCTTGACCTTTATTTTGCTATTGTTCAATACGTGTACATAAAAAGCAGTGATGTTTTAAGCTCTTCTTATCTTAGGAACTATAAGTAAAAGGTTGATGAAACTTGGTATGCATATATCCCAGTATATTTGCATCTCCTTCTGTTGACCATGACCTTTGATTTATTTTTTTCGAGTGACTTTGACAATTTTCAATACTTGTACATGTATAAGCAAATTTAATGAGCACCAAAATCTTACATCATTTTTGAATAAATGTATTGTATAGATTAGGGGAAGTTTAAACAAGTACGGTATGTGGCAAGTAGAACATCAAAAGTGTCTTACTAGGCATTAAATTATTTATAAAAACTATTTACTTTGTACTGTTTAATTAAGAATAGGGATCTGGTGCCAAGGGCTGAGAGTTGAGAGTCAGATAAATCAATTGCACTTGTGAGAAACTCTGTTTTCAATGTGATATGACATTATCAATAAGAGCAGAGTTGATTTTGATATCAATTTTGAAGATCCAAGATGCATTTCCAATTAGAGATTGATTTTAAGTATTGAAAGGGTTAGATGCATTTTCTAATTAGAGAAAATTATTGATTCAAAATTGCCTTTATAACGATCTTAAATTAAGCTAATGGTCCCAGACAAGATACTAGACAGACTATTTTCTACTCCACATGCAATATCTATCAATCTGCACTATTGATTTAAATTAGTTACATTCAAAAATAGATTCCATGATTGGAAATTTTCCTCCTACAACTTAACAATAGTTAGGACCATCCTAATCTGTAATGGGACATAGCCTATCTGGTAATGGAATCATGGTTTTTTGGTCATTCATGAGATTGAGATTTCATCCTTATGTGTATGTGTAATGAGTTTTGCTTAATGACAAGGATTAATTGTGATTTTGGTAAGATAGTAAATTATTATATTTGATAGAACTTTATTGTCCTGGGTTTTCTATTGATTAGAACATAGCATTGATGTTTTATTTGTGTCTAGACGAAGGGTTTAATTTCATTACCAATGATTGTAATGTGATTACACCACACAGACATCAAGTCTTGTATGTAGATTCAGTTATATCCTTATGTAGCTATTACTTTGTTTTTCTTGTTGTTATCCTAAACAAACATTTGTACAAACATTATAAATAAAATTTGAAGTATAAAGAGGAAGAGGGGATGTGAAGAAACGGTTAAGGGTTTTTTATGCCCCAGTAGCACTTTGTCATAAAGGGGGAGGGCATTTAGTTTTACAAGTGTCCATCTGTACATATGTCCCTCTGCCAAGCCATTTTATAGAATTGAAATTGTAAGGGTGGTACTTTGGTTGGACAAAAATATGTCCAAAACAACTTTGAGACCTTTTTGGCAGTGACTAGATGTACAGTTTAAGACAGCCAAGACAAACAAAATCATTTTCAAAGGTTGCATTGTAATCAAAAGACACTTGGGTAAATTTTAACTTAGGGGCTTACATTGTTTCTGACACATTGCAATAACCATGATAACAGGTGGAACATTTTTTGTCCCTTAGACACAGTTTCAAGTCCACAAGGAGAGCCTTTAGATTTATTCTGTTTACCAAGGTCTACACTGCTGCTTACATACAAAAAAGTCTGAGAACATGCTGCACAACCTCTCAATTATCAAAAACTATCCATAAAACCTCTTGGCAAGATTGAGAAGGGAAATTAATTTATGATACCACAAAGTAGCAGTTACTTGATCTCATTCAACCTGAAGCAATTTGTATGCACTTGACCTTTAAATCAAATTATGGTTCTGATGTGTTTACATTTATGCATAGATGATGCATGCATTCTTTAACCATGAAGTGAGTACTTTTGTTTAAATTCTATGGTCAAGACATGTCTGTTTCATTAAACAAAAAAAGGGGAATTCTAAAGATCATGCATATAATTTTATAATACAGAAAACTTTATGACAAAATTGGAAAGCTTGATCTACATAAAAGCATGATTTAATTTATTCTGTTAAAGTACAACTTTTGTGTTATTTTGATGAAAATGTCACTTTCATATGCTACTATTTTCTGCTGTAATTCCATCATATCAGAGGCCTGGGTGGCCGAGTGGTCCATGGTGCTGGTTTTAATACCACACTAGCCGATCACCTCTCAGGTGGTGTTCAAGTCCCCCTTGTAAATTTACAAAAACAGGACTTTCCCACCTGTATGTGATAAGGTTTGTCACTTACCTGCCCAAAGTTGGTGCCATCCTCTTGGTACTCTGGATTCCTCCACTATTTAAACTGACCCCCATATTTGGCCCAAAAAGGGTGCTGAACCCTAACACACATACACCTTCAGTTTTCTTGTATTAATTTAATTTAAACCACTTCTTTTATTTTGGTAGCTTTTAGTTCTTTAACACAAACTAAAAATGTGTTCTGTTTATTTTCAGCCATCAGTTAGAGGTCCTGCTGGATGACAACACCACAACAAGACGGAACAGAGCAAGAAAATATATATGTTATGTCATAACGTAAGTCTGATTAAACTAACATTAAAAAGTTTTGCTATTGCAGTTGGATGACCTCAGTGAGTGAGTGATTTAAGGCTGTTGTTTTAATACCACACTGCATTTATCACTTGTCTATTACCTAGCATGTAGTGGAGTTAGTCCCCGATTTTTGTAGCTTACAAAAAGACAGGACTTCCCCACTTGTATGTAATTAGGTCTGTCAGTGACCTGTCTATGGTCTGCAGTTTCCTCAGAGTGCTACAATAAACTGACCATTTGTGCTGGAAAAGGTGTTAAACCCTAACATATACACAAAGCTAATGCATTTTGGTGTCATGTCCTTTGATCATTAGACATCATAAAGATAAAATATCTTAGCTGGCAATATCAAAAAGATACAACTAAAGAGTTTATAAAATTTGTCTTTTTAATCTTTTTGACACATTTATAAAACTTTGGATAAAGTTCTTGATCTAGATTGACTTTCATCCTAGCTAGCAATAAAAACAAAATCTAAGCTTTTAGGTTTAGTCATTCTCATGTTAGGCTGAAATATTTTCTGACTTACAATAAAGATGACCATTTATATGTTAATCTGTTATAGAATTCAAAGAGCTTGGAGAAAATACCAAAAGTCCAAAGACTCAAAACATGTCGTTGACTCTGATGACAAAGACGTTTCTAACGAGAAGGTTGTGATGAAGGTTCAGAGCAGCGAGCCTTCTTTACAGGAAAAACTTTTACGCGAACGATTTTCAAGGGAGTCTACCCCAGATGATAGGTTGTCCAGAAGTTCTTTATCCCCTTGCAGAAATATCCTTCTTAATAAACTCAAAAGTGACACAGACACTGATTCTCTTTCGTCTGATTACAGTGTTGATACCAGTTTACCGCTAAAAGAAATCTCTGACCTCCAAATTTTCGAGAAAAATGATCTGACAAATTCCTCTGTGAATGTGAATAATCTTCCACAGACTGAAAAATTAGAACGCAGAGCAAGGGAAACAGAAGAAGACTTTAACAGGCGTGTACGAAAAACCAACTTACTTAGCATAGCACAAGAGTTTGCTGAACTTAAGAAGGTCAATGCAGATGCTTTGCCCTTTGACCTTCACAAAGCTCAAAATATTGTTGAAGATACTTCATCAAGTGAGTGTAGCTCGGCTGCTAACTCTAGAAATCCATCTGAAATGAATACTCCATCCGAAAACCGTAGCAATCCGTTTGATCCAAGTGCCTCAGAAGTAAGTCTAGAGCAAAGTAGTGGTTCTATAAAAGAAATGTTGATGAATGAGAGAAAAAATAAGATCTCTCCTAAAAATTCTCCAAAGAAAACAGCAGTTAACAGTGGGGCAAAAGTGTCAGAAGAACAAGAGCCTGATGACTTTGACGTGTACAACATAGAGACAGCCCTGCCTCAGATGGATTGGGACACGTTAGAACAACAGCTACAACAAGCCGCAGAGTTTGAAAAGAGGAAGAAAGAGGTAATGTATAGTAACAAACTTTTAAAATTGATATACTAAATCATCCTTTTAATACCACTGCAAAAATTTTTGCAATCCTATTATGTTATGGCAATGTTGTCATTGTTTGGGCATGATATTCTTATCTTACCTTATTTAAACTTCATCATGTCAGTCAAAGAAATTAGGAAGTGAAGTCCAGTGGACCGAATGCCTATTTTCATCAAATTTGCTAATTTTTTCCTACATGTATATGTTTAATATAAATTAACGCAAAATTTAACTGGACCGAACCAATTTTAACTGGACATTTCCAGTAGGTCCAGCCTAATTTCATAGACAGTCATGTTAATGCTAGTTTTAGAATGGGCAGCCACCGTTCCTTATTCCCCACCTACAAAGTAGAGGGGCATAAACTGTTTGGGTCCACCCCAAATCAGGTTTACCTTCAAGTTTAATATACCTTTCCATGTCATGATCTTGCTATGTGTAGGTCCGGGCATCATGTCTGTTGGACATATTCTTGTTCTAGATTAAATACTAATGGCTTTGAATAAGTCACTGTTAGTCAATAAAGGTAACCACAAACTACTAACTGAGATAATCAAATCTCATATTTCAAAGAAGAAAAGGCAAAAAAAAAAGTAGACTACCAGAAAAATTGAAAATCACAATGGTTCTAACTTTGTACAGGAATCACAAAAGAAATGGTGAGTTAAAACAGGTATATGTATGAATGTTTATATAAATACATATAACTTTGAGGTACATGTAAGCTATTTGGCTACATGTATAATCTCCCAAACTTTTTCCATCATATAGTACCTGTATTGCCTCAGAACTTGTAAGAAGAGTAAACAAATGTAAATGTTTTGATGTTTCATTTAACACTAGAACCCAGCTTCTGTTGTTGAAATATATCACCTGTGCATGTTAGAGATATACATAATTATTTGATGATTTCTAACATATTGACAGGATTGACTCATTGTCTTCAAATGCATTTTCCAGGTTACCATGCATAATTGCTGCAGTTTTGTGTTGTAATTTCAGTGGTATTTATTCAGTTTATGAGATACTATTTATAATATTCAATTTAAGAAGAATCTAAGATCTGTTTAGAATTTAGAACTTAGGTTTATATATGTACATGTACAACAAAAGGTAAGGGAGATGAAGGATTACAAAGTTTTTAAAAAAAATGTGAATCTGTGTGTATTTTTGGTCAGCTTTTGGCAGTGGGTTACTATGAAACTTTGTGGCATTTACCATTTGAAGTGTTCGGATGCATAATTGAAGAAAGGGAAACTTAAGCTAAAAGAAATTAGTGCAAGTTTCTTGGAAAATGTCAAAGATTTAGATTTGTTTGAAATATAGTTCTTCACATGCAGTCCAACTTGGATCAGATTGTCTTGTATAGATAAATATCTTTAAAAAAACAATTATGTCAGGAATTATGTGCAGAATGAGAACATTTATATTGACCGCTTATTTACATTGTAAGTCTATTTTTTTAAAAACAAAGGATTAAAACAAACCTGTGCATTAGATAAGGATGTGAAGTAACTAAAGGATTATCTTGATAGTATTACATATTTGATGACATCAATCTACATGTATTTAATTATTTTTTTGTTTTATGATAAACAAAAACAATTGTTGCAAGATTAAGTTTATCATAATTCTTATTTTTGTGCACTGGTGTCTGAAGCATGGAAAACCCAGTTCTTTAGGATGTTCCCAATATTATGGTGTACAAAAAATGTATGTAGTTTATGACAGCAAAAACTTATGAACTTCCAAGTTATGGAAAGATGACTGTTTCTAAGGAATCTTAAATTTAGAATTTGCAAATCTCCATCATCATTATAAGTTGACAAGAATGTTACTATTGCTGCATCCTAGACAGTGCAATATAGTCTACACAAAATACTGGGTAAGTTCTCTCAATAGAGATACTCTGCTAATTTTTAGAACATGTATTGTGTGAATAAAGTTTCAGTGCAGCCATTTTTGGTCACCATGTTCAAGCTAAAGTTTATGGCATACTCCTACAGGCTAAATTTTCAAGTTAAGAGTCTGTTTATAAAAGATAAAAGTGTAAAATATTCATGGCATTACCACATAAACATAACATCACTAGAGCACCCCTCCAGATATTCCACTGGACTGACTACAACATATCAATCAGCACTTTTAAGTGTGCAACTTAGATACAAAGTGAGGTCTTTTATCTGGATTATATGAATAAAACAGTATTACATAAAATTAGATACCTACAAGATGTAAAAGTTCTGTCTGAGGAAATTGGAGTTACTCCCCTTTCATTGTTAATTGCAAGTTTTCTTATTGCAAAATTAGTCTAAATTAAGCAAATGTACCTGTACAGTATTTAAGATTGACATACACTGAAGGGCTTTGTTACAATTGGCATATGAATAAATCTTCATATTGTGTAAAAACATCCATTTCAAGGATTGCTTTATTCTTTGCTTACCGGTCTTTCATCAGTATGATATGTATATTATACATGTAGTTAGTCCATAACTTGGGGGTGGTAAAGGGTTATTTTCGTGCAACATTTTTGGCATTTTAATTTACCCTGTTTTCTTGATTTTGATTTCTCATGTTTTCATGTTGACTTGGTTGTAAATGCTTTGTTTTTGTCTGTATTTAAGCCCGTGTTTCGTGTTGGACAACCTAGCTATTTCTCCTGGGTGATCATCTTTTTGCTTTAAAATCTGGAATGTGTTAATCGAAATCAGTTGATATTCACAACAAGAGTTAACACTAAAGTATGTCTCGCCTGCCTGCACCAACAGAAACAATTTATATTCTTTCTAACTTCCACTATATTTTGAATTTACATGGATTTTCAGTTTCTGAGATCAAAAGATGTTTAAAAAACTTAAACATTGCAAATATATGCAATAAAAATAATCAAAGTCACTCAACTGGAAAATCAAGGTCAAGGTCAAAAGATGAGGATGTAACTGTGCTAAGCTACTACTGTGGCATATGCATACCAAGTTTCATCAACCTAGGACCTATAGTTCTTGAGATATGGAGGTGCTTGCAAAACTTTTCCATTGCTATTATATGTATTGAAAATTGTCAAAGTCACTCAACCAAAAAATCAAGGTCAAGGTCAAAAGATGGGTATGCAACTGTGCTAAGCTACTACTGGGGCATATGCATACCAAGTTTCATCAACCTAGGACCTATAGTTCTTGATATATGGAGGTGCTCGCAAAACTTTACCATTGCTATTATATGTATTGAAAATTGTCAAAGTCACGCAACCGGAAAATCAAGGTCAAGGTCAAAAGATGGGGATGCAACTGTGCTAAGCTACTACTGGGGCATATGCATACCAAGTTTCATCAACCTAGGACTTAAAGTTCTTGAGATGGAGGTGCTCATAAAACTTTTCCAAAAAGTTAAAAGCCGCTGCCGGTAAAGTAACACCTATGTCCCGCTCTGCTTCGCAGGCGAGACAAAAACTATAAATCAAAGTACCATTGGTACCTATACTTGGAAGTGACTTACATTTGTAGTCACATTTGAATGAAGGCAAGCGATTTGTGTTGTGGTTATATATAACTTTTTCGACAGAAGAAGGCAATTACTAAATTTATATATCTTTATTTATGTATTAACCACGCTTTCTTACAAGGAAAAAAAAACTACATGTATTTTTTGGTAACTTTTATCTGAGAAAATCATTTGTTTAATTATCTCATCTTTTATATAGCATTATTAATGGTTTTAATTTCTAAAATTTGTATATTCCCGCTGAAATATATTTCCCCATCGCACAGGTGACTAAAGTCACGTGATACACAAAATTTAGTTTTTAAAAGGTTATGAAAAATATAGCAAATACTATATCATCATTTAAAATGAAATAAATAAACAAATCAAGTAATCATAAGGGGATATACTAACACAGATAAGAAAGCTTGTTGACCAAAAAAAATAAACACACTTCTACCGGAGAGCAAATGCACAATAGAATAGGTTATACGTCTCGGGGAAAAAACACGGATGGATTTTTCCGAAATCATTACTATACTATTTGATTGTATTTCACAATTATTCAAATTCATTTTGCTGTGTTTTGTGATGTGCGATATTTAGAGTACATGCTTTGTTTTCGGCAGTTTTAAGCACATGTTTTTGTGTTGAGATCCCCCTTTACCACCCTCTTACTTGTTTTAATACCTTGAGCAATCGAATCTCTTAACATGTACTACATGTAGTATACAAAAGTGCTTGAACATTTATTAACTATATATATCAAATCAGGGGTTCAAATGGTTCGAGGCCCTGGACCTCTAATTTTTTATTCAGGACCCTTAAAAATGTTATCAAAAGTCCTCGACATGCGTATATGTACAGTTACTCCTATTTGAGGACTTTTTAATAACGTTAAGTGACTTTTCCACCTAGAACTTTTTAAAAAGTCCTGGACATTTTGCTCCCAGATGTTAATTTAATTCCCTGCAAATATGGAAAAAAATTGTTTGGCCACAATTTTTTGTAAACCAGTTCATGCACCACTTTGGTAACTTGTATAAACAACATGGATCAGTAGGTCTAAGATAGATAGTCCAACATTTTATCATGATTATCCCTAGGGTCTGAGTATTGATGGTTTATTATTTTACAAAATAATGTAAGATAAAGATCTTTAAGAAATGTATAAGGATGGTCTTCCTTGAACGCTATAAAGTGGGGAAATAGGATTGGAGATTTTAAGGTTTTGTAAGTCATTTATTTTGTTTGTCTAACAGTTTGGTTGTGTTTGTCTCTAGAATTTTCACCTTAAAAAGCAATTTTATTGCTCGCTTTTATGATGGTTTTGAGGTAAACATTTAGCATTACAAAATATTCTATAATTGTCCAACAACAAACTGTTTATGCCTGGTATTGAAAAGGTTGTAACAAATGAATTTATTTATGAGAAACACCCTTTACCAAAAACATATAGTAACTATTGTTTAATCAGAACATGAAAAGGAGATCCAAACTTTTACTTCCTGATAGTTTAAACATAGTTATTTATCCTTGATTGGGAAACAAGCTTATTGCTTATTTGAATCCCTCTCCAACTAGCAGTTTGCGAGTGTAGCCTTTGCAGCACCCCCATTGAGCTTACTCTTATTGAACTCTATAAAGGGTCTAACGTGCATGGGGTATTGCTCTCCACATACACAGGACAACCTTTTTTCATCCCTCCCAAAGGACAAGCATTGTTCCTTGAGACCATCCTCGCAAATGGTGTCAAGAGAGAGTCGGAAAATTGGTTAATGAAATTTTGAACCACGAACTTTGGTGTTAGTAGCCTGACGCATTAACCACTACACCACCAGCTTCCTGTTAGGTTATCTCACTGGGCTATTGAAAGACTTTGTTCTGATTTGTTTCCTAACTGTCAATAAG
The DNA here is from genome assembly GCA_963971305.1 of Arcuatula senhousia. Classification (NCBI taxonomy): domain Eukaryota; kingdom Metazoa; phylum Mollusca; class Bivalvia; order Mytilida; family Mytilidae; genus Arcuatula; species Arcuatula senhousia. Next base: position 67,391,532 of record OZ020304.1, read on the forward strand.
GAAAACTATTCAGATTGTCCAATGTCAGTGTTCTATCTAGGGATATAAAAATCCTGTGATATTTGTATCTAAAACAATTGGCGTTTATTCTAGCAAGCAATCCTCAAGTAGGTTTCAATAAAAATTGTCATTTCCAGCAAGTGGAAGTTATTCCTCTCGAGGATTAGTGCTGATCATTACAAATTTATCTTGTCCCTTTTAATCAGACTGTTTTAGCAAATGGTAATGCATTTATGTTTTGAGCGTCCCTTGAGGCATGCTTATATGATTGTTCTAACTCGGTTACATAACGAATTATTGATTTCAACCCACGGCAATACAATTTAGTCAAATTTGAGAAGATATTCATTTTATAAATGCTTTGTTTTCTTAGCTTAACTAAGTTAAGTGGTGTACTATACCTTAGAAAGAAATTTAATGTTTTTTCCTGACTTTGCTTACAGGTACCATTAAAGTTTTGTTCAGATTCATAATGCATCAATTTTGTTGAACAAACATATTAAAATGGTGTTCAAGTATGCTGTAATCATGGTTATGATCATAGAAATGAAAGTTATGAGGGGCATACAATCAATATAAAAAAAAAAAATAGTATAATTTTGTAAATGCATTACTAATAAGTGAAAATTGATTGATTTAGCTGCTGAGTGTTCTGAAAAAAAAAAGGTTTATGATCTTTTATTACCAGTATATAAAGGCAGGAATTTCAGCTATTTAGTCCGGCAACTATTTAAGCAAAACTTATTTTACATGACTGGAGATAAAATTTGTCAAGAAAATGGCTTTATTTGAAGAATTTTGGATAAAGAATTTAAAGGAAGAAGTCTGAAGAAAGAAATATCATACAAAACAGGAAATTAAAATGTATGTGGTACATGTATCAGAAAAAAGGACAACAGAATGAAAGTATATACACTGTACACCTTGACCTTCAGACAACATGAATGGCAAATGGAATTTGGTGGAAATGGTGGCAGCATTTAACTCTACTTCACCATACATTTAGGAGGATTGTTGGTCTAAAAGAGGGGAGTTCATGATCAACCTTCATGGTCAACCAGGCTGATTTTGTAAAGATTAAGAATGTATACCGGTATACCCCTGATTTAAAAGAGAGGAGAGTATGCTGTTTTATGTTCAATAGTTTTGTTTATTACATCTTTTAATTATAATTTATTGCTGTTTTATACTTTAAGAAACCTGACCTTTATCATGTATTAAAAAGGTAGGTTAAAATGTGCTTAAATAGTTACATGTATGTAAGTCTTTTTAATTTGGTTTTGAATTTTGTGTATACCATGTTGCATTGCCCACCTATATTTGGCACCAAATTGGCTCGTCTAAAGGTTACTCTATGTCATGACATTATTTTTCACAGGTTATTAAACAGGGTTGTCAAGTTAGATTTGTTTGTCATTACATGTAGTTGGGATTTTATTGAACGTTTTATCAGCTCATATATTTTTACGACCCAATGGTTGAGTTTAGGTAATACATTGTAAAGATAGAAAAAAAATTGATCACTTTGAAAACAGATTAGAAATTGCCAATATTATTGAACGTTTGAAATAGATTTTGGAAAAGACATGTGTTTGAAAATTGATTATTTTACAAAATGTAAATTTGGACCAGTGTCAAATGTTTATTTTAACATTGATATGGTAGAAGATTTAACACATGAGATAGTATTAGGGTTTTAAATATAACTTAAACTTTTCATTTCTGTGAGATGAGATTGGGTGTAATGTATAAATGTATATTTTGTAAGTATATTTATGTTTTATGTACATATATTTTTTAAACAAATTAAGAAGGTTGTAGATATTAATTGAGATTAATTAGGAAAGCATGTCAACTTTTCACCTGCTAATTAAGACCTATATTTGGACAATGCTGTTAGGCTGTATGTGACATAAAGGGTTGTAGTTTATTATAAGACCAGTATTTTTTTCCCTTGGACTTAGAGGGTGAATCCTCATTGATAGATGAACTAGTGCACAAGGTATTTAAATTAAGTTATTGTTAAAGGGTAATGGAGTAAAGTTTCTTCAAAGTTTATAAAGTATACATATATATAGGTTAAATCGACTGAGGCGTGCCATTTGTTATGTTTCCAAATTTAAATGTTTAGCTGTAAATTTTTGTGTAAGCCGGTAAGCAAATACATTCATATCAATAGATTTCAATATTTATTTTGCAAAGTTGAAAGTTTTACTGAAATTGACTAAATGTATCTTTTATTCTTAAGATTTACAAAACCAAAAAATAATTATGCTGTTATTTTTAATTTTGTATGTTTATTTGTTATATCTACTAATAATTATTCATTCAAATGAATAGAACAATGTTTAAATATGAAACTTCTATTGAAAAATAGCAATCATTTTTTGTCCCCTCTACAAGTGTGAAGAGTGTCTAGAAAAATCACCATAGTGTGTCTAAAATCTTGTTTGTTTGGACTTTTTACTTTCAACACTAAAACAAGATTAGATAAAGAGTTATCTCCCATTTCCTGTCTTTGTAAACACTGTAAAAGGATTTATGGGACATGTACAGATGTGAGATTAGGAACTTTTATAAAGAATACTCCTAATTGATGATAACAAAAATATAATCCTCTTAAATGGCTAAGTGCTTACATGGAAATGGCAATTTAGGGCCTTTTGAGGGCAACTTTCAGATGTAAAATTTTTAATGTTCAAACATTTTTGGATAGTATTTTGTTGATTTCGATTGAAATATTTTAATATTTCTTGTACAAGAAGACTTATTAGGTTTTCAAAGTTTGAAGCATTTGACACACAGGAAAAAATACTTACCTTGACCCTTTTGAGAACCTTTAAGTATAAAACAAAGACATGATCGAAATGCACATGTTTCGAGTCAAAGACATCAGCTTCTAACTGTAAGTCATGTTTTTGTTTTTTTCTTAAAATTCTTTTAAAAATATTGGGGGGGGTATAATATTTAATGATTAAACATTGTCAGTTTTATTCTATTGTTAAAGCACATTGATATGATACATGTATAGGTAATGCTAATTGGGTTAAGTTGATTTTAATTGATAAAATGAATTGCATGTATCAAATTTTTGTGGAAAGTTGAAAGGAAGTTACTATGTACATGTAAAGTACTTATGACTAAATATTTCTCTCTGTGGTTTTCCCTTGAAGTAATGGTAATTTTATGTTTAATACTATATAAGGCATCATTTTACCAAGTAATTAATTTTTCTTTAAGCTATTTAGTTTAAACGTTGACTGTAAAGAAATATCACCAAATTGAAATGTATATCTCATCACTTTTATAAATCTGCATTTTGTTTCACATAATTTTAATATATGAGATAGTTTGGTTTGTTTTGGCATAAGTTTCATTTTTATCAGTGTTAAAATTTAAACTGAAATTTATTCAAAGACTTTGGTTTTGGGGATTTTAAATAACTGTGATTTAGTTGTATGCTGCGGATATCATAAATGATAAATGAAACTTTTTGCCTAGCAGGCTTAAATATGTATATATCAGATATTGTGTTAATTTTAATACTTTTAAACATGAATAACTGCTTGAAGCAGAGCTATACATTCAGTACACCATAAAAAAAAGTGTCATAGTACAAGTATCAAATATCTTTATTCAAATTTGTCAATAAAAACTATATTTGACCCGAAGTAAATGTATATACATTCCCATTTATTAGGAGACGAGGGGACGATTATGGAAGTGTGAAATCAGATGTCCGTATTTTATAGTGGGAGTCTGATAGCCTGACCTGGTGACATCCTGTGTTAAACTAGAGGATTACATGTTAAAGACTAATGGCAATGGATTAATTGAAACCCAGCTGTGTTATCTTACAGTCGACTGGGATGAGGAAGATCTTCTCTTGGAATTCATATATGTACTACATGTTTAGGATTTTAGCATTTGAAAGTATATGTAAAAACTCAGGCCTAAGGAGACAGTTACTTCAGATATAGACCCTGACTTTTATATTCCAAGGCCTGGACCACATCTGTGGCCTGCTCTGTGGTTCAGGTCAGGAAATCTTTGTTTGAAAAGCAGAGAATTCTATATAGTGTTATTAACATTGTCTTCCATTATACTTGTGCTGAAGAATTTAGTTTCCAAAAGCTTGACCACATAATATTCTAGTCATTTAAAAACTATTGGTGCTATATTGTATATGGAGTAACATGTCGGAGAGTGAGGATGATTATGCTGTGCCCCTCGATTTATACTTTAAGGACAGAAGCAGTCAGTTTGATGGCTGGGATGATGGAGATATGTACGATTTTACACCAAGTTTTACTAAACTGTCAGTAAAACCTAAGAATGGACTAGCGCTGAAAGGAGGCAGCAGGTTAAATAAAAAAGAGGAGGATGTGAACGATTTTAGATCAAGTTTCACTAAGCTTTCGGTCAAACCCAAGCATGGACTTCTCTTGAATGGAGGAAACGGGGTAAATGAATTACACTAATCAATATAATGCAGACCAGATTACTTTGGTGAGAAAAGATCTTGACATCCCATTCTTGACCTCCTACTTTGGTAGTAGGGGTGGGATACTAGAGATTTAACTGAGGACCAGTATGATGCTTAAATTACAAATTAATTAAACTTGCTTTTAGTAGTTAAACAACATCAACACCCACATTATGTCTTGGACTAATAATAAATTTATTTAAATTAAGTCTCAAGTACATGTAACTGTAACTGCAACAGCCATCAGTCATTGAGTACCAATATTTCTCAAGATCAATAAGTCCAAGCTTATAAGTATGATAAAACTTGCTATGATGATTGAACAGACCTCAGTAAAAATCTAAGCTTAATATATACGGTATATTTTCACTGATTGATCAACATTTTGGCTGCATGTTTTCCAAAAAAGGTTTTGATTTGGAAAAAAAGAATGTTCTGCTCTATGTGTACTTAAGCAACATTATATGGTTTGTGGTTGGCAGGATGCTATTTCTCTTTGACAGAATCAATATTTCTGACAAATTTTTTGACAGCATAATTTATTGTTTTTGTTTGTAGATGATGCAATATTCTATAGAAATGAAAGGATGTTTTATCAGTTTTAATGGCTTGTGTTCTAAAAAGATGTTTTAGAAATGTTATGTAATGAAGAAAGTAGTGGGCTGGGAAAAGAATGATTTAAATGATTTTAATCTTACCGTCACTTACATGTACTTATTTATACCATGCTACACAAAGTATACATGTATTATGTGATACCCTTGCCTGGTACCCTTGTTTTGTTATGACTGTCTGTCTGTCTGTTCCACATTGGTTTCCTGGTGATATTTTGAAAATGAATCAAGGAATTTAATTAGAATTTTGCTAAGCTATAATACATTTGTAGTACAATAAAATATAAGTCAAATTTGATTTCCTGCAAGGTCAGAAAAAAATATACTATCGATTAAAATATTTTTGGCACTTTATTTTCCTATTCAAAGAAAGATAGCATTTTTGTACTTGGTAGATTTTTTTTCTCATCAAAAATTTTAAGAGGAATTGTATGTTGTACAAACCTCTATTTTTACTTTTTGTTTTTTGGGGTTTTTTTTTAACGTCCTTTTATTAGAGGATCAAATTGTTAGGAAGAATCATTTATTGTCCATTGCCCATGACTGTCCACCTGACCTTTGATTTATGAAGATACTCTGAAGCATCCTAACATACATGTACTTAAAAAGAGATGGTTTTATAGAACATTAAGTCTTTTTACCCTGGTAAAACATTGATTTCATAATTATAGCTTTATGTTCTCCTAATATAAATATACAGCTGAATAAAGCTTGGTTTATTTGCTATAACATACCAGATTATCCCATATTATAACCATCTATAGTGGTGTTTGGATTGGTAATTATATGGCTATATGAAATTGTTGTTTTCCTTATTGGCATTTTATTGAACTAAGTCATACTTGCCACTGAGTATATAATACAAAACGTTAGTCTTATAAGTTGCCACTAGTTTATATCTAAATGTGTAAGCTTATAACATTGTATATATTGAAGATTTTAAACTGGAATTTTGTCTAAAGCACATTCAATTTATGTCAAAATTTACAAAGATCTTTCAATACCAATTTGATAAGGAAGCTTTTGTTTAATAGATCAAAACTTCAGCTTACATATATTGTGAAAAGTGTTTTGGAATACTTAAGGTTTCAAGAATAGGATTATCTATTCATTAAATTTTGGTGTTATTTTACAGTTATTTCTAGGTGTTTGCCTACTACTCTCATAAATAGAAAAAATAGCAATAATGTTAAGAACTATATAAGATATTTAAAAAATTTAAATCACATATTGTTAAGCATACCAATATAAACAAAATATGTACATGTAATAGGATAAAAGTTTTTTACATTTTTAGGAGTTATTCCCCTTAGAATGTTGAAATTGACCATTTTCACAGCATTTCTTCATTACATTGAAAATGTTGACTCTTCTGACACCTGAAGTCCAATTGGAATCAAACTTAGACCTTTCTGCATAGTTAAAAGTGACCATTTCACAGACTAGCAGTCCTTTGTATATCCAGCTTATAATTATATCAGGCTTCTGGTGGCCTCTAGTTTGGTGTTTGTATATCTACTTTCATTAGTAGAAAAAAAGCAATTATACTAACTGCAGACTATATGGACTGACTTTTGGAGGAGTTTGATTTATAATATTTGGGAACCTTTGATATATTTTGTTCTAAATCAAATATTGCAACATTATATTAACATTTGTACAAGCCTACAGAGTCATAAATCAAACTGCAATTGTATTGCTTGGCATTTCCTATAAATGAAATGTTATTAAAGAAATCTATACAGTATCATACAGTTCTTCTAGCATGGTTAGAGATGGTTATACTTCAATTTGTAAATTTGATTTTTAAAATACAAACTGGGTATAAAACGGTAAATTACAGGCCTTCAGGTGGCCTATATATTTCATATAATTCCTATAAAATCCTTATCTATTTAGCAATCCCTATAAACTCTTTATTTTTTATTAAAATTGGCCATTTCCCTATATTAACCCCATAATTTTGTTTTACTCATTGTATTTCATCTTCATCATGTCCAATATTGTGGTAATGCAGAACCAGAAAAAAAATTTCTAGCCTGTTAATATTCAAACAAGTACTATCTATTCATTTCCTATACCCTACATAGTATAAATATAAATGTTAAATTCATAAATTTTAGCAGCTTGAGGCATTTGTATTTAAACAAATGCAGAAGACAAATCAAAAAGCTAGAATAATACCATATATTTGCCCTTTTCTGAGGCATATTGTCCTTTATTGCCCTATTTTTGGCCGGATCTCACTAGTGAAAATCCGGGTTATAAAATGGTGAATGTCAGGTGGGTGGGCAGATGGCGGGCAGGGAAAAAAACTTTTGTAACAGTTTTTTCAGCAACACAGCCATTTGATATTTGGTATGCAGCATCAGGGTAGGGTCCCATAAAGTGGGATTCGATTTCAGGTCTGTCGCTCATCTACTTCCTGTTTAACGAAATCCGGCCATTTCTGTCTTTGACCCATTAAAAAAGAAATGCCCTAATTACCTCCCACAAACAAAGTTTTTGGGGGGTATATAGGAATCAACCTGTCTGTCTGTCTGTCCATGGGTCTGTCCACCTACCTCGTAAGTGCTTCTCCTCCTAAACCGATCTACAGATTTTGATGAAACTTTACATGAAGGAAGAACATCATATGTAGATGTGTATGAAGAATTTTCATTGCTCTTGGATATCATTCAGGGGAGATAATTAGACTGACTTTTTAAATGCAGTATTTAATGGGAGACCTTGTAAGCACAAATCCTCCTAAACTGCTCAACGGATTTTTATGAAACTTTACATGAAGGAAGAACATTATATGTATTTTTTTTTCTCTTGGATATCATTCATGGGAGATAATTGGACTTAGACTTTTTAAATATAGTATTCAACTGGAAACCTTTTTAAATATAATATTCAACTGGAAACCTTTTTAAATATAGTATTCAACTGGAAACCTCTTAAGCGCATCCTCCTAAACCGCTTAACAGCTTTTGATGAAGCTTTACATGAAGGAAGAACATCTCATGTAGATGTGCATGAATTTTCATCACTCTTGGATATAATTGAGGGGAGATAATTGGACTTTGTTGGCAGTACAGAGTCCAATATGAAGCAAGGTTATACTTTTGTGAGCTCGCTCACAGTAAAAATTTTGTTTTTACTTAAATCCACTTTAAGGCCTGAAATTGGTTATGGTGTATATGCATATTTCAAGGAGTGACCTCTCTCCAGCAGAATTTGGAACCAAAAACATTGAACGAAAAGTGCTACTAACCAAGTTTGAATAGGAAATTATTAAAATCCAGCACCGAGGATATCAACAATGTGCAGTACAAGGAAAGAAACCTGGTGTTTAAATCAATTTAGAAGTTAACAATCGGAAATTTCTTATTCAGAGTACCAGAAAAGTTCTGCAAACTATATCTCTTTACAGTGAAAGATGATTCAACTTCTTATGAATTCTGCTTAAAAATGCTCATCTAACTTTGTCATCTTTAGGTTTAAGCTTGCTTAAGCAATTTTAAATAGGGTAAGAGTATCATTATTATAAGTCTCAATCTTTGGTGTTCCTCTCACGTTTTAGAATTCACTTTCTGCTGTTTGCATAGAAACCCAGCTGGTACATTTTCATAAAGACTGAAACTAGTTTAAATGTGCTGTTCAACAAGAGGTAAAGAGCAGAGTTGGAAATAACAGCCTGCCCGCCAGCCCGAGACTGGTAACATTTCGACAGGGCTGGCTAAAATTCATGAAAATTTGACTGGCTATATGGTAAAAACAGGTAGAATTTCAATTCAGGGTTGGTAACTTTTTCAGCGAATTTCCTACCCTGTAAAGAGAGACACCTTGTTTTATTCAAGGGTAATTAAGTTACACATCAAGGTCACATTATTAACTTTGATAGGCTAGCTGATATACATTGCCAGGACAGGGGCTGCCTTGCTTTTACGTTTGTCTCACCAAAGGGACCCTTTCGCTATATCTGAGATAATTAACTACTACCTTTGGTTATTAATTAATAAGAAAAAAACCTATGTATAATCCCTATATGATGTCATAGAGACCTTTTCTGGTTGTCAGTGTAGTAAAAAAAATCCATGTGTTTTTCCATCATAAATGTTGTTTTTCCGTCATAAACCCTAATAACCCATTAAAGATTCATAACGTTTTTAAAGAATAAGCTGTAAATTCTATAAAAAGAAATTAAAAAAAACAGATATCCTTGTTAGGAATTTGCTTAGTGATTTTGCTAAATACAACTTAGTGGTATAACTAAATGATAATATTATCGTCTTTGAGCTGTTAGCCCATGAAGCATTAGATCAAACCATTAGTGACGACCCGCTGCTTTTCTCTATCAGATTTTTACAGATTATTTGTAATCTTGGAAAACACTATGACAGTAATAGGAAAGTCTTTCTAGATTAGTGAAACACGACTCTGGTCACTAATTTAGTTAGCACTGTAACATTTTAGCTTAATTTATCGGAAGTATATTGGACTGAAAATCATTTAGTATTGACTGTGTTCAAACTTTAGTAGATCTGAGGTTCTGCTTAATAGGGAACAATCATAATTTCTATTACCGGTACTTAATTTTATTCAAGCTGCTTTAAATTTATAAATACTATTGAAGCCATTTTAGTTGCAATAAGCAATTTTGCTCAGTGCTAAAGTATAGATGTCTGCTGCAAAATCACCATACTTGTGAATAACGATTCAGAAATTAAAAATAAATATTGATATAGAAATATGCGCTGGATTTATATTGGATTTTGTTCAAATATCATGGTAAGTGTATATGAAATAAATTCAAAACAATTTATGAAATAAAAAAAAAATTGAATTTTGATTTAAGAGTTAAAAGCCTTTAGCTATTTGAAAAAATTTGGTAAAAAATTTGATTCCCTATTAAAAATGTGATTTTATTTGAGTGAATTGCCACTTTATTTTAGCAATTCTTAACAAGTTGATACCTAAGATTTTATAATTTTAACATTTACACACAAGATCAGCCAAAAAAAATGTGAAAAATTTTAACAAAGTTTTAATAAAACTTAAAAGCATTTTAAATGTCAGCTACTTAACATTTACTTTCTAAAAATCATTGATTGTAAGCAAGAATCCATGTTTTATAAATTATTTCCCTGAACATATTATGAGTGTACCATTTTCTGTCAAATTCATCCCTATTGCATTAATAAACCTGTATTTTTGATCTGTTTAAATGTAATGACAATATTCAACCACTCGGTAAATTTTATATTTGCTCAAATGAATTGCATCACTATACAGATTTCAAATGGAAAGTTTTAAAACCCCATAGTTGTCCCTACTGTAACACAAAGTCTCCTACTTTACCAAGCAATCCTCTTGGGTCTGATTTCCAAGGTTTTGGTATAGGACCAGGCAAGCAACTGCATATAATAGCCTTTCAATGTTCAGTATGCGGCATCAGAGACCCATATCATAAGATTCTATTTCTGTCACCTGAAATTTGCCAAATTTTGTCTTTGAACCATGTTTTGGCATAGAGATAGAACTTAAATGATGCTATTCTCTGTAATTATTTTTGACAATTTAAAGTGAACTAGTGAGCTTGGCGCACACCTTCATTTTTAACACGAAAATTCGGTTAGGAGCTTTATAAAACAAGGGTTCCCAGAAGATTTTTTAAAATCATGCACACCCTCCTGTTTTAAAAAATTCTGGATCTGTCAGGATTGAGGAGAATTCCATTAGGAACTGCATAAAAAGGGGTCCCAGAAGATTTTTTAGAATTGCTTGCCCTCTTATTTGAAAAAATTTTGATCGCCACAGTTTTGTTCTCAATTTATGGTGCACTTTATTAGCTCCTATAGACCAGCATAAAATAATGATATGTTTTCACAGAAAAAAATGTTCGTAGGTTACGTTAGTCATTTCTTGTCAATCCTTGTCTCATCTGTTTTATAAGTTAGGTTAAATTGAAAATCCTAGAGCTTACCTTTTTCAATTTAGAATTTTAAGGAAATGAAAACTGAGCAGCGTCTGGATTGAACAAGAAATGCAAATTGCTGTGTTGGCATGTTGTGTTACAATCCTATTCAATTAACAAGGATCTTTATTGTCAATTCACCAGACTTGAAAAGCATTTCAAGATAATTTAACTATCTTGTTTCCAAATAAATAAGAGACTGCTGTTGAAATGCTCACCAAGAGAATCAATTTCTGTTACATTAATGGGCACATTTCCCTTTTAGGAATGAATCATCTTTTAGTTAAAGTATGTTAAGGCATGATCAGTAAAAAGCCTGAGGGGATAGATTTCCAAAACCTCAATATAAGATGTTTAATGGATCTATTGTTTACAACATTAAACTTGAAAAATAAATGTATTTGTAAGAGTAATGCCCCTTTGGACTAAAATATTTGGATGTGAGCTGTTCTTGAATAGATAATGTAAAAAGCTTGATGGTAACAAATCATTTTGTCATAAAAATGTAAAAGGATTTAGTGCAATGTTTTATTACAAAGTACATTTATCCTAGTTTTCCCCTGAATGACTTGCAGCAGTGCATAGAAATGCAGGGCCTCTGTCCATGTATACGTCTGTCACCCTTTTTTTCATATTATTTGTAGGCTTTAGATATTTGGTATGCAGCTTAAATTAGTCGTTTCTTATGGTAGGATGCTTTTTTCAGGTCTGTTGCTGATCTCCTTCCTATTTAACAGTGTGAAATGTTTTGCATTCAGCAGGGACCCAGAAATTCTGTGCTTTTCGTATTTAAACATGTACTAGTTAGACCTTTTAATTTTTATGTCTCAGTCTGTCCATCTGTCCTAAATGTTGTGAGATGGGGCATTATGTCCTTAGGACATTATTCTTGTTTTAATTGAATGAGTACATATCTGAATAGAGGACGGGTTGAAGCAACATCAGTTTGTAGTTTGTACCGTGGGTGAATAGGTTTTATTACCTGGATCCAGAGGACATCATGCAGATACCTTCAGCAGAAATATATTGAAAATCAAATTCTCATAATATTAAAGAAAAAAATGTTTACACTAATTCAGTTTAGGTATTGAGTTTTTCAAGTGACTACTAATTGTATTATTACACTGCTGAAAGAGAAATAATTGGTCTCATGTGGTTCTATTACCACAAATGTCAGAATGATGATTTATCCTTTTAAGGACAATTGGATTAAAACCACTGAGCCTACCATTTCAGAAAAATTGAAATCGACCAATGTTTTATGTTGGTATGACAGTTCAAATAACCTTCAGAAATAAATACATCAAGGTCTGGCAAAAATAAGCAAAAATATATATTGGTTATATACAGTCAGCTAAACATTTTAAACTTCATATTTGACATGATGGGTATAATGCTTTTGATTGGTCTCTGAGTTAGTCATGGCTGCTGGCATTAAGCGGTTTCCAGACATTTACTTAAAATGGAAGGACTACAGGACCATTATATGCCTACTCTTTTTCATGAGAACATTGTGTGTCAAATCTTTAATTTTCAGAAAAAAGCTGAAATAGCTTTTCTGGATAAAAATCCATCTATTCATGTTTTTAAGACTAATTTGCTTATTGTTTTATATGTATTGATACATTCAAGAGGATGAGTTTATAATTTACAAGTTAAGAAAAACAAGGGGATTTAAACCTCCATCAGATCATTGCATCATCTGATTAAACATGAAAAATTTGAACAACACTATATTAATTTTAATTCAAAATTTAGGCTCATCATCTTCATATGTATACCATGGGAAAATATTAATCCATATTTTATGCCTTACATCACAAATAAAATGCATTTTAAGGATGATTAAAATTTTGCAATTACATCATATTGCATGCAAAAACCAAATGTTCTTCACATTACCTTGCATATGAAACCCTAGTATAAATGAATGATACATTTTTAGCTTTCAATATAAAACGCAAACATGAAAGAACTCCATATAAAGTATATTATCAATATGTATGATAAAGGGATTGGTGACAGGCCTCGTAGATCATTACAGAGAATAGGAAATCAGCTGAGATTTCTATGAATAATAGATTGAGGTTCCTTTGTATATCAAGTTTTCTGTTTTTATTATGAAAAAAAAATCCAAAGAATGTTATCTATATTCTGGCATCCTTTATTATGAGAATGATTGGGCTTCCTCTGATGATGGATTTTAGGTGCATTCAAATACATTGACTAGCAGTAGCTATTGTTCAGAAACATTGCTAAAAATGAAAGCTAAGAAATACAAAAGTTCTTGCAAAAAAATAACACCAATAAAACGATAAAAGATCTAATTTATATCCGTCTACATTTTTATCATATAAGATGATATCAATGGTAAAGATTTGCATGAATGTTTCTATGACCTACATTTTATGCTTAAGTTGAAAAGATTTCTTTGTTTTTATCCTTAATTTTGTCGTCTTCTGTGTTTTCTTGTTATGTCTTTCTATTTTTTACCTGCCTTGCCTAAAGCAAATACAGGTCTTTGGGGCATGTTGCTCAACCTATCCTTTCTAAACAAATACAAGTACCTGTTTTTGTGTCATCTAATACTCCTCTATTTTCTGAAGATTTACCCAGTGATTACAGACACATAAAAGGTTTGGCAGCTGTGAACTTTATTTTTTCCTGTCTTGACATAGAGTGGCACCATTTTAATACTGTCGCAGAAACATAACCTATTAGAACTTATTTGGGTTGATTAATGTTGTTCCTAGTACTATTTATTTCACAATTTAGTAGTTTAATAAAGAATTAGGAATGAGAAAATGAAGAAAAAATGGGATTGTACCTGAAATAACTCAGATTTGTCATCATTAAGTATCCATACAAGAACATATTAGTTTTCTCCAGCCCCTGTAAATGATAGAATTCTACATTTCTTATCCCTGTAATTAGATTTGGTCTAGACGATTAGGACCATTGATAAACAATCTATTACTACCCATATTTTGTCCTACTTTGTGAATGTATAAATAATCATAGCTTCATTTGTATCTTGTTACTGTTGAGGGGAAGCAAGTTGTATCAGTTGTCGGAATGAAATTGTTTGTTATTAATTTCCTGGGAAATAGTAGGAGGAAAATTAACATATAAGAACAAAATGTTATAAACTGAAACAGACCTTATTGAGTTCAATGTCTGTTACTTTGTCCTTTCCTTGTACTGCACAAGTCATGGTCGATAGCCTCGGTGCTGGTTTTGGCTTTCCAGTGTTTGACGTTTTTGGTTTTGAGTACTTTTCATTTAATACTTTTGATTTTTGACCTACCGGTTCCAATGTTTTGATTCAAATGCTGCTGATGAGAGGTTACTCCTTGAAATATCGATATACAGCCAGGGTTTTTTCCAGGATTTGAAGGGCTTTAGTCACTTTAGCGGTCGACCAAAATGTTCGACCGAATAATCCATAACCATGTTTGCTTCTGGCAGTCTGGTTGAAGCAAAAATACCAATACTTGAATTTCTATATGTGCAGGTATATTATAATTTCAGTACCATGGACAGGACACAGATTACAACAGTTATTATCATGTTCAATAAAATATATCTAAACATTTGTTGAATTGATTTTTCCCCTTTTAATCATACTTAATGTACTGCAGATTCTTTGCCTTTAATATTTTAGGCAAAACAAAATGATAACACCCCCACCACCCTTTTTTACAAATTAAGGGAAAATATGTATTACTCATCAAGTTTAACATGCTCATAGAAAGCTAAAAGCACACATAAAGTCTCTCTTTTTTCTCATTTGAAGAAGCAGTTTTGTTTTATGGTTATCATAAGTGACTGGTGGTCCCTAAAAGGAGGAATATACAGACAACAAAACAGAACATCCTTCATGTCCTATAAAGGAGCTCTGCAAATTTAGTTTAGTGTTAATTATAAGGTGGCTCGAGGTTATTAAACAAAAAAAAAATAAATCTTAACTCAAAATCATTGGAACTCCACCACACCTCCGCTGAAATGGAGGTGCTCCTATCTAAGGAGGGTAATAAAGGGAAGAAGGAGATCGTAAAAATGTAAACAAAGTTCTTTTCATCTGATCTCCTTTTTAGCTCACCTGACCCGAAGGGTCATGTGAGCTATTGTCATCACTTGGCGTCCGTCGTCCGTCGTCCGTCGTCCGTCCGTAAACTTTTTAAAACGTTAACTCCTCTGACACCATAAGTCCAATTGAAACCAAACTTGGTATGGTTGTTCATTAGCATTCGGTGCTTAGAACTGATGTGGGGATTTTTGATTCGTCGTAAAACATGGCTGCCGTAGCTAAAAATAGAACATAGGGGTAAAATGCAGTTTTTTGCAAATAACTCAAAAACGGCTACAGATATCAAAATTCTGGCAAAATTGATCAGCACCTCAAGATCTACCTACCCTGAAATTTTGAAGAAAATCCAACTACCCATGTAGGAGTTATGGCCCTTTTTGTGGATTTTTTGCAAATTTTGCACCTGCTTAGCTCAATATCTTGAAAACTATACAAGATTTTTGAGAAATTTAAATTGCATATTGTTAAGCACATCAAGATCTACAAAATATGTTATAGGGTCAACGTTGTAGAACCTTTCCTTTTAGGAGTTATTGCCCTTAGAACGTCAAAATTGAGCATTTTAACAGCATTTCCTCATTACATTGAAAACGTTAACTCCTCTGACAGTTCAAGTCCAATTGGAACCAAACTTGGTATAGTTGTTTAGTAGCATTTGGTTTATAGAACTGATGTGGGGATTTTTGATTGGTTGTAAAACATGGCGGCTGTGGCTAAAAATAGAACATAGGGGTAAATGGCAGTTTTTTGCAAATAACTCAAAAACGGTGACAGATTTCAAAATTTTGATTGGGAACAAAAGTGATCAGCACCTCAAGATCTACCAGCTCTGAAATTTTGAAGAAAATCCAACTACCAATGTAGGAGTTATTGCCCTTTTTGTGGATTTTTTTGCAAATTTTGCACCTGCTTAGCTCAATATCTTGAAAACTATACAAGATATTTGAGAAATTTAAATTGCATATTGTTAAGCACATCAAGATCTACAAAATATGTAATAGGGTCAACGTTGTAGAACCTTTCCTTTTAGGAGTTATTGCCCTTAGAACGTCAAAATTGAGCATTTTAACAGCATTTCCTCATTACATTGAAAACGTTAACTCCTCTGACAGTTCAAGTCCAATTGGAACCAAACTTGGTATAGTTATTTAGTAGCATTTGGTGTATAGAACTGATGTGGGGATTTTTGATTGGTCGTGAAACATGGCCGCTGTGGCTTAAAATAGAACATTAGGTTAAACTGCATTTTTTTGCTAATAACTCAAAAAGGGTGACAGATTTTTAGATTTTGATTGAGAACAAAAGTGATCAGCACCTTAAGATCCACCATATTGTCAGATGACCCCCTTATTAATGTTATGACCCTTTCAACGTCAAATAGATTTTGCCTAATAACCTTTACTTCAGGCACTTATATCAGGTGAGCGATTCAGGCTCCTGGGAGCCTCTTGTAATGCATGAAAAAGGATGTTTTTGGATTACAGGATGTTCTTAATAAAATAGTTTCATGAAGGTAAATCCTTTCATCTATATTTACTTCTAAGTTTTTGTGATATTTACACAAGAATTATCATTTGGTCAACATGGTCAGAGCACGTGGGTTGACAAACAAATCAATATTTTTCAGCTGATATAAAAATAAACTTTCTCCTGATTGGTCATGTATATTTCATTCATGATTGATTCGAAATCAATCAGCGATGGTCAAGCACCTGTTATTATGAATCATTTAAACAATTAACAGTTAATTAACTGTAAAAACATATCCGGCCTCCAGGTGTTTATTCAGACAGCTTGGGTCATAAATCAATAGGGCTTCATAGTAAAATAATCTGTTGTCAATTTGAATTACACGAAAATGACGAAAGATTTAACTGATTATCGTAAAAAAGGACGAAAATTTTCTACATTTTTGAAAACTAAAGTGGCGAAATTGGTTTGAAAATATTTCGTCAAATAAAATATCTTTTCGCCAATGACGAAAGTGACGAGCGCTAGAAAAATCACTGTATACAGCAGCATTAAACCAAATTAACCGTTGTATACCTGGTTTGGTATTGTATTTACATTTATTGCATGAATGCAACTTCTTAGAAGATAATGATATGTGGAATAAGTGTAAGCGAAACAAGCAGCAATTTAAAAAGACCACAATGAAAAACAGCCAGCAGCCTTCAACAAGGCCAGTAGGTGCTGCTCCCTGTTTTAGAATTGGTCCAAGGTCAAAATAAAATGCATACAATTCAAATCCAGTCTTGAAATATTAAACAAAGAAAGACCCCCTTCTTAAACAAGGAACAGAAAACATTGAAATGACAAGTACAAACAAAAGCTTTGTCAAAGATTTCTGGCTAAGGTCAGGCACATATAAAATGTGGTGGGGTTGAGCTAGTGTTTTGGGCCCAACCTTCCCCTATCAATAATCCATAACAAAGCACAGAAATCACTTCACACAAGGTAGATGCTTTTCTACGGCACTGACTGTACTGGCATAATTTGGAAAATACTGACAGTTTTATATAAATTTACATGCTTTTGTAAAAATTAAATATCACTTTATTGTTCTTATATTTTACAGTCTCAGAAAAATGATCGTGAGGAAATCCGTAAGAAGCTTGCCATGGCTCCACTGGAAGATGATTTTGATACAGAACCTTTCAAAAAGCCAGGATATTCTGCCAAACTACAGACTGGTTTGAACCTACAGATCTGCTTTATGAACGAATCTCAGTTGGAGTGTGAACGAGACGAGACAAACGAACCCTTACCTGATGTTGTCCCTGTCATGTCAGAGGTATATAAATTGTCAGGTTGATTCAAAATGGCTATTGAATCAAAATAGAAATGCAAAATTGAAATAAGTTTAACCTAGTTTTGTATAAAACCCGTGGTTGAATTGTAGATACCATTAGTTAAAAGGAGAAAAGCTGCATTTCAAGGAAGCAAATATGCAATTAAATTCTTATTAAAAAGTAAATATTTGGCAAAAAAGAGGAAACATTCAAGAGTACTCATCTGAAAACTATCAATTAAACTTTGAACTGATAACAATCCTAAGTTCTTAACCTTAACATCCCCCCCCCAAAAAAAAATGGAATCATTATCACACAAACATCAAAAGTTATCTGTATTTTTATATAAATCCTAACTAAGGATAATTAGAAAGGAAAAAGTTGGGTTCATTTTTGTTTACTCACATTACTGTTAATGATTTATTTTCCTTTTACCAGAACAAAGATGAAGGTAAAGAGACATCTAAGAAAGAAGAAGACGAGGACTTCTTTAAAAAACAGGCCAGACTTCAACAAGAAGCTAAAATAGCCTTGGCTCAGGTACAAATTGTGTTTATCAGAGACCCAGGAAAATATTTACAAATGTTTTTAGTTACTTGTAATCTAGAATATGTAGATGATTAAATGTAAAAGGTCACCGTTGCAAATTCCTGTAAGGCTGCAATGGGTGTGGTTAAACTGAACTGTTATAGTGTACCGTATAGCGGGTTATTTTGGCTTATTTTCACTGGTCAATGGAAATCATGAAAATAAATCCTGCAAAAATATCAATCTAACACAAATCATATCCGAACACAATCACAATCCACAAAAATAAAACCAGCAAAACTTATTCACATACCATATGACACAAAACAGCAAAAATATTAAAAGTCTTATTTTAAAAAGGTTCTCAAATTCAAATCTATTTTTCAGGCTGGTAGCATGGCTCATATGCAGTTAGAAGTAGAAAAACAAATGAAGAAAAAATCTCCAGTAGCAGACATTGTACGTTTTCGTTACTTGTTCTCATAACAATTGGACCTTTATTTTTTTTTAAATAATAAATGATAAGACATACATGTACACTTTATATAAACATACAATAAAAGTACTTTAATAAGAGGGGATCAATTTTCGTGGATTGGAATAAAATGCACTTTCATGCATTCATGGTACATGTATTAAATTCTTTGTAGAAATCAATGCACTGATTTTAATTTGTTGGCAATCAAATTTCGTTGTTTGACTGATCCATGAAAACCAAGAAAACTGGTATCCCACTTAATATTATACTTTCACAGAATCTTCCAGGGGAAAGAGAGGTTGGCAGAAGTAAAGCTATTTGTTAAGATTATAATTAAATATAAGGAGGAACCAAAGCTATACCTGGTACCAAAGGGGCAATTGAAAAATGACAGAATAGAGACATTAATAACAGCAATTGCAAATGTGTATGTAACCACACAACTGAACAACAGCAATGCAATCTCTAGTATCAATACACATTAACCAAGGGACTCCGAGTACATTTTTTAACAAAGGACAAGGTATGATAAGGGCTATTTTTGGCCCCTTTTTCAAAAGTGAAATTTTAATCTAAAATATTGATTTATATAATATTAAGTTATTAAAGTTAATAAATTTAAATGTTTTAAACAAATATTAAATCAAATCTGATTTTAGCATTTGATCAAACTTGATGAAAAAGTGACTTTTTCTCAAAATTACTCAAAATTCGGCACATTTTTGTATGTTTTTGGCTAAAATAACTATGAGCGGACAAGCGGCCCACGAAAATATTTTAACTGTGGATTTGGCATACGAGAACTAATGTTTCCAGAAATTATCTTTGTGGGCCGCAGGTCCGCTCATATTTAAATCTCACAATAACCGTTGTCATTTTAACAATTTTAAGGCAATTTTGCTACATTTCATTGTTTTATCATTTATTGCACATGCGTGACTATGCCACTTGTCAATTTTCCAAGAAAATTTTGCCTGTTCCAAAAAATATAACTTCTGAGCCACAAAATCACACAGTTATAATTCAATATTCCAATTTTGGAAAATTTGTCCAATAAAGGGGGCCAATTCGTGCTCTTATCCTATCTTATCCTTTCAGGAAGTGAAAATCATGATGAATGCCATTTGGGTTAGGAAAAAAAATTTCTGTCAGTTTTCACACCACCTTCTATTCAGAGCCTTTAAATAATTGATGTGCAGTATTAGCATGGGGTCCAATATCTCCTCTTCTTCCTTGTTTAATGAAATTATTCCAATTTTAAGTTTTAGAGATTTCAACAGTGCAATATACTATGGGGTAAACTTAATATTTAAGATGTGTATAGTTAATAATTGACTACCTATATTCCATTTACTTGTTTCTGTTTACAGATTGATTTACCTTTCTCTCAGCATCACAGATACAGTAAATCTATTTAATAATTGACTTCCTATATTCCATTTACTTGTTTCTGTTTACAGATTGGCTTACCCTTCTCCCAGCATCACAGATACAGCAGATCTATCTATGAAATGAGTGTGGGACAGCTACAGACCATAGTTAATGATCTACATACTCAGATAGAAAGTAAGTGTGGGACAGCTACAGACCATAGTTAATGATCTACATACTCAGATAGAAAGTAAGAACAAAGTCAGGATAAAACTTAAAATCTTTTATGACAAACGTTGGTACATGGTGAATAGAGTTGTCTTTCTTGGTACATGTATTAGTACTACAGAATTCATGAGAAATACAGTCATAGTGTACTGAATGGCATGTTTATAAGTAAAGAATTGACTTTTTAAATGCCGAACATATAGAAATTTCATGAATAAATGTAAATGCACAGCAAATTTCATGATGATAGCTACTTTTATTGAATATAAATAGGTTCTATATTTGCTGATTTTAATTTAAATAAGATAATAAATAAAGAGATAGAAAATGATTTTTTATTTTTTCTCGGGGGGGGGGGGGGGGGGGGGGGGGGGGGGGGGGGGAAGTATTTTTAGTAGTGCATAAGAAATAAGGACCTATTTTGCATTATAATTACAACTATTCTGAGTCTAAAACTCCCTTAACCAGTAGAAAAGACCTTACATGGGTTCAGTGTGCATTGACATGAAGTATGGCATTTCAGTCACACATATTTTCTGAATGTTACCGTATTACGGTATTACTAGGTATTTTCTGAATGTTACCGTACAATAGCTAGGTATTTTTTCTTCTTTTTTCAAGATCTAAACGAGGAACTGGTGAAGCTATTGATGGAAAGAGATGAGTTACACATGATGCAGGACTCCAAGCTGGTGGATATAGAAGATTTAACCAGGTATACTACAACTAATATGCAACAACAAACATGAATAAGTTTTTATTTTATTTGTTTGCCTTTAAACATGATGTGAAACACTAACGTGGAGTTTGATGTTTGAAAAAATACTCATAGTACATGTTAAGAAGAACAGCCCTTTATTAAAAGAATCAAGACAGAATAAAAATAAGTCTAGTAAAAGATTATTCAAATAATACAGGTTGGCATTTAAAACTTTTGTAAGTTCATTTACTTCTTCAAGACATATATTATGACAAAACCATAATATGCTGATACCATCTTACAGCAATGGTTTAATGCTCTGTTCATAGACTCTGTTCGGACTCCCATATCCCATTCTAAGAATGAGCACTTAAGTTCTACTGGACTCTTGATTAATAGTTTTGTTGGTCATTTTTAAAGCATTTTAAATTTTCATTAATTTGCTGGTTTTCATAGAGTGAAAAATCTGGTTTATGAAATGGTGAATGCTGGGAGGCGGTCTAGGAAATAATTTTTATACCCCACGTGAAGGGTATAATGTTTTTTACTGGTCTGTCAGTCAGTCTGTCTGTGATCAAAATTTTCGTATCTGATATCTCAGCTATTATTAATTGTAGGCTTTTGATATTTGGTATGTAGCTTCAGGTTGGGGTCCCATATGGTGGGATTTGTTTTCAGATCTGTCGATCATCTACTTCCTGTTAAACGAGCTGACTTAGACTTTTTTCACTAATTTTTCAGGGTAGAAAATTTTTGTCACAGATTTCTCAGCAACTATTAATTGTAGATATTTGATATTTATTATATAGCTTCAGGTAGGGGTCCAATATGGTGGGATACATTTTCAGGTCTGTTGATCATCTACTTCCTGTTTAACGAGTCGACTTAGACTTTTTTTTCTAAATTTTCTGGGTTGAAATTTTTCGTAACAGATTTCTCAGCAACTATTAATTGTAGATATTTGATATTTAGTATACAGCTTCAGGTAGGTGTCCCATATTGTGGAATTTGTTTTCAGATCTGTCGATCGTCTACTTCCTGTTTAACGAGCTGACTTAGACATTTTTCACTAAATTTTCAGGGTAGAAAATTTTTGTCACGACTGATTTCTCAGCAACTATTAATTATAGTCTTTTGATATTTTGTATGTAGCTTTAGGAGTTCCATATGGTGGGATACATTTTTAGGTCTGTCACTTTTTTACTTCCTGTTTAAAGAGCCGACTTGGAAAGACAACAACTCTGTGTTTATTCCCAACTTGAAATAGACAATCTCTGTCCATAACGTGGATGCGTGGGGTATGTGAGCGTGCTCACTAAGGTTCTTTCATTGTAGCAGTTTTCTCAGCAACTACTTATCACAGCCTGTTGATATTTGATATGTAGTAGCAGCATGGTGTCCCATACCTTTGGATTTGTTTTCAGGTCTGTCGCTCATCTACTTCCTGTTAAAGGAAATCCAGCCATTTTTGACTTTCACATTTTTTTTTTTAAGGCGAGCAGAAGAAAATGCAACCAGAATAAACACGAAAAAGAAAGGAAAGTCTTGATATTAACAAGTGATCCATATCCAAGTCTTCCTGTCAGCTGACATATATAAACAATTCCATTGGTCATCCTGTATCCAATCAAATGTCTGGCCCACCATCATGTGAATAGCAGACAGATGTGATATTTTATGCATTGTAGATACATTGTGATCAGAATGAGGCTAATGTGCAATGACTATTTTCATCGTTTACGTGTTGACCATGTATTGTTACTACTTGATATTTCTACAAAATATCTGTCATGAAGCTGAACTGATGTCATAAAATATATATGTCGTATACGCATGACCTCAAACAAGTTCTAGTTACAAGTTCACTGGTTACTCTTTTGATATATATATTAATAAATCTGTATTTCAAAATCTTTGTTAAATGTTCATTAGTTCAAGTCTTGTAGGCATTTCAGATTGTTTGATGTTTAATTTTTATTTGGTTGTGCTTTTTTTTTTCTCTGATTTGAAATGTGATAAGATTTATGTACAGCAATATGCACTATAAACACACCATCTTAATAAAATATCTTGTTAGAATGGATTGTGTTAAGGCTGCATAAGATTTTTTATACTTTTGTCAGAATTTCATAACACCTTAAATTTTTGTACCTATCAACCTTTGTAAGGGTTTAATAGGTTATTAAGAAATGTTTAACAAAGTTTTATATTTTTTATTTTATTTTATTTTCTACTTCTAGAATATTTTATACTGTCAAAGTAATACAAAACCTATTCATATCCAGTTTTTAAGTTAACTTGCGTTAAATACAGATTCATAAATTAAAACCATAAATTTTCAGGCGGATTAGTTTGTACATTTGCCTCTTTATTAAAGATATAAAAATTATTTTTAATAAAAATATATGTAAGATTTTTTTTAGTTTATGATTAAGTCATTCTACAAACCTTTATATATTGTGTATTTTTGCTCATTGTGTTATGTTTATTGATATATTTCATGTGCCAAAATATGAATGTAAATTCTGATTGTCAATAATTGTTCTCAGTTATTGCAAAATTGTTTGATTTTTTGCAAACACCTTGACATTTATGTTTTCTCAGGTTAATTCTTTGCATTTATGCTACATATTTATTTTGCAAACACAACCTCTAAATTTGTTTTATACATTCAAAAACCTAATAATTATGTATGCAAGTTTATTTTAGAACATATAATCATGTACAAATACTAACATTTTAAAAGATATTTTTGTTTTTAAGTTTTAAGTTCAGAATTTTATATAATTGAAGCCTTCCATTATCATTAGCTTTAGATGAAATCTTTTTATATGGTTCTATTTAAACTTCTATTTAAACTCCATTGGTCTGCATTATATTTTTTATTTGTATACCGTGGTCGACATGTTTCGCCCAAAGAAGGGCGTCATCAGGACAAAAAATACAAAATAAATCTTACTGAAGTACTAAAGTTGGTACTTTACAAGTCACATGATTATGATTATGACGTTACTGTAAAATTGAACAATGAAAATTTCAGGACGTTACTGTAAACTTAAACGTTTTTATAAACAAGTAGTCTTTGTAAATCACTCCAATGGGCATACCACCAAAGCTGCTCCCTACCACTTCTATCCGCTTCGCTCCTGGACCAACAGAGTTACTACTTCCGACAGCGTCGGCAATAGATTTAGCAGTAGATTGCCGCAATCAGGAAGTAAATCGGCAATGCTGGTTCGCGTTGGTATCGTGTTGGTATTCATTATAAATCCTTATAAATTAACCAGCCGGATTTGATACAGAAATAAGGATTTATAATGAATACCAACACGATACCAACGCGAACCAGCATTGCCGATTTACTTCCTGATTGCGGCAATCTACTGCTAAATCTATTGCCGACGCTGTCGGAAGTAGTAACTCTGTTGGTCCAGGAGCGAAGCCGATAGAAGTGGTAGGGAGCAGCTTTGGTGGTATGCCCATTGGAGTGATTTACAAAGACTACTTGTTTATAAAAACGTTTAAGTTTACAGTAACGTCCTGAAATTTTCATTGTTCAATTTTACAGTAACGTCATAATCATAATCATGTGACTTGTAAAGTACCAACTTTAGTACTTCAGTAAGATTTATTTTGTATTTTTTGTCCTGATGACGCCCTTCTTTGGGCGAAACATGTCGACCACGGTATACAAATAAAAAATATAATGCAGACCAATGGAGTGTTGCTGTCATCCTTTGCTATTATTTAATTTTCTATGATGACGCCCTGCATACCATAAGGTATCCACTACACTGGCCTCTTCCGAAACGAGACATTCACGACGTTGGTTCACCTATCTTTATTATTTTCTATTTAAACTGTAGATGCAGATACTAACATACTTAATATTCTCTTATACTTGTTTTTATCTGGAAGCATTATGATGTTTTTTCTGTGAAGGTAATGTTGTATGAGAATGAAAACTTCTACAAACAAGAATAATAAATTACCATTATACAAAGCTTTGTCTTGAAATGTGTTTTCTTGAAGAAAGATAGTTGAAGTTATTGTTTGTGTTACTCTGGAGTACTTTAGTTTCCTTAGCATTTGTGAGGTATCAAATCCAACAGATGACAGTTGAATCCTATCAAGTTTTAATTTTATATTGTATACAAGTGTGGACTCTAATGCATATTGCCTAGCAAGCCGCTATGAACACAAAAAGCAATGGTCTGCTTTAGTAACATAAAAATTACTTTATTATTTCTAGGTCCTGCTAAGGTTTATTGTTGAATTCTATAAGTAGCCTTTGTTGTACACATACTATAAAATCAATCTAAAATTAAGCCATTTTAAGATAAACATGTTGATGAATCTAAGTCATGTAAGCGTTTATCCTAAACATTATTTGTTTTTAGATCCAGTACGTTGTACATGTAGGTTTATTATCTCCTAATTAGTTTAAAATAACTGCATCAAAGTTTGGTTATGTTAGTGGAGGACATAGGAAACTATTGCAGATAGAGAAAAGCTGTTGCTTGCTGAAACCTTCAGCTCATCGAGCTCTACAAAAGTCCACATTGGATCATAGATGTCACAGTCTGTTGTTTATAGGTCTTTATATATACTTATAAATCAGCTTATTGTTTAAGTTTAAAAAAAGTTTCAATTTTCAAATTATTCTGAGAACAAAAGCTACCAACAGGATTCTGGGAATACCGAAGACGAAAATCAAACATATATTTTTTGCCTAGAAATTTTTACAATTTTCGTTTTATAATATTATTATTTTCAACATTAAGGTAGCACCATACAAAAGTGCTAAAATTTCATCAAAATTTTAATTTATAACTTTTTCAATACTATTAAATGCCCTTTTTCTAATGGTGCAAAAATATTTTCAGTACACCTAATAATTAATGAGCTATGGTGATGATTAAAAAATCAAAACAAATGCACATGTAATTTTAGCTGTCAATACACCATGGAGGTAGGGCTTATCTATAACAGCTGGAAAGTTTTATGACTTTTGACCAGTCATTTGAAGTGAAATAAGTTAAATGGATAAGATGGACAATCAATAGTGGAAACATCTGGTCAGTGAAGGAGGAGTCTTGCCCTTTACAGTTAACAACTGACCTGAGATAAGGTCAATTTGTTGTAATATTTCCCGCAAATTCTGAATTAAGTGTAGGGGGTTGTGCATTTTGGGCTATATTTAAAGTTTGTGTGGATGGAACTAAGGTTTATAGGTCAAATAAATGTTGATTTATGATAATCTAAGAATCCTACAGTACTCCCATGGTAGAATCATGCCTTTTGATCTAGTAAATGGGGCTCAAAGTAGGAAATTGATATTTTTGGAGTTTTTCCACTTTCATTTTTCAAGAGAAAAGTAAAGTTTGATTGAATTTAGCTCCCACATGAGTACCCCAATGTGGCTGGTTTTTGGATATGTTATTTCAAGGTCTATTATCAACAAAACCGTGTCTCAGATTTTAGATTAAAGCTTTAGAAAATATTTTATGGCACAGTGAATAGAGTGACCCCTTATGCAATAAACCCATGTACACAAAATATGACTTTATTGGAGTATGGAATGTGATAGGAAAATTCTGAGACACGGTTTTGTAGGTCATGCTGTGTTGATTCAGATTAAATCAATGTTAAAGAGATATTTGTAATGCTAGGAGAGCTAATTTCATTTGAGTCAGTTGTGTTGAAATTTTTAATTTTGAACAGTAATTCCATCTGTTATACATTATAGTTAATTTTTGTAGGAATCATCATAAAGGGTTACGTTTCCTCTTTCTAATGATGTCTCATTTATTAAAATTGGTAAAATGATAAGAAATTTATGCAAGTTTAAAGTGTGATGGTCGGACTAAAACAACCTTTGTATGGTGCTACCTTAAGTTGCATTTCAAGCATGCGAAGATGTAAAAAAAAAATCGTACATTGTTATTTTTGACTTTTTCTAAGTGTGACCAAAAGGCAAACTGGACACATCCTTTTTTTTGTATTTTTAGTCTTGGGCCAATGCAAGACGGCGAGCAGCCACTTATGGTCATGCTGAAGACTGCTGGCTGTTTTCCATTGTGAATTTTTAAATTCCCGTTTCTTTATGTTGGTTGTGTCACGTACAATTATTCCACATCTATTTATCGTCTACTTTAATGGTTATCATTTGTCAGATCAGCCTATGATTTTGAAGTATATAATATTATATGAGATAAGTTTAAACCCAATGTAGATCTCTTTATGAAAATTTGCAATGTACATGTATGCCTTTAAATTTTTTACGTCTAATAGCAATTAATTATATTATAACCCAAACAGGGCCAGATCCAGAATTTTTTGAAAGGGGTTGGTCCACATAAAGTCCGCTGTGGACGAATGATGAAAAGGGGGTGGTTCCAGACAAATTTTGCAGAAAACCTACATGTTACTTGCGAAATTTTTGGCGGAAAAGAGGAAAATTCCAACCTCGGAACCCCCCCCCCCCCCCTGGATCCGCCACTGCTCAAATATTTTTGATTGTCACCTATTCAAAGATTGTCCCTCCCTTTATGATAGAGATTAAAGCAAACTTATACAGGTACGTTGCAATCCATGTTCCGCACACAGGGGCTTGGATTCTCGTCATGTATATTGACTTAAAAAAAAATTCGACCCCCTACTCTATAATCCAAGCCCCTGTGGTTCCGCACAGTTAAAAGTTTGTAAGTGTGGCGACTTTGGTTTCTGTGTGGTGAATCGACAAAATTATCAAGCAATGATAACATTTTCGAACAACCAATAACTTGTGACAAATAAGTTTATTTTTCTGGATCCCGCAATAGCTTTGTGAGAAATAGATAAAATTATTCATCCTTATTAAAATGACCTAGACCAAGACAGACGAATGACCCAATGTGGCTATTTGTCATTTTCTAAAAATCAATAAAATTCTTGAATTGTGTGTGTCTAATTGACCTATATTTCTGTCTGTGATAATAAACTATCTTCAATGAATTAACATTTTGCAGTCAACAATTTATAAGAAAGTATGCTTAAACATGTGCACAACCTGATAAAGTGACTACGCCATGTACGCTACATGATCTAGTTGAATCGCATTGTTGCTTTAAAACACCGCCACATAAAAGCATGAAATACGAAGATGCTGTGTACAACTTTTTTGGTGTACGATTAGTATTTTGTCCTTTAAAACTTTATTCAATTAAGTAAATTTTCGCAATCCAAAATCGAATATCCATTTATACGCTAAAGTTAAGCAATATATGCTACACTGACTAAAATATAATCCGAAGCGGAACACATAATCTATACTGGTCGCGGCCATATTGTCTTGATGGAAATCCGAAGATTGAGAATCCGAATATAGCCACCGAGTGAAAAGTGAAAGTATGTACATTGCAAAGAGCTTTTGTAAATATAGAAACGACGGAAACAAACGACCTAATTCCAGTATCGCTGATAATCTTTTTATAATAGGTAGTAACAACAAAGCATGAAATTAAAATTCAAAGAACTGCATTTTTGTTATAACCTTTAAAATTGATCCTTATGAAAACATAAACATTTTTACAGTAGTGACTATAAAAAATTGTGATGATAGCAGGAGTCACCAAAACAGGCAGTGAATATTTTCAAGCTACCTGCCGTTTTACTGAGAAAACTTTAAGGTGTTGGCTGTCCTAAACTTGCTGCAAGCTTTTGCTCCACATTGAAGGTCTTACTGTGGATAAAAATTAAAGTTTGTTTTTGCCTACAAAAACGATGTCTCCCCCGTTCCCCAAAAAGTTCTAAGTTCAAAAGGCCATTACTCCAATATTAATTTTAGGATAAAAATTTCCTGGTAATATGCACAACTACATATGGTGTCCTTCCTAAATACCAAGATGTGTAAAATTTGGTTCAGAACTTTTAGAGGAGTTGCGCTGACAAGATGATCAATGAGGATTTTCAGCAAATTTCTAAGTTCGAATGGCCATAACTCCAACATTAATTTTAGGATAAAAATTTACTGGTAATATTCACAACTACATATGGTGTCCTTCCTATATACCAGGTTTCGTTGAATTCTGTTCAGTAGTTTCAGAGGCGTTGAGCTGACAAGGTGATAAATGAGGATTTTGTGCAAATTTCAAAGTTCAAAGGGCAATAAATCCCACAAAAATTTGAGGATCAAAATTTCCTGGTAACATGCACAACTACATATGGTGTCCTTCCTATATACCAAGTTTCGTTGAATTCTGTTCAGTAGTTTCAGAGGAGTTGCGCTGACAAGATGATAAATGAGGATTTTCAACAATTTTCTAAGTTCAAAGGGCCATAACTCCCACAAAAATTTGAGGATCAAAATTTCCTGGTAACATGCACAACTACATATGGTGTCCTTTCTATATACAAAGTTTCGTTGAATTCGGTTCAGTAGTTTCAGAGGAGTTGCGCTGACAAACTTTTTGATGGACAGATGAACGGACAGACAGACACGACAAAATCAATATGTCTCCCCACAAAAGTGGGGGGAGACAAAAATAGCCATGTGCATGTACCTTTGCTTTGTTGCAAAAACATGAGATGAAAGTTAAAATGAATGATGTATCCAAAAGAAACAATTTGTCCAAATGGCATTGCCCAGCAACAAGTTCTTTTTGCTGTCAGCACTGAACCATGAAGTTGATGCCTGCATATGATTTTATGTTTGAGTGTTGGTGTTTAACACCCATTATCGACGCATCTGGGCCATGTAGGGCAGTCAGTTTTATTGGTGGAGGAAACCGGAGTACCCAGAGGAAATCACCGACCTTGGGTAGGTAACTGACAAATCTAATCACGTACAGTTTCGGAAGTCCTTTTTTAACTCACCTGGCCAAAGGCCATGTGAGCTTATGCTATCACTATGCATCCGTCGTCGTCTGTCGTCGTCCGTTAACAATTACAAAAATCTTCTCTGAAATCACTGAACCAATTTAAGTGAAACTTTGCAGAAATGGTATATGACATGTAGTTGGCAACAAACGATCTTCATTTTAAAATGATTCCGTAAAAAACATGGCCGCTGTTACTAAAAATAGAACATAGGGTAAAACCACTTAAAATGCCTTATAACTCAGCAACCATAACAGATAGAAAAAATCCAAAGTTGTCAGATGACCCCTTATAGGGGTTACAGCCCCTTATAGGCAAAAAATAGTGTTTTTGGCCTATAGAATGACAAGATTGCTACGCGTAGCCATGTGTCCCCCGCCGCCGCATAAAAGTTGTGTGGTTTGTCAATTCAAGCAATATATTCTCTGAGAAACAATAGAAATAGGTTGTCAAAATATGGGATGATCACCTATTAACAGTACCCTATCAGTGTGTAAAGTTTCAGCAACATCCCTTCAGTAGTATCCGAGGAGTTGCACCCACAAAAATGTTTGATATGACAAAATCCCATTTTTTTGGACCGGAAAATCACAAATTTGTAAATAGCTCAAAGACTGTAAATATTGTTTCAAAATTTTTTTCGTATTATTATAGAGTACCTTTTGCTCTATCAGCCTACAAAATTTCAAAACCCTGTGCACCTAGGTAACTGAGATATTGGATGTCCTATATTTTGACCTTTCTTCCCTGTTTCCATGGAAACGGCGGCCATTTTGAAAATTTCAAATATGGGATGATCATCTACTAACAGTACCCTATCAGTGTGTAAAGTTTAAGCAACATCGGTTCAGTAGTGTCCGAGGAGTTGCACCCACAAAAACGTTTGACAAAGTCCCATTTTTAGGACTGAAAAATCACAAATTCGTAAATAACTCGAAAACCGTAAATATCGCTTCAAAATTTTTTTCTGTATGATTATAGGGTACCTTTTGTTCTATCAGCCTACAAAATTTCAGAACCCTGTGCACCTAGGTAACCGAGATATTGAATGTCCTATATTTTGACCTTTCTTCCCTGTTTCCATGGAAACTGCGGCCATTTTGAAAATTTCAAATATGGGATGATCATCTACTAATTGTACCCTATCAGTGTGTAAAGTTTCAGCAACATCGGTTTAGTAGTGTCTGAGGAGTTGCACCCACAAAAAACGTGACGGACGGACGGACGGAGACCATTACTAAGTCCCTCCGACGCGTTGCGGCGGGGGACAAAAACTATTGCAGATAGAGAATAGCTGTTGCTAGCTTAAATGTTCAGCTCATTTACCTCTACAAAAGTCTTCATAGGGTCGAAGTTGTCAGATAACCCCTTATGGGGGTTACAGCCCCTTAAAGCAGAAAATAGTGTTTTTGGCCTATAGAATGAAAACTATTGCAGATAGGGAAAAGCTATTGCTTGCTTAAATGTTCAGCTCATTTAGCTCTAGGAAAGTCTCCATAGTGTTGAAGTTGTAAGATGACCCCTTATAGTGATTACAGCCCCTAAATAAACATGTTTTCATGTTTTGGGCTTTTATAATTAAAACTATAGCAGATAAAGAAAATTGGTTGCTTGCTTAAATGTTCAGTTCATTAAGCTCTTAACGAAATTATCTTTAGAGTCAAAGTGTTCAGACGACCCATAAAATAACATTTTGCACGTTTTTGGCTTACAGAATTAAAACTAATGCTGAAAGAAAAAAGCTGTTGATAGCTTAAATGTTCAGCTTATTCAGCTCTACAAAGTTCTTCATTTGGTTGACATCAAGACTAGGTGAGCGATTCAGGCTCCTGGGAGCCTCTTGTTGTTAAATACAAACAGGACCCGAACACCAGCTGAGAGGTGATCTATGATTTTATGTGTTCATATCCTAATATACATCTTTGTATCTGTATAATGTGTGTATAAAGTTTTAATGATTATATCATACTTCCTTCATAGAAAAACCAAGTCGAATAATGCTCACTAGTGATATTTCCAGCTCCTAAAATTATGTCTTGTTAACAAACTGAAGCATTTAGCAAACATGAAGTAGATGTCCAATTGAAATTGCTGTACATCTTATGATATAAATAGGATATAGAATTTTTTTTTTTAGATACTCATCTAGGGTCAATTCAAGATTTTTTCAGGAAAGCGTCACAGTCATTTAATAGCTAACTGTAAATGTTTTTACTTTTAGCTATGATATTACTCTTATTGTTTATACTGGGACATTAGTCTAGTATGTCAGCCTGTTGATTTTTATGAGCAAATGTTAATGCTGTTGCAAGAAAGAAATACCCATATTCAACATCAGTAGGCACTTCAGAAACAAAAGAAGTGGTTGTACTAAACATACCCCACTCAACTATTCTGAAAACAGGAAGTCGATGATTGACTGACATGGAAGGAGGAGGCACAGTACAATTCATCTTGCTAAAGCTGATTTGGAAATCAGTTTCCAAATTTGAAATCATATCCAGCCAAGAAATCTGTTATAAAAATTTTCCATTTTGGACTATAAAAATAGTCTGAAGTCAATTTGGAAAACAGGAAATAGGTATCCATCAGATCTGACATTGTTCAACTCTTGTGCTAAAGCTGTATACCAAATTTGAAACTAATCCCTCCAGTAAAAGCCAAGAAATCTGTTACCAAAGTTTGTAATGGCCAGGCATATAGACAGACTAACAAGGTGATTGCAACATGGCCCTCCTCTCTTGTGAGTGGGGATAAAATTGAAAGCAACTTATTTTCACTTATTAATTTTATATAAATTATAGCAATTAATATGTACACATAATTTGAATAAAATAACACACTGTGATGAATTAATTAAGATGCACTGATGCACCACAATAATTAAGTTGCATAGAACACTTTGTGCTGGCATGTTTAAATGTTGTGTAAATGGGATTTGTTCTAAATAACTGGCAGTAAATGTTTGAAAAATAATATAGTTTACTATGAAAAGTACCTATATATAAGCAAAATGCATATGTGCAATGATTTTAAAACAAATTTCCTGACTTTCTATAATAAATTATATACCAAATGAGATAAACACACTGATATTGAAACTGAGTACATTGTGTTTAAAATAGTTCGACCTAATTAATTAAAATATCTCGTATCAAACAAGAAATATATAACAAATGATTTAACAAGTCATGATCACAACAAATTGTTACAAAACAATAACAAATGATTTATAAGGCAATAAAAGATCAACAATCCCATGCAGTCAGAGTCAATGATAAAAACAAATGGTCGGGGTAAGTTCCTATTCTAAAATTTATTTCAGTTTTCCTTTTTTTAATTGCTGATGTAATTTTACAATTGATCTGTATAGAAATGGGAACTGTAAAAATGCTAAATCAGAGTCACAGTCTACTTTGGATGGCCTGCATTTTAAAGTATTTGGTATATTATTACAGGGTTCCCACTATCTTTGGACACAAAATTCAAGGGTTTTTCAAGGACTTTTCAAGGGTATTGAGGTCATTTTCAAGGATTATAAAATGGTCTGCAAAAAGGACCAGGGCTGATAAGGCCTGTTTTTGGCCTCAAAATATGGCTGAAAATTAAAAGTTCTAGTTTTCTTCATTCACTGTGTTATTTTCTTAGGCAAGGGTTATGGACATAATAAACAATGAAAATTATTTCAATCCATTTAATCTATATATAGAAAATGGCATTAAAAGTTGGAAGATTTTCAACATTTGGCCAAAATCAGCGATTTTTACATTATTTTCATGCTTATTTTGTTTTCAATAGTAGTGTGTACAGCCATGTACCAAATAGATACTTTGGGAAAATATTTTTCAGGACCAACTTAATTTGTTACCAAAAGGATTTTGTGGTACATGGGTGTTGCGGTCACTTCCCAGAGCGAGAATTATTAAAAATATGCTGAAAAAAAGCTGATTTGGTCAATTTTGTGCAATTTGTTCAATTTTGACGTCACTATGACGTCACAGTATGGTCAAAAATATCAAATTGTCTATGAAGCATTAAAGTACTGACATTGAACTAAGTCTTGTCACAATTTTTACTTGAATTCCAACAAAAATGGCCCTTATCAGCCCAAGTCCTTTTAAAATCCAATATTTTTCAGCCTTTTTATATCAAATGGTCAACAAATCTGCATATTACAAAATTCCAGGCTTTTTCAAGGATATTTGATAAAATTCAAGGATTTTTCCAGCTTTTTTAACATTGAAATGAAATTCAAGGACTTTTCCAGGTTTCCTTGAATTTAAGGATGGCGTGGGAACCCTGTATATAGTTAACATCCCCTAGATGCAAGATGATGGATAGAGCCAAAGTGGACCCCTGACCCCCTGAACTCACTTTGCAAGATATTTTGGCCAGCATGAAATTAATCATGCAAAGATAGTTATAATATAACACTGAAAGGTACAATATATGCACATGAGAGAACAATCCAGATAGGTATATGTTATGGAGATTCATTGTTAATGAGTAACTTCTAGGTAAAACATTATCTTTACAAAGCAGACATGCTCACATTGCTCATTTAATCTTCTAACAAACTTTACACTATCATAACAGCTTAAACATAACATATATTCTGACATAAAAGGCAAAGTTTTCATTTAATTTACAATATTTGAACAATTATGTAAGTTAGAAAAAATCTTTTAAACACTACTCACAACCTAAAATACATTCCTATATAATTTAATGTCAATAGACCAAATTATTCAATAAATAAATATGGAATATATTACAATCTATAAATTAAGTACAGCAATAATACTGAGTTTATAAATGTACTGGCATCAGTTCATCGACTTCTAATAATTTATTTTTTCTTAGTCTATATATACAGCTTGCACTATTAGTTTGTGTGATTTAATATATATTTTTATGTTAAAACAAAATATTTAAAATTTATCTGTCTGTTAACTTCATTTCATTACATAGAATTTTCATTTTTGTAAAATGGAATCAAAATATTGTATGCCCTTAACTGCAGTATTTCAACAAGAGCACATTTTTGCAGCTCAATTATAATGCATGGTTCTGTAACATTTCAATGAAACTACTTTGTTCTCAAATGGCATGTAGCTTTGATATATCCTAAGAAATTCAAAGTGAAGCAAATCAGCATTTTAGTGATATATTTTTAGCTTAAAAAATCCTGACTTTGTACCAGTTTTCATACTAATATATCATGCTAGTTGCATTATATGTTGCTTTTCATGATAGATGCCTTAAACTTCTTTTTTTTCACCTGTCACATTATAAGTAACTACAACACTAGTCATTACACTGATCTATTAGTTGCTCATAAGTTCCACCAAAGCTGGCTACTAAGCATCTTGGAGCGTTTTAAATGTAACATTTGGCACCTTAACAGAACTTGTTAAAATCCTAAATTAGATGTGTGGCTAAAATCATATATATCATCCTCTGGTGTGCCTGATCTTGCACTCTTGGATACTTGTTGAGCAATGGTTGTCGTCTTCTTTTTCTCAGCCTCGATTTCATCATCATCTGGCTCAAAATCATCTTCATAATGCCTAAAAAGAGAAAGAAATTTGTTTTGTACTATATAAAGAATCATAAGTATTACCTATAAAGATAAATAAATATAAGTGTTTTTCTGTAGGGATCAAATCATTATAATGGTATGAACCTGTCCAGTAGATCACCAATTAAACAAAGCTCTTAATAAATTTGCTTAAAAATCCCTTGGTCAATACAATAAAGAGGTTCACAAGCATGGTATCAAAAAATTTAAATTCTTAAAGCATGCATGTATTGGTATCATTCAGGATGAGTTCTGCTGATGGCATGAACAGCAAATTTGCAAGGAACATAAAATTAATCCAATCTACTTTTCACTGAGTGTAAATGTTTTTAACTGCTGTCTAAATTTATTGCTAATTATGTTTGTTTGGTTTCTTTATTTGTCTTCGTGTTTTAATATTAATATCAATATGAAATAATATTCTAATTTAACTAGAGTCTATCAAAGTCACTACGACTATTCCCTGTGTACCTTTATAAAAAATATACCGGTATATTGGAGGGAAATAATTGAAAACTTATATACTGAAAGAAAAAGGACACAAGAAAATATACTGAAAGAGAAGAAAGTTATTGCAGTGAGACCATGCCGAGTTAGATTGACAGAATATATGTACAGTATACAGAAAGCAGAGAAATTTGTGATGAGCTATATATGTTAACTTATATCTATAAATACATGCACTTCAGCAATTTGTTGAATTTTCTGATTCTTTAACTCCAACAACAATGAAATATCTTTTAATATGTATTTATTAATTTTAAATTTCTATCATGAATTGTTAAGCAAAACATTTTTTTTAATGGAGAAACAAAGACAAGTTTTAAACTATGCAACTCACCGTTTCTTTTATCTGAATGTACTTTTTTTATAAAAAAGTTTTAAAAAAAACAGATGTACATTGAAATTTACTTCTTGGTAACAAAATATGTAGAAAAATCTAACTTCAAATCAAGACATTTTTCTGTAGGGTGTGTATACATATGTATATAGTGTGAGAGTCTACATGTTTTTGGTTATTAGTGTACGAGCACTACTCTGACATACCCGAACAATTCTCTGATGATATGAAAAAAAATGTAAACAACATCAAAATAACATGAAAAACATAAATACTAAAAATAGAGATGAGAGAGATAATGCAATGAGACAGAGGAACAACAAAAGTACAAAAAACATCAAAGGCCTTTCCAGGAAATTGTCACGAGGCAACACGTGCCAGAAACTTTTTTCAACTTCATATATAAAGTGAGTTTGGTTTAAAAGGTTTTCCTGTTTTTTTAAATTAGTAAATTGACAGGAAGTAAACCAAGTTATGTTTGTATTTCCTAGAAAGGCTTTGACATAACAAGACAACAAATATACCAGATCACACAGCTAACACAAAGTTTCAGATAATGCTGAACCTTGATATAATCTATTGAACATAAATTATCCCTAATATAAATTCTAAAAATAAAGCATTCTTACTACATTAAACAATAGGAAAATTATTTTATAAAAAATTCACCCTAACAAAAGATGAACAAAATACTACTTTGTAATTTTCAAAAATATACAGTCAAGAAAGGTGCTTTGAAAAAATATTCAATAGGTTAGAAAATTACTATAAAGCAGAATAAGAGTTATCTGCCCATAAAAGAAAGATGAAAAAAAGCAAAATGTTTTTTATAGAGGCTATTGCATTGAATTCCTAAGCTGTGTGAACTGGTAAGATTCATGTGCAACAGACAAGTGATGAGCCTGACCTACCTTACATGTTAAAACCCCACGAAAACGAGGGGACGGAGGACATGTCATTGATCAAGCTACAAATGTGATTGGTGGATGGTTAGTCATGTGATCGTTAAATCAATTAAAAAAAATAATAAATAATGTGTAGTTTTTACAATGTGGGACCTTTTGTTCTGCCTATTGTTTTAATAAAATTTGTATTATGCTGTGATAGGTAAAATCTTTTAAGCCAAAAACAATATATATATATATATATATATAAATATATACTAGGAATTTGTTTCAAGTGAGAATATGTAAAAATAATGACAATGGAAAAAATAAAACTTGGTTTAATATCAGCTCCTTGCATTTATGAACAATAAATTATAATAAATTTTAATTTATGACAATAAATTATAATAACTCTACATCTTTTTTTTTGTAATATACAGCTTAGTCAATAAAATTTATTTAACAACTTGATATAAAATTTAGGTATTATGTTAAGGCAAGAGCTGTGACTTAAATGGATAAACCTTGAAAAAAGAACCCAAAAAGTGTGATTTGTAGTGATTTATAGTTTTTATATACATATATACATGTAAAAATATGAAAGTTCATTTCAAAAAATAAAATAACACCAGCTGAGAAGAAAAATGTGAACAAGAGATTATATGGGATATCACCCAAATTACCCAAGATCTCTCGAACATACTATATCCAAGTCACTGTAGATTGAAATAATATTGTTTCTTATCATATCTTGTAGTTTAATTTTATCACACAAACACATGTATAAAATTAAATGCCACACACCAAAATAAACCAAAAAAATCAAAATGAAACAAAATTTTAAAAATAAACCACTTCTTGCATGCAATCTTTAAATCAATATAAGTGCCAGTCCCTAAACCAACCAAAATAATTCAGCATGCCTCAAGTCCTAGACATTCTTTGGGGGTTAACTATAATTTCAAGCTTTAAAGGAAATTCAAATCTTCACTTTACCATAGTATGTAAAATTTTCTTGTTCAATCAATAAAATCTAGGACTCTGAAAGTGTAAAACCATAGTCTTAATAAATAAACTTTTAATCATTTCAAAAAGTGAAACATTTTATTTTGAATTGTGAAACAAATCTTTAGTTATTACAAGAGTTAACACTAAAGTATGTCTCGCCTGCCGGCACCATCAGAAATAATTATTCTTTCTTACTTCCACTATATTTTGAATTTACATGGATTTTCAGTTTCTGAGATCAAAAGATGTTTATAGAACTTAAATATTGCAAATATATGCAATAAAAATAATCAAAGTCACTCAACCGGAAAACCAAGGTCAAGGTCAAAAGATGGGGATGCAACTGTGCTAAGCTACTACTGGGGCATATGCATACCAAGTTTCATCAACCTAGGACCTATAGTTCTTGAGATATGGAGGTGCTCGCAAAACTTTTCCATTGCTATTATATGTATTGAAAATTGTCAAAGTCACTCAACCGGAAAATCAAGGTCAAAGTCAAACGATGGGGATGCAACTGTGCCAAGCTACTACTGGGGCATATGCATACCAAGTTTCATCAACCTAGGACTTATAGTTCTTGAGATATGGAGGTGCTCATAAAACTTTTCCAAAAAGTTAACGCCGCCGCCGCCGCCGCCGCCGGTAAAGTAACACCTATGTCCCGCTCTGCTTCGCAGGCGAGACAAAAACCACAATCAGAAAACTGGAAAATTAAGCAAGGAAAAGCAATACTGAATATGAATGTGAAACATATATACCTGAATTCCTGCATTAATTCTTTGTATAGACAAACTTTTAAGCCAAACCCAAGGGAAAATGCCACACATTAAGCTTTGATTGAAAACCTGCCACAATTTATTGCTAGTTATCTCCCTTGTTTAACACTTACACTTCCTCTTGGTCATTAGCTCCTTCTTCGGCAACCAGAAGTTCGTACTCCTCAGCGGCATACTTCTCCCAATCAGTGGGTTCTGGGATATCTGAGTCCACATCCTAAAAAGGAAACTAATTTTACTTATAAGGTTTAAACAGGTCGAGTCATCTAGATTTCATTTGACCTATCAATCAATCAAAATTTTATAAAATTGACCTTTCAAATGGGAGAAAATGGTAAAACTTTTTCGACGTTTTTATAGAAAAGTTCTGAACATAAGCATATTTTCTCGCTCATATTTCGTCAATACCATTTAGTTTTGGTTTTAAACGTAGTTTTATTTGGTATAGGTTATTTCTCTTTATAAAGTTATGTTATGTTCCACATTTTGACTTCTTTTTCATTCGGTGCATTGGTCAATGGACAATAACAAAGGAAAACATAACACTAAAATCTCCCTAATGGACAATGTTCCTTGGAGGAAAATATATATATATAACAGCAGCTAATATTGACAAGTTTAAGAAGTTTATAAAATATGTTGCTGCTGCTAATAATCAATGACATACATAACAAATTAATCATAACCTTTTGGTGTCAAGTAGGACTTACCCTCATATTGGAGAATGGGTCTCTCTGTTCATGATCCAGGAATTTATCCAGATTAATAAAAGTATCAAAGAATATATGAGTTAATTTACAGTTTTTGAGATCAGCAAGTGTAATCCTTTCTGGGTCTTTGGGTCTCACTAAATCCAGCATCTGAAATCATTAAAAGATAGACTTTTATTTCTTGTCAAGAAATAATCTGCAATGTCATCTATTCAAGACAACAAAGTTTTTTAAGGCTGTGTCTTATTTTAATTTGGAGTACATATTATGTATGAAAGTGCACTAAAATCTTGAAGTAAAAAAATAGAACCAATTTCAACAAACCCAGGACAAAACAGCTTTATACCAGCAACAGCAGAAAGTAACCATATCAATAGAGAGTGAACTCATGTGCTCCAGAGAAGTACAGGTCCGTACACAGACAATTTTCAAAGGGGATGTGTTAACATAGAGCATTATGCAATTTAAGGGGGATGCAACTTGACCAAATGTCAACAGGAATTAAAGTATTTTCTTTGAAACGGGGTGTGTTTGCACCCATCGCACCCCACTGTGTGCAGGCCTGAAGTACACTGTTCATGTTGTTATTCATAATACATTATAGCCATTCATGTTGTCAGCTGTGTTTATACAAAGACAATTTTGTCGTAGCGTTAAAATTGATGTTAGATTAATATATAAAAATTTAACATTAATTTAGTGTTTAATATTAACATTAAAATTTTCAACCTTAATTTTCCTGTTGAATTATGTGGTGTCAAATGTTAAACTCAAACATTAAATTGACAATCAATGCATTAACACTAATTAAAAATTAATAATGTTAACAAGAATAGATTCTAGGTCCCTGCCCGTTGAATAGGAAAATCTTAAGTAGGCACGTTAAACGGGAAGTAAATGAGCAACAGATCTGAAAATGCAACTCACCATATTGGACATTACCTGAAGCTGCATACTAAATATTTAAAGCCAATAATTATTAAATCCTGAGCCTGTTATGAAAAAAAGTGTGACAGACAAAGGAACAGATGAACAAACACCAGCATTTCTGTGTCACACCACTCTGCATTGCGGCGGGGGACAAAAAAAGATTTTTGTGATTTTAATAAACAAGGTAGACAATTATAAATTTTTGCGTTTCATTAAGAACCTCCAGTACCCTACCTGACATAAACAATCTTCGAACGGTAACTTTTCTATTCCTAGCGCTTCCATCTTTTGCATTTGTTCGTCGTAGAAATATTCCATCTCATACATAGATATAACACCATCACCATCAATGTCCATCACTCTAAACCAATACTCTATACTGTAATGATATAGATGATATTAAGTTGAGGAAGATTAACTTTTCCAGAAAATTAATTTAAAAGAATAATTTATAAATATAAATAGTGACAATCTTTTGGTAAATAGATTATCTAAAATATGTTTTTTATTTAAGATTTTGCCAGTGCTTTCCATGCTAAAGAAGTTTTGGCATCTAATGGGACCTTATTGTTATCTCATCAAATGTACCAAAAAAAAATGCTTAAAATGCAAAATTTTTGTTTTGGCAACTAAACCACAAAATTTGGTGATTTTTTGTACAGGATAATGAGAAAGTTACTGTTAAACCCATTTCCTTAAAAAAATTCTAACTTAAAAGGTTTATAAGATCAGCAATCAACAACTACATATGGTGAACTACATGTAGCTAAATACTAAGTTTCATAGAATTTGGCTAAGAATTTTCAGAGGAGTTGAGAGTAATAACTTTGTGACAGACAGACAGACAGAAAAGATACAAACTATATGTCTCCCCAACAAATACTAACATGGCTTATATTCAATGAAAGAAAACATGGATAATTATCTGACTCTATGAGGGGTCTTTAAAGTACACAGCTAATGATCTATTAAGCATGTTTATTCCCTATTTAAGCAATATACCGTATAAGTTGTTTTTTTCGCGGGAGCTAAATTTCACGGATTTTTTAAAAAATTAAAGATCTTTTTTACGCAGAATTCAATTTTCGCGATTACTTTTATGCAAGTATACATTTTACATATACTATTTACCAATTTTGATTTTCACAGGTTCATATTTTCGCGAGTTGCCAAGTACCGCGAAAAAAAGTGAAAAATTAGATACCCGCAAAAAAAGCGAAAATTAGATACCTGCGAAAAAAACAACTTATACAGTATTATTTTCATTTTTTTATTGAAAAAGATGTCTAGCATGTCTCAATAAACTAACCTTGTAGGATTTCTTTTATCTTCTTCTGATAATAAAAACCAACAGAACTGTGGATATGTCATCTTCCCATCTGATGCAGATTTTCCTCTGAAAAATAAAATTATTTATTTATAGGAATAATTATTTTAGCTCTCTGATGACCTCACTATCCAAATTATGTCTTATAACTGTATTGTGTTTTGAGTTTCTTCCAGACCCAAAGGTTACAATGGAAGATGGAAATTTGGTGTCTTAATCCAGAACTTCTTCTTGTCCTTAAAATCAACAGATCAGGTTGTATCCTTACAGTTTTAGGTTAGAGTGAATCTTTGACATAGTACTGTGTTATCGTAGTGTATAATCATTTATTTTCGTGGGGATAAAATTTTGTGGTTTAAAACTCATAACTGAATAAGAGGGGACAAATTTTCATGGATTCTAAATTTTGAAATACACTCATCAATTAAATTTTTTGAATTCGTGAGGATTTAATTTCATGGATTTTCCTTACTCATGAAATAAACGAATATTTCTGCTTCTA
Organism: Arcuatula senhousia; assembly: GCA_963971305.1. Lineage (NCBI taxonomy): Eukaryota > Metazoa > Mollusca > Bivalvia > Mytilida > Mytilidae > Arcuatula > Arcuatula senhousia. The sequence continues at coordinate 67,434,205 of OZ020304.1, forward strand.
CAGCATTTGTTGTCTTAATGAATATTGGTCATAACATTACAATTAATTCTACTTACTTAATAACAGCACCAGAAAATATTCTATCTATCGTCCTGGAATTAACAGCTAAAACAAACAATGATTGAAATAATAAAATGAAAATAGAGAATTTCAATGCATTTATAGTTTGCTAAAAGTTTTAACCAATGTATTAGCATTTCTTTTTATTTCCTTTTTGCTTTGTTTTGTGTGTATGCGTGTGTCTGAAAATATGCTATTATTGTTGTTTAGTTTTTGTTATTATCCCTTATAAAGTGATTTTTTTTTCTATTACTTGTTACCCAAACTAATGAGATACTTTGTTTTATTTTTGTTTTTTTGTACATGTTTAAAATAAATCCTTTCCAATAAATACATTTGAAAATAGAGAAAGTGTCAAATGCAGCCTTAAACCATTACCCTGCATTTTCTATTGATAATGTGTTTCATGCAAAGTTGATTAATAACAAGTGTGGCCACTAAAAGTATGTCTCGCCTGCCGGCACCATCACTAAAATCTACTACCTAAGCTTTCATTTCTTGATATAAACACAAAAAGTGTCTGTATACCCAATATCAGATGCCTAGCTATTATACTATTCAAGCAATCCATTGTCCACACAAGTATTATACAAAAAGTTTTCTGCCTGAAAAAACCTAAGTTCACAGAGTCACTGGAGCATAAAAATGGGGTCATGGTCACATGGCATGGTGACAGTTGCGTTGTCCATAACCGCAACTGTCTGTATATCCAATATCAGATGCCTAGCTATTATAATTTTCCGGCAATTCATTGTTCACAAAAGTCTTACAATAAAGTTTTTTGGCCTGAAAAAGACCTAAGTTCACAGAGTCACTAGAGCGTGATAATGGGGCCAGGGTCACGGGTCATGGTGACAGTTGCATAGACCATAACCTTAACTGTCTGTATACCTAATATCAGATGCCTAGCTATTATAATTTTCTTGTAAATCATTTTCCACAAAAGTCTTACAAAGGGGTCTTTTGGCCTGAAAAAACCCATCTAAGTTCACAGAGTCGCTGAACCATGAAATTGGGGTCAGGGTCAAACGGCATGGTGCCAGTTGCGTAGACCATAACCCCAACTGTCTGTATACCAAATATCAGATGCCTAGCTATTATGCTTTTCTTGTAAATCATTTTCCACAAAAGTCTTACAAAGGGGTCTTTTGGCCTGAAAAAACATCTAAGTTCACAGAGTCGCTGAACCATGCAATTGGGGTCAGGGTCAAACAGCATGGTGCCAGTTGCGTAGACCATAACCCCAACTGTCTGTATACCAAATATCAGATGCCTAGCTATTATACTTTTCTTGTAAATCATTTTCCACAAAAGTCTTACAAAGGGGTCTTTTGGCCTGAAAAAACATCTAAGTTCACAGAGTCGCTGAACCATGAAATTGGGGTCAGGGTCAAACGGCATGGTTCCAGTTGCGTAGACCATAACCCCAACTGTCTGTATACCAAATATCAGATGCCTAGCTATTATACTTTTCTTGTAATTCATTTTCCACAAAAGTCTTACAAAAAAGTTTACGCCGTCGCCGTCGCCGTCGCCGCCGCCGCCGCCGGAAAGTAATACCTATGTCTCGCCTTCAGCGACTAAAGTCGCAGGCGAGACAAAAAAGGACAAGATAGGATAAGTTATGCATATTTTACTTTTGGGGAATATTTAATTGTAATTGTAGAATTTTGTATTTAAATTATGCATGTGCGCAAAATCATAAAACCAGCAAAACTGACAAAATATGCTTTTATTGGCATAGTGATGCTACACCCATTGTTAAAATATTTTTGTAGGTCACAGGCTCATGCTTTTTTAAATTTTAACATATGAAAAATTACCAAATTTTGAGCTTTTTGGAGAAAGGGTCGTTATTCCCACATATTTACACTTAGAAGAAAACTGATAAATCATATTTTTAAAACATACATATCATTCACAATTCCCCACTTAAGAGTAGTAAATTATAAAATTAACATCTAAATGAATTTTGTCAGTTTGAAAAAGGGCCAAAACAACCTTTATCATATCTTGTCCTTTTCTATTAAAATATTTCACTCAAGCTCAAAATTTCCTATATCTTTACTATTGTAGCTGTGAGGACTTACATTACTTCTCTAACTGTGCTATAAAAGCTTTGTTGGAATACATACCATGGTCATTATGTCGAGCCAAATCATGTTTATCAATTAATAAATCATGGTCTTTATCTAATTCCCAGAATTTACAATATATCACATAAAAATGTTCGTAAGAAAAGAAGTCCATCACTTGGTTTATATCATCCTCTTCTTCTAGTAAAGATAGGGTCTGAAAAATAGAAGATTCAATATCAAAAATATGAAATTCAATGAAAACATCAAAACTAATTTTCATTTGATTTTTTAAACTTGGCTGCTATAGGTTATTATTTTTGTTGACATAGAGAAGTGTTGTACATAAGTAGGTATAAAATTAAAGGCCTAACATTTTTTTTCTTTTTTTTTTTGCCTTATCATCATTTGCATTTTAATCTATATTCAAAGCTATCCACTGACATACCTTGAAGCTGCTTACTGTTTCTATTGCAATTTTTTGCATATTATTTTAAGATGTTGTGCAATGTACATGTATTCCACATGTCATTACATTTTTATATTAAAGTTCAGAACTGTATACCTTTCAATTTTGAAGTTTTAGATTTCACATAAAATTGACAGACAGACAGACAAGATGGAAAAATTGTCAACATTGACACAATCACACACAGAAACATAAATTCCTTTACATTAAATATGCATATGGTCAGTTATGTGAGCAAAACTTACTATCTGTGAGTGTTTGCAATTATTTTTTTTCATTTATAAATACATGTATCTTCTTTATATTTTGTACACATTGTCCTGGTTAATTTACTAAATAAATAACCTACCGATAAAAAATTACTTTTTCTTAGTTCCCCCACGGTTATTTTGCCCGTCCAACTTCTATTTACACAGTAAAAAATCCTAGCTATCACCTGCAAAAAACAGTGATCATATCATTATCAAAATATACAAATTAAAACATAAACAGCAGAGATCACAGGAATTGTATCTCTCATCAGACCAAGATTCCTTATCATAATAACCAAAAAAACTGACCAAGGTCACTGAAGCTCTCTTATCTTATTTTGTAAGATGAACAGCAGTCACTACTGATCTATGTTGAACGTTGCTGGCTGTTTTACTTTTTAAATTTTAATATTGCCATAGTTTTAGGGATATTTTGTAATGTACACTTACTCTTCATCTTATTACTAAATATTTTCATCTTGTTTTTCAGGGTTGCCACTATTTTGATGTTGCCAAATTCAAGGGTTTTTCCAGAACTTTACAAGGATATTTAAGTCATTTTCTAGGATCGAAACAGTTGACAAAATTTCAGTCCCTGATGAAATTTTCTGTGAATCAGTTCAATCATGAACCTTTGATTGTGGAACTATCAAATTCCAGGGTTTTTCAAGGATATTTTCATTTTTTTCAAAATTCGAGGTCTTATCCAGGACCTTGAACTGACAAATGAAATTCAAGGGTTTTTCCAGGTTTCAAGGGTGCGTGGCAACCCTAGTTTTTGAAACAATGGTAAAATGATGAAATAATACTTCTTATAAGGAAAAGTAACTTAAACTGTAGATACCCTAAAATAAACATTTCCATTTCTCTGATAGATTGGACAAAAAGTTGATGGGACTCAATTCAGTGTTTGTTTTTTCATGTCTTGATCAATATTTGTATAAAGATTCATTATGATTTCACACTTGCTTCATGCAAATGTTCCACAAACCTTAACATGCTTAAGGTAAACCTGATCTAAGACGAACAGACACACAGACCAAAACATTATATATCCCTCTAAAATATTGCAAAACAGATATACTGAAACAGCACTGTCAATTAACATTCATATTGATAAAAGCTTACAGTATTAACATAACGAGAATGGAACTCAGGAGCTTCTTGTAGAAATGTTAGTCCAGGGTGTGTATCTACTATATCCTGGAAAAAATTTAATATATCATTCATTGATCAAATAGTGAGTCAAAATAATCATAAACTAATGTTAATTATTTGTTTCTGATGTTAGACTTGATCTATTCCTTGTTTATGAAAGGGGTCTACCTTTGACTATTTCAGGACTGAATTTGAATTATGAGCATTTTATTTAGACATTGGGCCAAATGCAGAACGGCAAGCAGCGCATACTTGCCTCGTTGAAGGGCACTGGCGGTTTTCTATAAGGTTTTTCTAAATAACCGCTTGTTATGTGAGATGTGTCTCGTACACTTATTCAACATCTCATGATTTTCTATCTTGATTTTTAAAATAGAATATAAATTTTTGCTTCATTTTGGCTGTAAGACCAAAGTAATGTCAGTAAAGCAGATGGTTAAGTACAAATCCCACTTCTAAATTTCCATCAGATTATGAATATTTTATCTTATTTTTTAACTTTTTAAGGTTTCTTGATATTGTAAGTACAGATGTAAACTTTACAGTATACTTTCCCCAAGCTATGTTGAAAGAGAATGGTCAATAATGTGATTTTGTTTGTATGTTCATACTCCAGTTCTCTTTGTTTTTACATAAAGTGGAATTGTTTTTGTTTATTTTGTGATTTTGACCATTTTGTCCGTATATCTGTATTTATTTCACCATTTACCTGTACTAGAGGTATAAAATCTGTTTCATCGATGTAGTCTCTACTCTGTGGTGAATGTACAGTTAATAACTTAATGAACCGGGAGGCAGGATCATGGCACACAGAAAATACCCTGAAAATAAAACACAAATTAATGTTTAAATACTGGAACAAGTGTAAATTGTCTAGACAGTCAAAACCACATCTTACAAATCTGTGACTATTGACAAACAATTTGGGTGGGGTGGGGTGGGGGGGATAAAAGTTTAAGATGAACCACAATTTTGTATTCAAATCAGACACAAATTCAGGCGGGGCACACCCCGAACACACCCTCAGAAATGTGAAAACAATTGATTTTTTTACCAAGAGATCAATGAAAAAGACAAAAACATTTTGTGAATATTTAATACCCACGCCCCCTCTAATGGAAAATCCTGGATCTGCAGTGCCTGAAATAGACACTCGCCCACTGGTCAATGGCCAGTAGATTTTGAATTGGGTGAGTGATATTTTTGAAAAAAGTAATGTTGAACATATAAGGATACAATATGGTTTGGGCCAGTAGATTGCTTTTTCCAATTTCAGGCACTGGATCCGTGCCTGCAAATTAAACTTATTTTATCAAATACATTTTTTTACTAAGTACATATTCAAAACAATCAAAAACCACATCTTAAACCACCAAATATTGGTCACATCCGTCAGACAAGTGTGTCAAGTATAATTAGTTTAATTTCCTTGTGGTTCTAACCAAAGGGGAAGTGTATGAAGTGATTTTCTCTTTATAATTCAAGAGCTTTTTTAAACTTGAGAATGTTTGATGAATTGGATAGAAAAATCACACAAGAGATCAATTTGTTAAAGAGTTCAAAGCATCATTTAACAAAAAAATATAAGTGATGGTTTTATTTACATGATGCAAGCGATACAGCATTCCACTAAATGTTGTCGTGTTTTTCTCCAACATTCTTTGATTGTACATTTCAATTGATTGTATGTAAACTTCATTTATAATCAGTAAATCTACTAATGTTCTATCCTTATATATCTGAACATGATTGTGGACTTCCAAGAATTACTGTTTTTTTTTGCAAATAATTGTGCGCTCTGATTTAGTATTTGTACATTTTGCAGAAGTCAAAATCCTTTTTTATATTGATCACTCTTTTAGTGTCTGTGTGTGTTTGTGCTTTGCTTTGAACATTTAGCAGAAGCCATAATCCTTTTTGATCAAATCTTATATGATGCACATGTGTTTGTAGGATTTTTTGTGTACTTTTTTTTTTTGTACTTAAACTTTTTAACCATTACAATGCTGTCTTACTTTCTCCACATAGCAGCAAACATCTGAAACGTAACATATCCATTTTTGTTCCCACCAGAAGCTGTATACAACAAACTTTTCCAATATAGAGGTAGATTTATAACCTGAAAGAAAATACAATATGTATAAATTCGAAATCTAGTCAAACATTCACATGTGCTATTTCTTACAAATATGTTGTTTTAAACAAAGAATTGAGTCAGTAGCATAATCATAAAACTTGAGTTTATAACTAGCATTGAATTTAAAGCATTTTCCATAATTATTCTTTTCCTTTTTTTGGCAGCAGCAGCAACATTTATATTTGATGTAACTACATCTATTTTTTTTCCTGTTTGGTCAAATTTACAGATTTTAACCCTTGGCCTTTGACCCATTGACCCTTTAAATTATTTATAACTAACAATGTAGTTCAATGGGGTTAAAAAGGTCAGACAGACCCTGAAGCTGGTTTGTTTAATTTAAACATAAAAGTTTTATTACTTATCATTTTCATAATACTACAAAACATAAAACATAATGTTCTGGAAAATTTCAACTTTTGATGTATCATCATTCTGTTATTAAGCTTTCTTTGTATTAAAAGCTTGCCTTTCATCAGTATTATTATACTAGAGGCTCCCAGGAGCCTGAATCGCTCACCTTGTATTGAATGATACTTATATGCTAGATATAACAAAGGACTGCTACTCTGTGGAATTATCAATTTTAATGTTCTAAGGGAACAACTTCTATCAAGAAAGGTCTTACAACTTTGACCCCATTACATAATTTTTAGATCTTTATGTGCTTAACCATATGCAATTTAAATTTTTCAAATATCTTGTATTGTTTTCAAGATATGTCTTAAAAGAGCAAAATTTGAAAAAAAAAGAAAAAGGGCAATAACTCATACAGCTATTGTCAGATCTTCTTCAAAACTTCAGGGCAGGTAGATCTTTATGTGCTGATCATTATTACCCAAATAGAATTTTAATATCTGTTACCATTTTTGAGTAATTTGCAAAAAACTGCAATTTACCCTTATGTTCTATTTTTAGCCATGGCGGCCATGTTTCTTGTCGAATCAAAATTTCGAACGATAATTTTGTAGACCACATACTACTAAACAACCCTACCAAGTTTCATTTCATTTGACTAAGCAGTTTCAGAGAAGAAGATTTTAGAAATGTTGAACAAAAAACTGTGAAAATGGTCAATTTTTACAATCAAAGGGATATAACTCCTAAAGGAACAATACTACAACTTTGACTCTGTTACAACTTTTTTAGATCTTGATGTGCTTATTCATATGCAATCTAAATTTTTGAAATATCTTGTATAGTTTTCAAGATATAGGGCTAAATAAGTAATTTTTTGTTTAAAAATCCAGAAAAAGGGCAATAACTCCTACATTGGTTGGTGGATCTTCTTGAAAATTTCTGGGCAGGTAGATCTTGAGGTGCTGATCACTTTTACCCTATGCCAGAATTTTGATATCTGTTACGGTTTTTGAGTTATTTGCAAAAAACTGCAATTTACCCCTATGTTCTATTTTTAGCCATGGCGGCCATGTTTTTTGTCGAATCAAAATTTCGAACGATAGTTTTGTAGAGGATATACTACAGAACAACCCTACTAAGTTTCAATACATTTGGCCAAGTGGTTTCAGAGAAGAAGATTTTTGAAAAGTTGAACGACGGACGACGGACGACGGACGACGGACGCCAAGTGATTGCAAAAGCTCACATTGCCTTCAGCAAGGTGAGCTAATAATGCTTTATCTGTTTATCAATTAACATCTGCACAAAATTATTTACCTCCAGAAATTTACAGATCTTAAACACAAGAACAGATGAATTAATGCAAATTAACATTTCTGTCAGGGGTTATAAAAATGCTTCCTTTCAAGCTTTGCCAACATTTTAATCATTCATTAATATCAGGTATGGCCAGATTATACAAGTTGAACAGCTCAACTACCAAGGTTAGAAATGTTAATAATCATAAAAAATAATGCACTTAACCCTGAATCCAGACCTTGAACTAGTACATAAATTATACTCCAAGTGAGCTTAAGTCTACTTGTAAAATAATTGATACTGGCATGACTGGGAAAAAAAGATGTTATTGACTACTGCAGTCTTCAAAATTAGGCAGGAACATCGGTCATGTATTATTGGGTAGATGTTTTTTTTAATACTGATCAGACTGTTTAATTTTCTGATGATGTACTAATATCATTTTTGTTGGTCCACACAATTTCTTTTTGGCACTAATGTTTTATTTTTCCAGGCTCAAAAGTCCAGTCAATTTAATAAATCAATAGAAGGTCCAAACTGGTATTAGATAAACAGTCTGAAGAATTTGTGGAAAGAGAATCGGTCCAAACTGGTATTAGATAAACAGTCTGGAAAGAAAATCATGTTCATGAACACTACAGTACCCCCTTGCCTGATGATATATCTATCAGTGTCAGAGATGATGTAAACATCCCATTGTATAATTACATTAATTAGAACATTGGCACTCACATCTACTTCATTAGTCATTAAGATGAAGATCTATCTGTTATTTTCTAAGTTTTAAGACCTATTTTAGTTTGTTTCATGATCAATTATGAGAAACTTGAATGCAAACATCCAGATAACGCCCAAAACAAAACTGTTACAGTAATGACGTGTTTAAAAACGCAGATAAGTTGCATAAATTGCTTTTTTTAAATGAAAATAATTTTTAAATTGAGATAATGTAGATATTTACAGCTTTTTGATTTATTTTTAAAATACAATATATGCAACTCCCTTCAGTTAATCTAACTAAATATCATAATTTATATAGAGAAACTATACATTTATAATTATTCTTTTCAAAATGAAGGGGGTGCATAAGTGTTTGTCACATGAACATTACCCCTTTATTACAACTAAAACCCACTATTTTTTTTCTAATTTAAAAGGGACCCTGACTCTATACATCTGGGATAAATTTTTAGTATGACAATTTGATTTATATACATTCATGAGATGTATACTAGTATACAAACCTTAGTAATTGGTCCAAAATTATTCAGGAAAGCTTTCCCTCCTTCAAGTTTAGAGAATTCTTTTGAAACTTTGTCCAGAATCTTTTCTGACTCATCCTTATTAATGGGTTTACCATATGGGTAATAAAATTTAGGAATATTGACGTTTTGTAAAGGTTTGGATTTTCCAACATCATGTCTTTTATTTTTGGAGTCCTTTGACGAATCGGTGATTGTCACTGTCGGAATTGTAGAAGTTCCAGTAGTTAAACAGGGAGATAACTCTTTGTTTTCTTTATCACGATCTTTAATGTCTTTTATAAGTTCGTTACCACTGTCCTTCTTTATGGAATCCTTTATGTCTTTTCCATTCTGTACAGATACATGGTTCTGAAAATAAAAGATGTCAAATTTTAAGTTATTGATTATGTACCATGTATATGTCTCTGTAATAGTGAGTCTTGACCTAGATGCCCTCTGATTGGGGTATGATTTTATTTTCCAAATCAAATATGTGTATTTCAACAATTTGCTGAAACACATAATGCCCCACCTTGTAACATGGAAAATCAACTTAAACCTGAAGGTAAACATGACTTAGGAGCGCCTACTGGCCTCGTTGAAGGCTGCTGGCGGTTGTCTATTGTGGTTTTTCTAAATTGCTGCTTGTTATGTGAGCTGTGTCGCATACACTTATTCCACATCTCATTATTTTTTATTAAGACAGACAAACAGACCCAAACATTATAAAAGAAATTTCTTACGTATGTGGGACATAAAAATAAGTCATAGAATCTACTGGAGTCATAAACATAAGAATTGTCTGAAGTCTGTTTAACAATCCTGACTGAATGCTATGGATGTGCGGGATATGTTTGCAACATTCTTTTTTAAAATAAAATAAAAAGCTACGCAGAGCGCAGCATGATACGACAGCAACAAGTTGAACCCTGAACGTTGGAGGCCCAATATGGATAGTCTATTGCTTTGGTCACATGCAGCCCATGGTGGACTAACAAAGCTTTTTTACACATGCAACCTATGGTGGACTTTAAAATGCATATTTGACACATATATATTTACAATAACATTTAATAGAAAAAAAATTATTTCTATATTCATTGACATTTTTGACATGATTAAGCCCCTTTTTTTTAAAAGGTTAGGACCACAAACCCCAAATGCAATAAAAAGCTTCCTTCAGTGTATATAACCATCATATTTAAACTTCATAACAATTGGCTGGCCCACTACAGCTAAATTTCTTGTGTTAAACCATTTTCCTTGACCAACTTTTAAAAATGGTGTTTTTTGCCCCTTTGACCCCTTATATCTCAAAAACAGTAGTATATAGTAGATATTGCAAATCTGATTGAAAAATGCAGGCAGGGATTTTCACAAGGATTCCAATAAAAAAAAGATTTTGAAAATCGTACCACAAATAAACAAGAGGCTCCCAGGAGCCTGAATCGCTCACCTGGTCTTGATGTCGACCCTATAAAGACTTTTCTAGAGCTAAATAAGCTGAATATTTAAGCAAATAACAGCTTATCACTATCTATTATAGTTTTCATTCTGTAGCCGTAAGCCCAAATCATGAAAAAACGTTATTTAAAGGGCAATAACCCCTATAAGGGGTCATCTGACAACTTTGACCCTATGAAAACTTTAGTAGAGCTAAATGAACTGAATGTTTAAGCAAGCAACAGCTTCTCTCTATCTGCTGTAGTTTTCATTCTATAGGCCAATAACATGAAAGAACGTTATTTTAGGGGCCGTAACCCCTACAAGGGGTCATCTGACAACTTTGACCCTATGAAAACTTTTGTAGAGCTAAATGAACTGAACATTTAAGCAAGCAACAGCTTCTCTCTATCTGCTATAGTTTTCATTCTATAGGCCAAAAACATGAAAGAACATTATTTTAGGGGCCATAACCCCTATAAGGGGACATCTGACAACTTCGTCAATATGGAGACTTTTGTAGAGCTAAATAAGCTGAACATTTAAGCAAGCAACAGCTTCTCTCTATCTGCTATAGTTTTCATTCCATAGGCCAAAAACATGAAAAAACGTTATTTTAGGGGCCGTAACCCCTATAAGGTGACATCTGACAACTTCGACCCTATGGAGACTTTTGTAGAGCTAAATGAGCTGAACATTTAAGCAAGCAACAACTTTTCTCTATCTGTAATAGTTTTCATTCTATAATCCAAAAACATGAAAAAATGCTATTTTTCACCTTTAAGGGGCCGTAACTCCTATAAGGGGTCATCTGGCAACTTGGACTCTATGGAAACTTTGGTAGAGCTTTCGATGCTGAAGCAGTAGCGTGACATCAGATTTCATCTATCTCTTATACTTTTTGATTTACAAGCCAAAAATAGTAGTCTGACCCCCCTGGTCTATTTTTAGTAACGGCGGCCATGTTGTTTGGACAGCGGTCACCATTTGTGCAATCTTGGTAGAGACGACGACGACGGACGACGACGACGACGGACGCCAAGTGATGGCAATAGCTCACATGGACCTTCGGTCCAGGTGAGCTAAAAAAGTTGATTTTTTGGGTGTGGCCTGTCTTTGCTCCCCTGTAGCAATGTAACGGCTCAATATACATCAAAACTATAACACATTTTGTTGACAGAATTTAATGAGGAATTCAATAAAAAAGGAATTTTCAAAATCAAATGAATAATTAACATTCTACAACAGTTTTGTCAATACACCCGTTTTAGCCCCTTTTGGCCCTTTTTTCCAAAACAGTAAGGGCCACCAACCCCAAATACAATAGGAACCTTCCTCTAGTGCATGGTAACAAACATCATATCAAAATTTCATAACAATTGGTCAATATTTACTCAAGTTATCGCACAGAAACCAAATGTCCCCAGACGACGACGACAACGACGACATCGCCATAACATTATACATCGCAAAAATTTTGCAGTCGTATAAAAAGAATCAATCTGATACTACTTTACATTGCTAGCCAAGGGTTATGATCTGTATTCCCTCATTTTCACTTGGAAAAATTAAAATTGCTACATGTATATCTGCAAATGGTAAAGAAAGCACCTTGTTACCCTTGGCTTTCAATATTTTGTGGCCTGCTATATAAGACTTAGAAGATCTGTTATGTTATGTGAGTATTTTTTCCACAAAATGAATATAATACAATGTAATCTATACCATTTATTTGATGTTTTTTCCATTGATATCTTAAACTTTTCCTGTCCCTTAATATGAAAGAAGAAAATGGCAAAATTGATTTGAATAAACATAAAGATGTATTGAATTCTCATCTTTTCTAATCAGTATAAACATCTTCTAAACCCAAGGATCTATATCATAATAAAGCTTGAAATTAATGTGCAGCAAATATATATCCAAAGCACATTAAGGTGGAAGGAATTGGATTGGTTCCAAACTTCTAGAAATTCTGGCAAAATCTGGTAAACAAACCTAGAGAGGCAAAACTTTATCTAGAACACAAGCCACAGGTGTTAACTCAAACCCTCTGTACTTCTGTGGTTACCTCTACAGGCCTTGGCTTATACTCTCAGTGCAGTTTTGTGTTTACCCAGTATACATGTATTAGTCTAAAAGATTCATGTTGATCGTCCTTGGCAAGTGGCAAATGTGACTTTTAAGACAAGAATATGTAAATGTAGAGATCTAAACCAAAAGTTTTAACAGCATGGCAGAGAGACAGACTATTATAGTAAAATAAGTGTCTAAAACTTGTCAACCTCACGCACCACACCACACCCCACCCCATCCCACCCCAACCCAAAAACTAAGCTCATTTGTCAAAGGAATTTTTATGAAAATAATTATTTTATTCTACAACTAAATGAAAGAATATGACCAACTTAAGAATTGTTGGTAGCTTAACACAATGTTGGTTTTTTTAGCTGCCAGTTATAATGGCTGAGAAACCTTGGTAGCTGACCTTCGATGGAAACTGACAAATCAATCATATAATGTTTAAGCAGAAACCCACATACTACATAAGTATTTGCCTATGACCAGGACCCTATGGTTACAACCTGTTAACATTTCCACATATTTTATATAACTGTATCTGACCTCTCCACCTTGATCTCACATATATCTACTTATTAATTAATCATTACACTAATTAATCATGAAGTTAACAACAGTCAAATATTTCCAGTGTAGGAGTCACGATTAATGATAACAAATTATAAGTATAAATAAAGAATAATCTTAACATGTATCAAAAATACACATACAGCAATTAGTTAAGCCCAAATTTAGTGAACAGTGATGCAGATAAGTGCCAGGCCTGTCAGAAAAGGGAGCAAAATTTCAGCAGGTCCAGCAAGTGAAGACATTGTGCAGGACTGGCAAACTTATCTATTTTGTAGGACCCAATGTCTGACAAGAAAAAAAGATTATTTGCATCTCTGGTGAAGAAAATTTAACTCGATTCCAGTTGCTTTGATATTTTTTTATAGACAAAGTACACTCTAGTTCTTATTTCATAATTTGAAAATGAAGGCTTATTAACAGTGAATAACATGACTCTTTGTTCTTTTTTTCAGACTGCATTATTTGTATTTGAGTCACTTTTTTGAAAAACGAAATTTTGATAGAAAATATTTGCATTTCAGTGGAACAAAAAGAAAACAGTAGACCACAAAAATGAAGAAAATTTATACTTTAAATAGACAGATTAAAATTCATAGCTCAAAAGATTACAATTACATAAGAAATCTTCAAAGCATTTAATACCCGTCATATTAAGTTATTGAGATATAAAAATTCAATTATATCAAGTATGACACAATCACTTGACAAAGTTTTTGTCAGACATGAATACAAAATACTGCAATTTGGTGTCAGATGTTTCCACCCACTTCAATTTTTTGTATTTGCATTTCTTTAATTTAGTGAAGACACTGCAACGAAATAAAGAGCTTTTTTCTACTCTCATTTTCTTAAGAGGTTACAAAAAATGTCTTATCATTGTTATAATCTCAACTTTTATCCACTTTATATCACTGGAACAGGGGAAGAGAATCAAGAATTTAGCACTAATTTGGTAGTATGATGCCATAGCATTTCTGGCAGTCTATTTATAATAAAACCTATATAAAGACCACACAGAAGACATTCTCTTTCAGCACCTTTTTTTCAGGTTTGATTTAAGACCTATCCTTGAATTCCTAAACATAACTAAACTGTGGATTCATTTATTTTCATGGATACAAATTTTTGTGGTTTGAGAAATAATGAAAATCAATATGCACATGGGTGCAAAAGCCGAGTTGCCATATTTTATTACCCAAAACTTTCCAGGTTTCTCCTCTTGTAATTGGTTACAACATTACAAAGTTTCATTACAATCTGTTGACAACTAATTGAGTAATTGACCAGAAACTGCCTTTTTAAGTAAATTTCAAATGCTTTTCTTTCGCTGTGACCTTGACCTTGAACGGATTTACCCAAAAATCAATACGGTTCCTCCTCTTATGGTATGTAACAATATCTTAAAGTTTCATAAAAATCAGTTGAAATTTTTTTGAGTTATGGTCTGAAAACCAATAATTCAAGAAATTTTCTACCCTTTTTCTGTCACTGTGACCTTGACCTTAAAAAGATTTACCCAAAATCAATAGGGTTCCTCCTCTTATGGTATGTAACAATATCCCAAACTTTAAATAAAATCGGTTGAAAACTTTTTGAGTGATGGTCGGGAAACCACTAATTCAAGAAATTTTCTAAGGTTTTTCTGTTGCTGTGACCTTGACCTTATACAGATTTACCCCAAAATCAATAGGGTTCCTCCTCTTATGGTATGTAACAATATCCCAAAGTTTCATTAAAATCGGTTCACAACTTTTTGAGTTATGGTCCGGAAACCAATTGTTGAAGCCCATCCACACGCCAGTGCGCTGTACGCCCGGCAGCCCGCCATCATCATCACAATAGCCGAGTTCAACTTCGTTGCAACTCGGCTAATAAGTTCATGGAGTTCTGAGGTCTGGAGCATACAGATCAATGTTAAATTTCCTTTCATGGGGTATCAAATTTCGTGTGTCTACACCACATGAAAACCATGAAAATTGATACCCCACATTAATAATGAAACCCCAGTTATCCTTAATTTTAGTAAAATTTATAACTTTATTAATAAGAAAGTCATTTCATATACTTATAAGTTCATGGCTTCTAGCATGTATCTCCACAGTTTATAATTGATAATGTTACTTGTAATAGGGGACCTTAACAAGCCATAAATATGACCATTTTGATGTCTTTTCTTGTTTCTAGCTTACTTTTTAGACTTAACCTCCATTTCATGACAGTTTCATGTTCCTCTAATTTGTTTAAGTGACTCCAAAAGTCATGTTTTTCACATTTTATTACTTTATTCAAAATGCTTGAAAAAGTGTCAACAACTTCATTTTTGGCCGGATTTCACTAGTGAAAATCCGGGTTATAAAATGGTGAATGTCGGGCGGGCGGCGGGCGGATGGCGGGCGGGGAAAATATTTTCGTAACAGTTTTCTCAGCAACTACTAATCACAGCCTCTTGATATTTGGTATGCAGCATCAGTATGGGCTCCCATAAGGTGGGATTCGATTTCAGGTCTGTCGCTCATCTACTTCCTGTTAACCGACTTAGTTAATTTTTGACATAAATGTCCAAATATAGAAAATTTTCGTAACAGTTTTCTCAGCAACTACTAATCACAGCCTCTTGATATGGGACGCAGTCCCACATATGTAGAAACTTCCCAAAACTAATGGTTTGTTTTTTCTTCCAAACCGGATATGCCGAGTGCGCGCAAGCGCACTAGGCGCAAATTTCTATGGGGCCAGAAATTCGATGCTTTTCTTGGAATGAATTTTAAAATTGACAGATTTGATAACCACAATTAAATTTCTTTTTAAAATAGACAGGAGAATACGGATGGAAAGTCAAAACTAACACTCTAAATATATTTTTCAAGGAAACTCTCGTTGTCAAAGAGATGAAATGATCTCGCCAAGTTCTCGCGAGAATGGTCATTGTAAACAGGTGCGTTGTTAGGAACAATATCTGTTTACCAATTTATGGCGATGTTTAAACAATAACAATAAAAGATTTACAACACTGAATAGTAAAAAAGAAGGTCTTACCTTAGGCTTAGCTGATCATGGAGATTTTTTATTGATTAAATCAATACTGTGCATGGTTTTTTTCCCCCAAAATCCTGATTGAAACAAGTCGTCATTTTCTGCCAGGTTTTTATATCGATCTTCTCCACCCAATACTTCTAAAAATATATATTGGTATACAGAAAATCACCCAAAACCTGACAGAAAAAAGGTTGCTTTGTTTACTTCTGCAAAATTCTGCTGGGGCGCGAAATACTCTGACCTGGAAATGACGTCATGGATAACGTAACACCAAAAGAAGGCTATTTCGTCCCGTCAACGTCATCTAATTATATTTTGATACTATTTTAGAATGTTACAAATATTTGTAATTTGCACAAATAATTCGATATTTGTAATTATTAGTTATTGATCAATTAATGACATTTTTGGAAACTATTTTCTAAAGCTGCGTCCCATTTTAGGTTGCACCTATTATCATATTATTTGGCATGCAGCATCAGTATGGGCTCCCATAAGGTGGGATTCGATTTCAGGTCTGTCGCTCATCTACTTCCTGTTAACCGACTTAGTTAATTTTTGACATAAATGTCCAAATATAGAAAATTTTCGTAACAGTTTTCTCAGCAACTACTAATCACAGCCTCTTGATATTTGGTATGCAGCATCAGTATGGGCTCCCATAAGGTGGGATTCGATTTCAGGTCTGTCGCTCATCTACTTCCTGTTAACCGACTTAGTTAATTTTTGACATAAATGTCCAAATATAGAAAATTTTTGTAACAGTTTTCTCAGCAACTACTTATCTCAGCTTTTTGATATTTGGTATGAAGCATCAGCATGGGCTACCGTAAGGTGGGATTTGATTTCTGGTCTGTGGCTCATATACTTCCTCTTAAACGAAATCCGGCCATTTCTGTCTTTGACCCATTTTTGTGTTTATTAAGTCCAAGCTATGTCTTCTTTAAGCAATTGAAAGGCTGTTACCCCCAAATGTAAGAAATATCTGAAATATTTACATCATCAATGTTCTTCGTTTTAATTCACACAAGATTTTGACGTCACTTATGTTTCAATTGCACTAATAGCAAGTAAACATTACAATACATCTTTATTAGGGTTTTTAATTGAATTGGTGCATCTATTTTTCTGTCACATGAACCAGTAAAATGATACAATAATTGAACCTTCTTCCTACATTCCTCTGCATTCATACCAATGCATCGGTAAGTTTATTAATGCATCTTTAAATGATATTGTAAACTTATACAGCTTTGTCAATGTTTAGGTACCCACCTACAGTACAAACAAATTAACATTCAATGAACATGTCAGAAAAGACACCTTATTACGTAAAATGACCCTGTTTCTTACGACATCTGATCTTGTACCACAGCGGGTACACCACAGATCACAGTAGCAGGGAACTTGAGGCCAACAACTAAGGCTAGGAACAAGAAGCCACATTGTGGTGAATGGCAGTTTTTGGTAATAAGGGAATATGATAGGGCAGTAAAGGGGCAAATTATGTCAAAACTGAAATAGCTGTCACATGTTAAAGAGAGAATTCTGAGTGTCATTTTTTCTTTGGATTTGGAATACAAATAAAATTTTGGGAATGATTGTATATGGTTACTTGTTTTATTATGTTTAATTGTCTCTTTAAGTGTCTCCTCATTTTAAGTTTAATGCTCTAAAAGTAAAGAATATACGGTAGTGATTTCTAAAATCAAAATCTATAATGATGTTATCTTTCATTACAAAAAAGTGTTATTCATAAAGGAAACTTTTTTTACTAGAGGAAAGAAAGAAGCTGCATTGGAAATTCTAGGTCTCTATATCAGATTGAATATCTATCGATGATCTTGTTCAAGCTCTAGGTTAAGAAATACCAGGTCAAAGGCTTAAGGCAACATTATAGGTACAACAAGTTATGAAGAAATCATCATTAACCGATGATATGATGATGACATTATAATTTGCAAAACTCAATATGTATCTAAGGATTGATAAGATTATAAAATTTGAAATGTCTGCTGTAACATGGGTATACTAGACCTCTTAGTAGTCCTTAAAAAAATGATACACAGACCATTAGGAAATCTACCCCACAGGTACACAATGTACATTTATGTAATGTAACTTGGATGTGAGTTTGTGTAGCTCATTGCAGATTACTAGATGTGGCTTTGTGTGTCAGTGTCCGTGGTCTCTCATCTTGTGGGTTTTTTTTTTGTGTGTTCTTGTTGATCTTGTTGCCCTTTTGGACATCCGACATAAACATCTATGAACATACTATAGCTTTGAAAACCAAGAATTAACCATCTTTCTTTCTTTAAATGCTCTTCCTACTACATGTGTACTATAAATTTGAAATTTTATAAAGTGAAAATTTTCAAGAAACTGGTGCAGTTTTATTTTATCTCTACATCAGTTATCCATAGTTCACCCTTACATTACCCCGGTACACTGATATTTATTGTCCCACCAGGTGTCCATACAGAGATAATATCAGATTAACTGTTCTGGACACCATAATCAAGATAATGAGATGTATAGATAAGTTTTTATCCTCCAGCCATTTCTGGACATTATGAGATGTGGACCAACCTGTATGTTGTCACTAGTCCTTTAAATCTCATCTGGAGATTAGGGCATGTTGTAAAATAAGGTGGAGTTCATTAATAAAGGAGTTGGGCAATTCTTAAGCAAAAACAATAACCAATGCTACAGGTCTTCTCAAGTGGCTTACTCTGGTAATGATGGCTGTCGTGAGCTACAATACTCATTGGTGCACATTCAGCTTTAAATAGTTTAAGCAGAGAAATACTACTTTTTAAAACTGATAAACATTGGCTTTAAGAATGATCTTGTCACTGTCAAAGTTTTCTTGTTTAAGTTTGAACAGGAATGAGCCATTTTTTTTTTAAATGATGACATTTTGGATGGCCATGTTCAGAAAAGAAGTATAAAAATTACAAATACCAAAATGCGGGTATAAACGGTTAATTTGGATATGCTATATATCGATATTTCAAGGAGTAACCTCTCATCAGTAGCATTTAAATCAAAACATTGGAAGGTCAAATTCCCAAACTGTTGAAAACGAAAAGTACTCAAAACCAAAACGTTCGAACAAGGAAGCCAAATCCAGCACAGAGGATAAAGTTTGCTGATCATAGTTGAATGAATGTTTGTTCAACAAGGATACATAGAGAATACAGAATATTCTGTTAATAAGAGAATACCAAACACAGGTCTGACAAAGGCTTCATACATGCCTAATCAGAAGATGAAATTATCAAAATGGACAATTTATTCTCAACTTTTAAATTAGTTGCAAAGTACTTGAAAATGTCAGCCTTCAATTTATCTTAGAATGAAGGGAATAATAGGAACGGGATAGGTAATCCCTAAACTTTTATTTAAGTCATTGACATTTGAGATAAATTGATGGGGGTAAATGACTTGACCCTCTGTTATTGTTAAATTAGTAATAACAAAATGCTTAGGTTAAGATTACTATACTATAAATTGAAATTTAAAGATGGAAGTCATTTATCGAGAGTCATTATTACAATCAACATTTCAAACAAGAAGATTTGTGACCACAATTGTAAGAAGATTTAGCTTTCAAAATTGACAGACAATACCATCTACATTCCAAAGTTTATGAAACACAGATATGTGACTATGTCTTGATGTCAATTATTCTTTCCATATCTTTTAAGCTATAACGTTTTGTGAGAGCATCTTAATATATGTATACTGAACCGCAAAAGAAACATCGCTTTTTCAAAAAAAAATAGCAAAATTCAAAATAAATATTAATTAATGATTTTTATATAATCAGTATTTCGATTACATCACCAGGTAAGATTAAATAACCTGTTATTAAATTTTCGGTTGAATGATTTTCAGTTGATATCGTAGAGCGACCGTACCTAAAACCGCTCGTGGGACACACTTGGCGGTAATTTTTCTTACATCTTAAATGTTCGTGAAATTCATGCTCCTTAATGAGTATAAAAGGCCGAAGAATGTTAGTATCAGTGTTGACACAGAAGCTATGCCACGTCTAACTCCACAACAGAGAGAACAGGCCACTGGTCGATTGGATGCTGGGCAATCTGCCAGAGTTATTGCCAACGACTTCAACTGTGCTGTTCGAACAATTGAAAGTCTACGGACCTGATACAACGCAACAAACAGCACAAATGACCGTCCTCGAAGTGGTAGACCCCAAGTCACTACCTCAGACAGAATAGAGGCATTGTTCGTTACCATTTGATGAATCGCTTCACCCCAGCTGTCGAAACTGCCAGAAACACCTCTGGAACACATGGGCGACCCATAAGTGACAATACCGTTCGCCGGCAATTAGCTGCCAGAAACATGAGATGTCGCCGTCCAGCAAGAGGACCTATTCTTACTCCTCTGCACCGTCAAGCTCGTCTTCAGTGGGCCACTCAGCGACAAAATTGGCGAAATCGTCAATGGCGTAACATCATCTTCTCCGACGAAAGCCGTTACTGCATTTCAACAGCTGATGGCAGACGGAGAACGTTACGAAGACAGCTGCATTATGGAAACAGACGCGTGGGGAGGACCTAGCATCATGGTATGGGGTGGAATCGGCCTTAATGTTACACTTGGTCCAGTCATCTTTCAGAACCTTGGCCCAGGCAGAGGAAATGGCGTAACAGCTGTCCGTTACATCGACCAAGTCTTGACTCCCTATGTTCAGCCCAATTTCGCACGTCACCAAAACAAGACTTTCCAACAGGACAATGCACGTGCACATACCACAAGAGCCACAAGAGACTTCCTACAGCAGAATAAAACTAATGTTATGGATTGGCCGGCCTTAAGTCCAGATTTAAACCCTATTGAACATTTATAGGACAAAGTTCAAAGACGGTTAAATAATGAGCAGCCAAGACCGACAACTGCTGCTGAACTTTCACTAGCGTTTCAAAGAGTATGGGCACGTATTCCGATGGCGTTTATCAATCGGCTCATTTACTCCATGTACTGAAGGTGTGCAGCAGTAATTGGTGCCGGTGGAGGACATACACGTTATTAACGGACGTTGGAGCTCAGCATTCAAAACATGTGACGTTACGACAATTGTGACGTTTTTGTGAACATTTTAAACAAAAATCTGTAAATCATTCATTAAATTTTGTAAAATCTAATTAAAAAAATATATATGTCACTTTGAAATAAATGTATGTGAACATGTTATTTGGTGCGACGTTTCTTTTGCCGTTCAGTGTGTAGTTAAAAAATCTGTCAAGTCAAAAATGGTCTGATATGGTAAAACAGGAAGTAGGTGAGCAACAGACCTGCCTGCACTTTAACTGTACTTTTTAATATCTAATTTGTAGTGGACTTCTTAAGTGCAAGTTAGCAAGTGCAAAACACAACCTTCATCCAACACTGGCAATACAATATATAATGCACTACAAGAACATAAACCAGACATTGATAGAATCATTGTATTGTAATTCACCCCTCTGATAATGAAAACATGCACACTGTTAAAACAATATACACATAAAACAAATCTCTCATCAAAGAACTGGTGCAGCTGCAGAAGTAAGTCTTGGAAACCATCAGATAAACAGGAAGGAGATTGATGGGAATGATATCATTCAAGCTATTTATAGAATTATAAACTGTGCTAAATATTGACCTACATGTACTTCATGTACTTTGGTTTCTTTTCCCCGGAAACTTTAAAATCTAACAATACCTCCATGACCCTATATCTTATTGTGACAAGGAAAATGAAAGCTTAATGATATTTTTCTTTTTATATCAAGCCATGTTTGTTTATGTTTATTTGATAGTTCAGTGTACAAATGTTCATGCACATAATATGTTAACAAATAACATTACTTGCATGAATTTTATTCATCGAAGTCAAGATAACCCTTTCTGAGCCCCAAAGAAAGAACATGCATGAAAAACTCGTCTTCTCTGTAACAAATTATCACTAAATGCAGCACACATGTGAATATTCTTATCTATTAATTATTTCCTTGACTGAGACAGTACTTAGTAGCCCATGGTAACACAATGTACACTATTGTGTCAGTGTAGAATTCAGTAAATTACAAAAATGTATAAAAAAAAATATGTATACATGCAATGTTATTACCCATAATTATATAATAACAAAATAGGCTTTACAAAAATCTATATTTTTCCACAATTCAAATACTTTAATAGTTAATCAAATTACTGTGATAAGTTTAAAAATGCATTGCAATATATTTATTAAATGATAAAGAAATCAACCATCAACCGCAACATGGTTTCAAAGAGTTTTTAAAGAGCACTATATGGTTTAAAACAATATGGTAGACCACAACCTACCAAATTACTGAAAAACTATCGAAAATCTGTATTAAAAAAGAACTAACTATCAAATATAAAATTTAATTGAAAACACTATTTTAAAGTTTGAAGATCACACTAAATCTTCAAGATGTGTCCTTTGGATTTTTACTTTTCTCCTTGACAAAACAGAAATAAGGATACTTCAAGATTAAATGTATTCTTTAAAATGATTTGTAAATTTGATTTGTAAAGCAATCTTACCTTGCTATCAATTTCATCAAAATCAGGTTTGATTATTTCCGACTCCGTTTCCTCGGGTTTAATAAGACGGGTAGGAATAACCTTAGCGACAGGAATTGTCCCAGGACCTGATTTTCTCCTGCGATAACTCTGAATGAATGGCATCGCCACGGGGGTACATTTCCCATAGTGTATAGCACCACATGTGAAAGAACAATTTTTCAGTGTACTGAATTCACAACTTTTACAATGGTGAAGGGACCGATTCCATTTCAGTTCGATACGACAATTATGATAGATTGTCACCCGTGAGTAGACATATTGCACTTCTGCATGATCTGGCTGCATATTGAGACTCGGAGTCAGTGGATCAAACCCTCGTTAATTTATGGTATTATCTAATCCACTATTACATATAGCACTATCAGGTAATCAAAACAAGGAAAATCACTGTTTGTATTGAAATTTCTACCATCTTTGAAACTTTTAATTGTAAGATCAAGAACTTGTTTCTCACTACATGTATAAGAATTCACAACAAAATTCTTCTTATTATTTGTAAATGTTCAAAATATGTTATCGTCCTGTGAATTTTGATCTATTTGAATACAAACTTTTCAAATCTTTATTTCACTGCTTGTCTTAAAAATTCAACCATTTCTGTGAATTCTAATTGTAACAATCACAATATTCTAAGATTTCCAATTTCTGCCCTGATCTATGGATAAGCCAGAGTTTAATCCAATTAAATCTGTTTTTGTTGAATCATGAAAATATTATCATAAGCAAGTCTTATCACTTTGTAGAGGGGAAAATACATGAAGTTTTAAAAGTTTTCACTCAATGTAATTTATAATTCTTTGGTATTTCATGTCATCCACATAAACTTAAATAAGGCTGCATAAATAAATCACAACTTCTGAGAAAGTCTGTTTTTCCTCCTTTTAACATTTTTCTTCCTTTTTTCAAAACTTTAAAAGAATCACAGACAAATATTTCAATTAATTCTGAAAATCCATAAAAACTTTATGAACACTTCACTTCAATTCAAAATGATCCACAATCCTCATACAATTAATAAATCTTAATATATCAAACTTTTATAGCACTATTAATTCAAAGCTAAACTGCCATGTGATAAATCTTGTGTATCTATTTTAAAAATGTTTTAAATTTAGATATTTAGAATTCCGAACACCTGAGGATGGCCTACTACTATCGGACTGTCAATTTGAATCATTTATGTAGCGTACCTGTACATAATAACTGGGTCAAGAGTACCTATGGGTGATTTATGCTAAATGACAAAATTTTTAATTCCTATTCTATTTAACTTTTACCTTTAATATGAAAAACAAAGGCTTCAGGAATAATTTATTCAAATTTATTTCCCTTTTCATTCATCATTATGCATTTTGTTTTTGACTGTGCATAAATTGTTATCATAATTAAACCAATCAATGAAATTTGGGCATTTTGAATTCATGATATTTGCATTGATTATTTTAAAACTTTACACAGCATGAACAATTTTAGTAGACAAGGTCTAAATTCCATAACTTAGAGATTTATGGATTAGTGTGTTTACAATAATTTTCAGGCTTTTCACAACTTAATTCACAGATAAACTACAGTATACAAATTAATGTATCAATTAGGTGTTGTTTATATAGAAAGGATATCATTTCAAAATAATGTTAAAATGGAAAGTAAACAAATTTTTGGCCTGCGAAAAATGATTTCATATAAAAACTAATATTTATATAAAGGCAGACAGGGAAATAAACAAATAACAAAGAAATATCATAAAACTTATAAACTTAAAATTAAACACTTGGTACCTTGTTTAATGAATATTTATCCTTTTAGCATTAACTTATTCAAGTCCAATTTTAATAGCCATAGTGAATAAAATAATTTCTTTAAATCCTATTACAATTTAATGGAATATTTACCATCCATTTTTTCGTTAAGCAACAGCGTCTTAGGTTTAGAGCTTTTTTACAAGAAACTTTAACAGAAACACTCCAGGAACATTTCAAAAGAATGAAAAAATCAAATATTTTGAAATAATCACATCAGACTCTGTGAAGACGCAGAAAGAGGAATAATTTTGGCAGAGTTGCACATGATTCCACCTACACAGTGGAAGATGAGAGATAACACACTATCTGCTATATCTGTTTATAAAGGTGATTAAGAAAGGTGTGAGCTGTTTCAGGAAATCATTAGAACATTAAGATTTTGGAAACTTTTGCAATTCTTTTAGAGAAGTACTTTTTTTTTTTATCATTTTTCAATTTTACATCTAACTATAAGGAATAATATGATATAAAATGTATCTCCAATACTTATTTCAATTGTTGCATAAAATAAACCATTCCAAAACTTTGGGTATTAGTGATGAGACAAATATGAAACTGGCTTGGAATTTAATGGTGCAACTACAGGAAAAATATGCAATGTAACTTGGCATTCTTAAACGTTTTAAGATAGATCTATTGGTGAATTCTTTAAAATTTTTATTGAGGTGATGACCATCTGATCTTTACTATGTTTACATCTGTCATTAAAGTAATTCCAAATTTAAAGATTTAACTAAATTTAATTTAGATTTCAATAAAAATTGCTTCATGAAGAAAAAAATAATTCCAGGATTTATGTTTATACATTAAGTCATATCTTAGCTTAAGGCTCTAAATCTCAAATATCATTAAGAAATCAATGGTTTTTAATATTAGACATGTTAAAAGATTTAGCCAGAACTATTAAAATTGACTTTGTTATCCATGACATGATAAAGAAACTAATTTATATCAAACTTAATTAGTTTCAAGATGAAGCATCTTAATATATATATTTAAAGCAAAGATTTCACACACAAAGGATGAGTGGCATAAAGACCCATAATTGGCCCAAGAAAATGAAGTTGGTTCAAATGTTATTATATTTATAAGAAATATAAGCTTATATGTGGTTACAAAGAAAACACATCAAATAAGGCAAATTTCGTTCATTGTGACCTAGGTATGACATCATATTTAGTGGTCTTATTTGAAAAAATAAAGAAAATCTACTATTTTGAATGGTTTCAGTGCATATTTTTATTGAGAAAACATTGGGCGCATGAAAACAACAACTCCAAACTTTCAGAAATGATGAATTTCATCATTTTACACATTTTTGCCAAGTATGAAGTTGTTGTTTTGACGCGCCTGCCTTCTTTCAGACCCAAAAGTGTGTGAAAATCAGCAAAAATCAATGAAGTTAGGACAATTTCTTTAATGAATAGCTTTTTGAGTTAACCGATTGGCATGACAGCTTAACTGATATGGCAAAAAATCATCATTTTCTATAAGCCTAATAATTTATCAATGTTTCATCAACTCAAGGCATGCTCAGTTTTAATTTCTTGGTAAATCTTGGGCCAAAAATGGGTCTTATTGCCACTCATCCTTTCCTACACCTAATCAAAATCAGCATGTTATTGTATTTCAAATCAATTATTTTTTGAAAGACTGATAATCCAAACAATATTTGCCAACAGGAAAAAATTCAAAAAGTTAAAAGGTACTACCATACATGGAATATTTCCAAATAAGTATCCAACTTGTTAACTATGAAAAAAAAACTTCCATGTAAAATCCAATTTATAAAGTATAAGATTGATATAAAACTGAAACATTCCTTTATGGCAATAGTTGCCTTGCACTGCCTGGTGAATTTTTTGACACCTGGGTAATATTAACCAAGAATGTAAATCTAAACGACTGACCCCTACAAATTAAAGTCCATCAATTCAACCGTCCAAAAAATGTTTCAATTTATCGTAATTCATGTTTTTACTAAGATATACATCTAATCTACGAAGGTCCTTCAAACTTTAAAAGTATTTGTGACTTATTTTTTATGACACAGTGACTGTTTTATTGTATCATGTTTATATCAAGTATTTTTTACCCCAACAATATAATTAATCGTCTTTAAACTGAACTACAAGATATAATCTGTTTTTGTTGTGTTTTGTTTCCATTTAAAGAAAAGATAATGCATGTTTTAATAAAGGTTCTTTTAAGACAGGATATGATAGGATCTTAATGTATGTTGAAGAACAAATGTCTGGGGAGTGACAGATTATGACAGAATCGACACAAGTATTCAACTAATTATGTAGTTTGAAATGTGCCACCCACAACCACCTACAATAACTATGCTAAGGTCTTTATCTTTATTTCCTTAGGCACCAATAGTATCCAGATATTTTCAGAAGAAAATGCAATGCAAAAAAAAAGTTTCTTTGTGGGTCACAAATGAAGAAATTGCAAAATGAAGCCTGGGATCATAAATTTTTTTTGTTAAACTTTTCTTCAAGTTTTTCTCTCTAGCAGCACCTTTAAATCTACAAGATACATATACTACTTCCACATTCAAGTCACTTTCAATATAATAATGAGAGAATCCATTAAGTCATGCCAAGCATACCCTTACTCAAACAGTCATAAAACAGAATAGGTGACCAACTGACCAGGAAACTCAAGTTGAAATCAACCCCTTAAGTATGAGCCAGGAAATCCGTTTGTGCTGGCTCATTTAACAGGAAGCTGATGTCACACAGTACACCTTGTTACATTTAAGCTGCGTGCCAAATTTGAAACCAAATGGAAGTTGTATTGGTACATCTGCTTCTTGTATTACATGTATTACCTGTTACTAAGTTTAGATGAACAAACAGAGCAATGGACAAAGTGATTGTGGTATAGCCCGTCTAACAAGTGAGGGATGGATACAATAAGTCACTCAGACATGACTCCTTGTCACTAAGTTCCTTGTCTAAGATACATGTACATGTACATGAACCGTACAAAGGCTGGGTTATATTTCTGTGTCAAACAACCATGAGACATAGACCAGAGGCAAGTGAATCCCTGCAAGACCACTCCTGGACCAATGTAGAACAATACCCTGCTTACAATAATACCCTAAGAACACAAAGCCATTAGAGGATAAACATGCCATGTTAATAATT
This sequence comes from Arcuatula senhousia, assembly GCA_963971305.1. NCBI lineage: Eukaryota > Metazoa > Mollusca > Bivalvia > Mytilida > Mytilidae > Arcuatula > Arcuatula senhousia. The sequence goes on from OZ020304.1 coordinate 67,461,982, forward strand.
CTCTTCAAGAAATAACACTGCCCTGCAGATTATATAAATTCCAAAGGTTACTTATGGTATTTTATCATTTATCATCTGTATGTACTAAGTACAATGATGTAGACAATGGTTTGATATTACAATTGTCATACATTTAAACTAGAAAAACTGTGAGCTACAGCTCACAAATAAATACCCCCCACCCCCCAAAATATTAATTGGATAAAATTTTAAAATAGGAAATCCACATCTACATTATGTCACAAAGATTGTGTGTAAGTTTCATGAAAATCCATCACAGGGTTTAGGAGGAGTTGCAGATAAGAGAAACCCCAAAATCATTCTGATCAAACTTTCAAATAGTAGGTGCACATCTATATTATGTTACAAAGATTGTGTAAAAGTTTCATGAAAATCCATCAAGGGGTTTAGGAGGAGTTGTGGATAAGAGATGGGCACCCCCATGGAGCCGAATGGCTAAGTCCATGTTTTGCTATGGGAAACCCCGAAAATCGTTCTGATCAGATTTTAAAATAGTAGGTGCACATCTACATTATGTCACAAAGATTGTGTGTACGTTTCATGAAAATCCAACAATGGGTTTAGGAGGAGTTGCGGATAAGAGATGGGTACCCCCATGTAGTCGAATGGCTAAGTCCATGTTTTGCTATGGGAAACCCCAAAAATTGTTCTGATCAAATTTTAAAATAGTAGGTGCACATCTACATTATGTCACAAAGATCGTGTGTAAGTTTCATGAAAATCCATCAAGGGGTTAAGGAGGACTTGCGGATAAGAGATGGGTACCCCCATGTAGTCGACTGGCTAAGTCCATGTTTTGCTACGGGAAACCCCAAAAATCGTTCTGATCAAATTTTAAAATAGTAGGTGCACATTTACATTATGTCACAAAGATTGTGTGTAAGTTTCATGAAAATCCATCAAGGGGTTTAGGAGGAGTTGCGGATAAGAGATTGGTACCCCCATGTAGTCGACTGGCTAAGTCCATGTTTTGCTATGGGAAACCTCAAAAATCATTCTGATCAAATTTTAAAATAGTAGGTGCACATCTACATTATGTCACAAAGATTGTGTGTAAGTTTCATGAAAATCCATCAAGGGGTTTAGGAGGAGTTGCGGATAAGAGATGGGTACCCTGAAGTGTAACGGAAGGACGGAAGGAAGGACGGACGGAAGGACGGACGGACACCCCTATCACTATATACCCCCCACTTTTGAAGTGGGGGGTATAAATACCCCCCACTTTTGAAGTGGGGGGTATAATAAATCTGTATAAAGACCAACCCTATAGTATTGAAATAATGATGCTTAATAAAGTTTTAAGTACTCTTGTAAAAGCACTGATTGCTCATTAGTAGTTTATATTCACAGTTTGAAAACAGATTTGACACTTGTAAGTTGAACTTGTAACTAATTACATGTATCAAATGCATATATATTTTGGTTTAATAATACGTGTACATGTAGGTCATTTTTTTTACATGTGCCAGTAAGTTCCTAAAACATTACAAGTTATATTCATTCAGCAAAGAATTATCACAAAGGGATGACTAACGCCAGTCACCTGAACTTTTTGGATGATTAAACTAAAATGTTGTTAAAAACTTTCCCATATTAAAATTCATTATAAATATCATATCAGATTTAAAAATATTTTGTAAAAAAAAAGATTTATTATTTGACCTTTGGGCAACTGGCACACTTATAAAGAAGATAGTAGTGACCAGCATACCTTGAATAGTTCAAACGCCACCTGTTTTAAATCTTACTTCAGGGTTAAAACCTAGGACCAGATACAGTAAATATGTGAAATTATTTTATCTCAAATCAAACAATTTATATAATAATTCATCCTCAATAGATAAAACTGGTGTCGTTTTCCTTGTTAGTTTCAGTATCTTACTGTGTTTACAATGGTTTAGTTAGTCAACAAGGAAAAGACTAACTTCTTGGAGGGTTACAACTTGGCTACATTGAAAGGTCATTAAAATAGTGACTTTAAAGAGTTACATGTATTAAAGAACTAAATACTTTTCATCCATTCCTACGTACATAAAATAAGAATTAGTGTTTGGTTCCATACTATAAGTGTAATGAATGAACAGACAAAGTGACCCGATTATGAAATAAATTCCAATCAAATTTGTTTCTACCAGAAAAATGAAAAGGACATCTCTCCAATAAATTAGAAAACTTTGTCCACCAAGTACCAATCAAAGCATTTATTTATTGGTAACCAATGTCCATCTAGCAATGTCAGCTGAGCTGAAATGAATTTTTACCCCCCCCCCTTTCTCATGTTTCCTAACAATACAAATTTTGTGTTACTTTAAACTTCCTTATTTGAACAAATATTGTTAATAATGTTAACTTATATGCAGATTCATATAGTGTCAACTTATTATGGACACTTTAATGTTATATAGGTACATATGGATGTAAAAGGTTGAAACAGCTTACCTCTAAAATCATCATGCTTCACGTCAAAAAATCTTCCATTTTACAATGGTGTACATTTTTGTAACAGTTTCATTTCAAATGTCCTTGATTTGTAAAACATGTGTAAATTCTATTGAACTGTCAAATTCAGTTTGTAAACAATACACATAAGGAAGTTTTTACATGAATGGAAAATTAAAGTCAGAACTTGACAATAACTTACAATAAAAAAAATAAATGAATGAAGATGAAAATGAACTTGTATCTGAATAACTTTTTTCCTGGAATTCTACATCATGTAAATCAAACAGGTCAATAGGTAAACTATTGTTAATTTTATTGTTTTTGTTTTTGTTTTCATTTGTGGGATTTTTTTTTTCAGTTAGATTACTGACCAACCTGAAACGATCAATGTGAGCAAGCTCACAAAAGGATACCACCTCTATACTGCCAAAATCCCTCAAGTCCAATTACCTCCCCTGAATGATATCAATCTTTATGCACAATCCATTGACAATTTAGGAGGAGAAGCGCTTACAAGATATGTGGACAGACGGATGGACAGACAGACAGGGTGATTCATGTATAATCCCCCAAACTTTGTTTGTTGGGGGTTTAAAGAGGCATGGTATATTTAATAGTGATTAGACTGTGTACTAAATTTGAAAAAAATCCATTTAGTAGAAGCTGAGAGATCTGTTATGACAAGAACGGAATTCCTGTGTCAGCCTCCTTAACAGGATGTAGATAAGCAACAGACCTGAAAATCCCAACATATGAGACATGTACCTAAAGCTGCATACCAAATATTAAAAGCCTATGAATAGTAATAGCTGAGAAATCTGTTACCAAAAATTTTCCATTTTTAACCCTTCAAAAAAGTCCAAGTCGGCTCATTAAACAGGAAGTAGTTTAGCAACAGATCTGGAAGCGCATCCCACAAGAGTCCTACCTGAAGCTGCATACCATATATTGAAAACCTAGGATTAACAGTAGCTGAGAAATCTGTTATGAAAAGTTGTGGCAGGGGACAAAAATTTGAAAGAATGGACTGACAGACATACATTAGATACACATGGTTGCAGCAATTAAACTACATTTTTTCGACATTTTTCAGGGCTGTTCCATTTATAATGATGTGGGGGAGGGGGGACACACTTTGTTCAAGACCCCCCCCCACCAATATAAGAATAATTATTAAATTATCAATTATTAATTATTAAAAATTATTAAACATCCACAAAAAAATGCATTTCAACCCCCACCAACAGAAAAATAAAAAAAGATGCATCCCCCTGTCCCACATAAATTTTAATGGAATAGCCCCGACAGCAAAGTTTCTAACAAAGTGGCTAATATTAATCAAAATAATCTTGTTCTTATAATATTGATATCCTTTATGAATCCATGAGACACAATGAGAGGGTTGTGCCAAATATATATGTGTTGGAGTAGATTGCACTCCACCAGCTTCATGTATTACAATCCTTACCTTGGCAGATCCATTTCTATGGTTGTTCTTTGTAGATAATGGTCGTCGTGGACTTCTAGGACTTGGCAATTTACTGGTTGGTGGCGAGGCAAATGGTGGAGATGTAGGTCGTAACCGTGGTGACTGCTTACCAGACCTTGGTGATATCAATGAGGAATGTGGCAATGTGGTAGTTAAGGCTTCTCCGTGAGTCAACTGTCTCAGGTTTTCTTTCAGAATCAGCTGTGTTTCAGGTTCACTCAGCCAGCGTAGAAACAATTCATCAACCTTTAACTTGAGGACAGGTTTCAAAGCCATCACTGCATAAAAACTTTAATCTGAAACAAAAATAATAAAAATATTTGCTTGCTTTAAATCAACACTTACAACTATTTTCTTGCTAAATCAACTACAACGACTTCTATAGTTTCTGTTTTCTACTAGTATTAACCTGTATAATATTTCATGAGAATTGCAATTTGCTCATGTACACCATCATGTTTGACCTCAGTAATATGTTCTTCCTTCAAATTCCAATTCCATTTAGCTGTTTAGGAGGAGTTGCATTTATAACATGTAGTCATAATCATGATAATCGATACTAATATTTCTCATGGATCATTTTCAAAAGTCTGCCACTATCATGACTATACATATATGAGTCTGTTAACCATAAAAAAGGTAAAACAAGTAATATCATTATGACAACAACATTTCTTCATGATTTTATTGTATCTTACAGTGACTATAACACTATACTGATAGAAAGAGGTGATTCCTTGTCAGTTATTGGATGGATTCTAATTTGCATGTGCAAAATGATAAATGTAAATACTCAATTCATTATAATTTGGTAAAATGGGCTCAAAATGACTTAAATGTAAACATGTTTTGTGAAAAATTGAAAATGAAATTGTGACCCACAAATTTTTTTTCAGCAAACATTATTCATGTATTAAAGGCATATTCAGACAGGGTTTAGAAAAGGAAGATCATGCACAGACCAAATTTTCACCTTAAGGCAAATAGTAGAACAAAGTAATGAATGGAACTCAACACTGTATATAAATTTTATAGACTTTACTAAAGCTTTTGACAGTGTAAATCGACAGGCCCTTTGGAACATACTAAGGCACTATGGAATCCCAGACAAAGTCATTTCTGTAATAAAAACATTGTACAATGATTTCAAAGCAAGAGTGATCTGTAATACATGTACATCATTATCAGAAGAATTCAAACTTAAAACTGGAGTTAAACAAGGCTGTTTGCTTTCCCCTCTTCTCTTCACCTTCTGTATTGATTGGATTATGAAAGTGACCACAAACAACAAGCAAACAGGGATATCATGGACCATGGCCGAAAAATTGGAAGACCTAGACTTTGCAGATGACATTGCCTTGTTATCGCATCGCCATCAAGACATACAGAACAAAACAAACTGCCTAGCAACAACAGCAGCAAAGATAGGATTGAAAATCAATGCATCCAAAACAAAAGTTATGAAATTGAACAATAGAGTTACAGAACCAGTACTTCTTGAAGACAACATCATTGAAGTAGTAGAGGAATTTGTTTATCTAGGGAGTAAGATCTCTAGCGATGGCAACTCAGAAGTTGATGTTCAAGCAAGGATTGCTAAAGCAACAGGAGCATATGCTGCACTCCATAACATCTGGAAATCTTCAAAAATAAGCAAAAAAACTAAAATAAGACTATTCAAGAGCAGTGTTCTAAGTGTCCTACTGTATGGTTCAGAATCATGGAAAGTCACAACAGCTGTAACATCAAAGCTTGACACTTTTCAAACAAGATGCCTACAAAGGATACTAAGAATCTACTGGCTTAACACCATCTCAAATGAGGAACTTTACAAAAGGACCAATACCACCCCACTATCATTGGAGATTAAGAAAAGAAGATGGTCCTGGATTGGGCATATATTACAAATGCACCCTGATGCCATTCCAAGGGTGGCATTAAGATGGACACCAACAGGCAAAAGGAAAAGGAGAAGACCTAGAGAAACCTGCCGCAGATGAGTAGACAAAGAGATGAAAGAGAAACAGTGGACATGGGGACAGATCCAACTTTGGTCCCAAGACAGACAGGCATGGCGAGCTCTGGTGACGGCCTTATGTGTTTCACAGCACGAAGAGGATTAAGTAAGTATGGAAAGGTTTACTGATTTAGAATAGGAATACATCTTATTCTCCCATGTACATGTACTCCCTATATTCAATTCCACTTAGTACGCTCCCTTATAATGGTAGAAATGTCAATATTTTAGTTGTACAAAATGTACTAAGTTGTATGAGCTGAATTTTCCTTCAACGTCCAGTTTAGCATGCTTGTTTTCCTAAATTTTTGGCATCTTTTAAACGCTATTTTGAAAAAAAATTAGACGTCATTAAGTGCACATGTAACCGACAAGAAATTTAAAACCTAGTTTGTTTTTATTTTCGAACCAAAAAAAAAGAATCAAATTAATTGTAACTTCGGGAGCGTCACAGGTTTAACCTGCCTCATATTATTATTACTGATTCAAAAATAAAGATCTATGTCTAATAAAAACAATCAATAGAACTTGCTCTTCTCTGACAATATATATTGACAGAGTCACTGTCATTGAGCAAATAAAACACACACACACACACACACACAAGAGAGATATTACTTTCATTATCCCTCTGCTTCAAGATTTGATTTTTTGTTTTAAATTTCACACTTCTTTCATATATTTAAAACACCCAAATTTATCATATTTCATAACAGCTTAATCTCAAAATCAGGCTCTATTTGGGCAATTTTATAAAACATTTTAAAAAAAATATTGACAGAGGGATGGAAAGACAATATCAACAAATCCTTATTAAAATTCATTTGGTCTTTTGGACACTACTCTCGACAGAATATGACAACTAAATGTGAATTTTGCATGAACAATTTTATTTTTTTTCAACGAAATTTTATGTCGACTGGGAGATTTTACGCATAAATCAGGAAGTAAGAGATTCAATCAGTAACTTTGAGGTTTCCAGTTCAGAACAGGAGGGTAAACACATCTTTGCTTAAGACTTTGGCATTAGTATTGATACTGAATGGTATTGCATACACTGAGGGAGTGGATGAATAAAATAAAACTATGCATGGATACAGGACGCCATGGTGTTGTTAAGCATTCACTTTTTCTTGTTGTTGAGGAGAATATCATATCTACAACATCGTACATTGAACGGAATGTGGTTCTGCTTATTTGTTGCTGAACATTGCTTGTGTTTTGTTGATATTAAGAGGGTTTTCTGTAAAAACTTTAAAAAATCAACAAGTAGAATCTTGCCGCTCCAAAAAAATATTCACCGGAAATGGCTAAATCTGAACCGGATACCGGATAGTTTAGAAATTTCCGACATTTTAGATTTATAAGAATCTTGAGGTAAGTGTGGTGGAGGCATATTAGACCATATTAACTGAAATTAATAGTATCTTCTTTTTTTTAAATTGGCTAGCTCCTTAAAGATGACAATTTGGAATTATTTTAATAGTTTATGTTCAGTAATCAGCATTGCCACTATTGTGCTTCTGACATAGACATTCTCACAGAGAATCCAGCTCTTAAATGGAAGAAGTATAGTGGCTCTTTTTGTCCAATCTAGCTGGTCTCAGCTGGCCATATTTAACATCGAGACCAACTTCTACCAGTAAGTAACATATGTAATGAACTAGTCAATTGGGTCTACAGTCAACATTTACATTAACAATTGGGGGTTAACATAGATTAGAACTAAGTTGTTTTACTACAAATTAAGGATAAAAAAGACTTGTATAGAGATCTTTAGAAGATAATGAGATGTATTATAGATGACAATTTGAATTTTGAGAGAATGAATGTAAGTTTTGAAAGCTTTTGGTGTTTTTTAAGTAAGGGCTTGGTTTCGACAGTTCATTTTTGTAGTCAGGTAGGATCAAAGAACATGAAGAATAAAACAAGTCCACGATTTTTTTATTGTATGAAGTCTGATTCATACGAATAAAGAAACAAATCGGTAAGAAATGGTGCACAATTCGTACCCATTAGGATGCCAATTGTCTGCTGGAAAAACAAATGCACCAAACTGTCAAATATGTTGTACACCAAACTGTACAGATGTGTTGTCCATAAGAAAGTTGTGAATTTCTTTAATCTGTTCTCTTAAATTACAAGGACGAAACAAGTTCTCCTTAAAAATTGCACCACAAAATGATTTTATGGGGGATTTGTATAGTCTCATTTAGCTAAACATCAAAGGAAATAAAGGTTATAATCAAATAACCGAGGTAGGGTGATTACTTTCAATGTCAAAATTAAGCTTTTCTTTACCCTTTCTTCTATATATCTAAATAGCGAAAAAACAACAATCTTTCATATGACAACTTTAACTCTTTCATATGACAACTTTAACTCAATTAAGACTTTTGTGGAGCTCAATGAGTAGGTTTTTAAATCTATATGCACACGTAATGACTTTTGTTAGCCTACTGCACTGAAGGCTTTAGCAAGCAACAGCTTGAAAAAAAATGATGATAGTTGATAATCAAATCAAGAAGACATAATTTTTATACCACTGTCGTTATTTGTATTTTGCAAAATTGTTCATTATATATAGGCACAGTATACAGCTTTAAATTGCTATTTTACCTGTAAATGGCTATTACTTCTATAAAGAACCATCTTACAACTTTCGCTCAATGGAGATATTGTAGAGCTCAGTGAGCTGAAGATTTAAGCAAAGAACAGCTTTTCCCTTCTTGCAATGTCTCTGAGTGATTGTCATCAGTTTATTGTCCAAAAGCATGGAGGAAAACCGGTGTAGATACATCTTTTAAATACTTTTTCCCTGTTAGGGGTTACCTAATAATTCGACCCAATGGTGAGTTCTGTAGAGCATTTTGGTGATAAAAAAAGGGTATGTTGCATCAGATTGTCTCTATCTTTTATACTTTTTTTATCTGTAAGCTAAAAAACTATGGTCTGACCCCCGTTCTATTTTCAACAAAGATGGTCATGATGTTTATTCGACATGTGTGCATTATCTTAGTAAAGGACATCCAATAGATGATGTGTGCATAGTTTCAAAATAATCCCATCAGTGGTTAGAAAGAAGATAAAAATGTTGAGGGACGATTTTTTTTGTTTCAGTAATCTTGTTGAACTTGTTGAAAATAGGTTTACACTGCCATGTGAACGTATTCAGTGCCGGTATTATATATCTAATGTACTAGCTGTGTTTTTTTAAGTAGTCTTGCCATTTAATCAATCAATGTGAAACCTTTTAACATTTCAGCTTTTCTTTGCAGACAAGTAAACTAATTAACTTGTAGTTTATTTTTATATTTTCTTTATTTTATTATCGTCATTTTAGACTACAGAAGAAAAAAAGATCATGTCAAATGATAGTGTACAAGTTTCATCTAATTAGGAAAAACTAAGTTTAAAGTAATATGAAACTCACGTAAACTAAAATTAGCGATTCAGATATGAGATGACCAGAAAGCTGTATATTTAGTTTTAAATATCAAATTATTAGTAACTCAACCCGTGGAACGATGAAACCAAACCCCTTATATGACATTTCCATGCTCAACCGGACATGCTAAACGCCGTGGTTTTTAAACTTACATTTTAGCACCTGCAGTCCCCCAAGATTGAAACCAGATAATTGATGTTTCCGAAGATACTTGTTGAACAGAAGTTTGTTAAATGTTGCAAGCACTCAAAACAGCTTTTTAATTCCTGGTCAAATGAATGGCATATTAATATTGTACACTTTTCCTGCTCGGTACTGATATACTGAAACCAGGTATTCAGTCAATGTCAAATGATGGGAATAGAGAGAATGTTCACGAATACTAAGGAATCTGCACACAGAGTTTCATTCACCTAGAGCCTATTGTTCTTGGGATACGGATGTGCCCACTTTATTCGTTGAAAGAAGCAAAGGTGTACCAAAGGGGTAATCAACATCATAAAACCGTAAAGACAAAGACAAAACCGGTAGACAAAAAATCATCATAACGAAACAAACCACACAACAACATAAAACACACACACACACACACACACACATAACAACAAAACGGTTAACCGCATTCAGCAACGTGAACTCAAGTCGAAACGAGAGAGAACTCAGGTACTCCGGAAGATTAAGCAGTTCCTGCTTGCTGTAGCACACCCGTGACGTTGCCAAAGATCGATTTAGTGTTGGTCAAACCCGGAAAGGATGACATTACCAAACTCTATGTCAAACCAATATCTGTGCTCATCTGATAGGCTGGTACCCCGCTGTTATCTGAACAGTAGGGAGCCGGTTGCCAGCTTACTCATCTGAGAGATAAAATCCCGTATTTGTATACAAGCATATGATGTCTTCCGTAAAATTTCTTGAGTGATGACAACAACCTGGGAGCAACGTACCCCTGTGTTAACAATTTGCTTGTCAGCCGTGTAGCTCTATCAAGAAAGTCGTTGTTATCCCACATGCTCTGGAATAACGAATCAATTGTGATACGTAAACTCCATATGCTGGAGTGGACGGAATGTTGCTAAACAGAAAGGGAAAGTTAACTATTGGAAGGTTGAAGTCATCACGTTTGTCATGATAGAGCATTGTACAAAGCCTTCCTAGTGTGTCAATTTCGAGAAATAGATCCAAATATGAAGCGGACCTCCTAGAATCTGTAGTGTCATTTATCTCAAGTTTTCTTCGGATATATGAGATGTAAATAGTCACCAAACTTTAGTGAAAGGACATCATCAATATAAAGTTGCGGTCCTTTTTGTCTAGAAGTGATTGTAAGAAGTCCACTTCATATGAATGAAGAAAAAAATCGGCAAGCAATGGTACACAATTTGTGCCCATTGGGATACCCATTGTCTGCTGAAAAACACGTTCACCAAACTGAAAATTTTGGTCTTTTACCTGAAAATTCAATCAATGCCAGATGTAAATGATGTGCATTATTACTGAGAAACATACATGTACCAAGTTTCTGAAGTCAGTCATCTAAAAAAATAAAGCCACGGTAATAACAAAGGCACAGGATACGATTACGGCAAAACCGTAACAATAAGAAATTCTTATTGTTACGGCAAAGACGAAAATCAGGAACGGATGACGGGACGGACACCGGGTCATTTATGACCGTAACAATAAGAATGTTCTTATTATTACGGCACTTATTCTTACGGCATGGACGATATAATTGGCATAAGAGATTTACCAAAGATCAGATATTTCATAGTTAACTTCTTTCGCTATTACTAACAATACTTTAACTTTTTGCCGTAGTGAGTGTCCCGGCTAAAGAGAAATTTATCTCTTCTGTATGCACTCCTATGTTCTTAAGAAATATCTAACACTTAAATTGTAAAGAATGGACGGACACGAACAAAATTTTTGTTTTGGGGGAAAATTTAAATAATAGTCCGAGCTTTGAAGCTGAAGATGTAGACGTACTTGTATTCAACCGTTATCATCGTCTGTGATGGATGCCTTGAATGGTTTCACCAGAAATGCGCAGGATTAAAACAAAAACCCGAAAGCCACTTATTGGTTGCATGTGTCGCATGTGCAATAAGTTATCAAAATAACTTTGAGTTAAATTTAGATTATTCGAATTTTTTGCCCGCTTGGATTGCATAAATTAAAAAAAATGCCACTCTTTATTTCATATCGTCACTATATGGATCTATATCTTTTTGCCGTAATAATAAGTGCCGTAACAATAAGAAAATTCTTATTGTTACGGTGGTAATTGATTCGATCTCCGTCCCGTCATCCGTTCCCGATTTTCGTCTTTGTCATAACAATAAGATTTTCTTATTGTTACGGTTTTGCCCAAATTTGCCGTAATCGTATCCTGTGCCAATAACAAAACTACCGAACTTGGAGGGTCAATCTCAAATATGCAAGAGAAAAGACAAAACAAGGCAGACATACAGGAGAAATTAAAGACCGTAATGGTCCTGATTTGGTACAGGCATGTCAAAGGAAACTCAGGTTTTATGGCACCACCCCCTATTCGTTGTAATCTTAGGGTTCGATAGCAACACAACATGGTGGTGAGACATAAAAGAGATATAAAGGTGATCAAAGAATAAACCTCGGAAAATGATTGTTCAACAAATCTTTTGAGTTTTCAAAATCCAAATATGATTGATTCCACTAAAATTATAAATATTGTAAATTATGCTTTAATTGTCCTTTTTGGCAGCAGACACGATCTTTTTCAGTTGAACAGACAGTGCTTTAGATGAACATATTAAAAGAATATTTTTAAAAATCAATTTAAAACCTATCGTTTTTTAGATACATTATGCCCCAAAAATGTTTTAAGGTGTGCCCTCAACAGCTAGGAAACTCCAGGTTCAAGTCAAACTGCATGTATATGGAATGCAGATGTTTACACAATTGCATACCAAATTTCATTAACATCAGGGCTGTAGTTCTTGGGATATGGTGCTCAAAAAGCTTTTAAGTTAACTTTTGTATATTTCTCAACTTATTCGATTTGCCAGGGCTTGTACTAGTTTTTCAGATTTTTTTACCCAATACAATTGTCTCCTGATCAGCTTTTAGACCACGGCTATAGGAAAATACGACTCGTACGGTCTCTTTAAAAGTTTTTTTTTCTTTTGATATCAGCCACTGGTAGCTAAATTCAAAATAATGTCAGTTGAAATGATTCATGATTGTTTGAATTAGTTTGTGACAGTTTGTTGTACTGAGATGACCACCTAACGTGTTGTGTTTTGTATATATACATATAGTACTAGTTGAGATATGGAGGTGCCAAAAAGCTTTTCACCCTAATGAACAGTTATTAAGTAGGAAGACAAAAGCTGTAATCTGAACCAGTTAAAGATGGGGCTGATTGGTTTATTTTTGTTCTCTGTTATTGGCAATTTTTATTTTCCGTGAATTGTGATTTGTTGAAATATTTTTCCGATTGATTGGATATTGCATGTGAACCGTTCTCAGCAAAGTATTTTGTCTGTGATTCGTTTAAGGCAGGCTTTACAGTATTACGGTCAAACTTTTATTCGTGAACAAAAAATTAGACATATTTCCGTGTTTCGTTATTTGCATTTTCTATTCTTCGTGATTCGTGATCAGGACCAGTGAATTTTGATGAATTTTATATAATTGTCTTTATTTATCTCTTTTTGTGACCCCATTATAAATTCAACCTTGATGAAATTATATAAAAAAAAATATGGATAATAGAAATAGAAATATTTAAGACTAATTATAGTCCCAGAGGTTGTCAATTACACAAATTTTAATTTTTCCTCAATTTAGGGCCAAAAATGGTACTTAGTGAACCAGGTTCTTTCAAGCAAAAGTGTACCAAGAGGAAACCATTGACCTTTGGCATGTAACTTACAAACCTAATCACATGCAGGTGGGAAGGCCTTTTTCCTTTCCTTATTGTCATGAATATAAATTGACCTACATGTATAAAATACATTTGAATGAAGAGGAGCAAAAAAAGCAGTGATACTTTTCCTAAATTTCAATAGATGATTTTAGTGTGTGTCTGAGTGACTGTGTGTGTGTCATAGAATATTTCTTTATATACATTTATCTCATCAATAGACACAGGGGAGTCAATGCAATATGTATCAAGGGAATACCTGAGGCCAAAAAAAAAACACACCATAAAATGTAATACCATCATTTATTTCGTTTATATACTGTGAAAATAAATTTTGAGACTGTGAAAATACTTAAATTTATAGGCATTAATTTTCAAAGATTTGGAATAGAATACTGTGAATTTGATAGTTTTCATGGATATCAATTTTCGTGGTTTGATAAAAAAGGATCAGATTATGGATTCTTAAATTTGTGATTCTGAAGTTTGCAGCATAACTATCAATGTTAAATTTCCGTTTTGGGAGTGTCAAATTTTGTCCAACAAGACTAGCCATGAAAATTGATATCCAATGAATAACAATGAGACCACTGTGTGTATTCCTGCATTCATAAATTTATCATAAAAACAATCCAAATCTTATTTGCTGGAATCATTTTTTTTTGGTTTGCCTGCTCCATGGAAACTTGTGTTATAAGCAATATAACTTTCACAGAAATACCCAAATTTTATTATTTATTTATGCAAATGGATCTAGTTTTTGGATTTCAAAGTTATATTGTCAACTACAATATGGTAAGTCATGTGTTGATAAGTTTAACCACAAAACATTGATACCCAATGAACAATGATACTTTCACAGTTATACAAACATGAATTTCAAAACACTCAATCAATCTAAAATACATATTCCTGACAATTAACTACACTTTTGTAAAGCTCTTTAAAAAATACATTTGTACTTTATTCATTTATACACAAGAAACACATGTTAAACAAAAAAATATGTTCGTCACATAAATCTTCATAGCCTGCAAGGGTGTCTTAATGATATAAATGATGTCTTGCACTACACATACTTGAGAAACACTTTTCCTTACTCTCTTTAGTGAAAATCTAGAATGGCTGTATTCCATGAAGACGTATGTCACCTGAATCTAAAAATATTCATTCAACAGGAAGTAGATTAATTCCTGACACAAAATCACTCTACACCATATATTATTATAGAAGGAAGCAGCTTGCTAAAGAGGCTGTGACATGATGTAGTTACCCAGAAAACTGTGACAGAAATTTTTTGACTTCACAGCGCAACAGATAGTGCTTTGCAACATTTTGGGGTCATTTTGGCACTATCTGTTGTGCTGTGAAGTTGCTTTGCAACATTTTGCAGGTGACATAATAATGGTACACAAACCTTCAAGAAAATACCACTTTTAATGCAAAAGAAACATGACGAGTCTTAAGTGATAATCAGTTGATGCATCTTTAACAATGATCTCAATAATAAAACAAAACTAAATACAAAACCAGTCAATTTCCCAGTATTAAACCATCAAGTCTACAAATTTCAACCATGCTCTAAACTTGTTATAGTTGTAGGTATCAAATTCATTCCAAAAAATAGCGGAATATTACAGAAAACTTTTTCCAGTGATTTCAATCTCAATAAATCTATGCACTCTAAGCATGAAAACTGACATTAAGTTGGGTTAGTCTTTATCATGATCAAATTAATGTAGAGATTCAGTGCTCTTAAGTTAGCAATTCTCCTTTTTTTAAAGGCAATCTGTGCCAAAATTAAGACAATACAAATGTTTCATCTAAATAAGATAATTGACTCACTTGATAAATATGATTTCTTCTTATTATAGATATATATTTCTGATTATCATGATTTTGTCAAACCATTTAAACATTATACAAACAAAGAAAAGATCTTAAACACACTTTACTCAAACTGTTTAAAAACAATCTTTCTCTAACTGTTGTGCAATATTATTTTGTTCTCGTGAGATTAGAGTACATGTATTTTGAATATCACACTCCACACAATAAACATTTTCAAGAAATTTGATTGGCTGTCCGCAACAGACACAGCAGTAAGATATGCATCACATGGAAAACATGCTTATTTTTGTTTGAACACCTGTTGATCTCGCTAGAATAAAAAGACAAACAAAATATATCCAAAAATGCACAAAAACGTTTTTGTTATAAAGTCTACTTTTAATTAAAATTTATAATAAAAAGGTGGTACTTTTTTATTTGACTACTTTTTTTACATGTTTGCTAACAAAATACAAATAGGATTATTTTCCTATGAATTATAATTAAATAAGAAATTTTTGGGCCTATACTTTTATGTTAGAGACATAGAGAAAAAGGTTTCACAACTATAAGTGATGAGATACGGATTTTATCACACTCTTAAGATATTTGTCAAAGGAAACTCAAATGCTTGTTTCCTAATTTGACAAATATCTAACTCGATTTATTTTTGATGTGATAAAAATCTGCATCTCATCAACCTGTATATATCTGTGAAACTGATGAACTGATCGACTTAAGTGATTCGATGAGGAAAATCTTTCCTTTTTTTTATTGTCATGAACAGATAAACCCTACCAAGTCTATAAAACCAACATCTTTTAATTAAATACTTAAGATATTATTCATAATGTGTAAGCAATTGACGGCTTATTTATAAAATACAAACGTTTTATTAATCAGTAGTGATATAAACTTCAAAATTAGCTGGAATATCTTTAAAATAAATATGTTTAAAGCTAATTTACCAAGCAACCTAAATTAGTTTTACATCATAAATATTATAGCTAATATTCAGTATGACTTAAAAATGTACAACTAAAGCAAATTTTCCCATTATTATTCTCAAATATAAAATAGTAAATAAAATTTTTATGAGGAAAATTCAGTTAAAAATCACAATGATTATATAAATGACTAGAGGTCTTCATAAAATAAAATATACAAATCAATGAGCAAAATACTGTACACAGTTGATGAATTTCTTACTGACCATTATGAAACATGTGGTATACAGCATTGAAATAAATGACAAAATATTGTAACATATATATACACACCTTGTCATAAGTAAAAACACTCTTCTCATAATTAATCATTTTATGCACTCAGGCTGTTCAAATAATAACAAATGATGGTAAATGAAAAAGGAAATCATTGCAAAGAATAGGATACATGTATGATATTTTCTTTTTCAAACTAATGCAACATTTTTAAAACATTGCAAACACATGATTTAACCCTAAAGAGCACACAAAAGGAATCTGAATGGTGTTTAAACTTGAAGAGGCATTTGGATATCTTTTTTTAATCTGTTATTAGCATGAAAACTACCTACATTCCTATGTAATGCCAAACTTTACTGTTAATGTGAAATGTCATATCTATATATATGTACTTCACATAATCATGGTTTGGTTATGCTACCTACTTTAGAATACAGGTCTTTTAAAATACATTGTATTTAAAAATCTTTCTTTTCGCTTTGAACAGGTGCTCTGTTGTGTTCATTTTGAATGTCCTGCTGAGAAAATTCAAAATATATCAAACTTAATTTTCACTTCAAGTACATAAAGCAAATCCTTAATAACCACAATAATGCATTTTATCAAGAAGAATGCATAAATATGCTTTATGTCTGTAGAATTTTAGAGTTTCTGCCTCTATCAGTACAAAAATGAATTATGATTGATCCTTTGTTAAACCATCCTAGATCTTCATTTTAAAAATCTAAAATTTGTTACTGGAACAACACATTGGGGAAGCTACAAATAGTTATGATGATATCTTATCAATCTTCAGATGCATGTTAAAGCTAAGTTTCAAAATTTTATACTTAGAAAAATATTGATGCCTTGCATACATGATTACAGGTATTGCTGGACTTCAAAATGTTGAGGTTCATATATTTAGGATGTTGGCTGGTCAGTTTAAAAATAATATTTTTTGAATTTTTATCTTTGATGAAAAAATTATAAGTTAAGGTACAAACTATTCTTAAATAATCTGTCAAACAAAAATGGCTTGATTTCTAAAAAAAAGTTAACTTGCTGTACTTCTTTTTGAGATATTTAGAGTAAAAAAACTTGACAGAAAATGCTTCTATGACATTTCTATAGGTTTAAGTCTTGTTTAAAAGTAAATGCATTAAAAAAAAACCTGAAATTGATAAAACTTTGTAAATCAGCTCTCAATATTCAATTATACCAATCATCCCCCAAAAAAAGGCATACGAATTATCCCTATTTTAATGATAAAATCCAGAGAAATCTCAAAATCTACACATACCTCAATAACTAACCAGCATACATTTTTCATAAAAGAATAAATATTTCAATGCTTTGATATTCAAATTAAAAAAAACCAAATGTTTGAGCAATACCAAAACACAAAATTATACAATGAGGATAACTATTTGTCAGCCTTAGATGACTTGGATGTATCTTTCTTCTGTGATTTGTCTCTTGGTGCGACACTCTTCCTCTTCTTTGTTTTCTTGTTCAGGTAGTACTCCTTGGCTTGGAGTAGTTCATTGGTAAGATCTGTTGTCATAGGTTTGGTATGGTCAAACTGGAAACTGCATATCACAGCACTGGAATGAACCTGTAGATAAAATGTAGACAAAAAATAAATGTGTGTTTACTATCATTGCTCTTAAATGTTGTTTAAACTTTCTCAACAGAATATATCATCAAAGTGACAAAAAATCTGTCAAAATCAAAAATGCCCCTATCCCACCTTATGTGACCCCATGTTGATGCTGTATACCAAATATCAGGAGGCTGTGATAAGAAGTTACTGAGAAAACTGTTACGTTGTTCATACCAACATTCCCATTTTATAACCAGGATTATCACTCTATGAAAGCCGACTAATTTATAGTTCACACAAGGAAATATCAAACATGTAAAATGGTGTTTCAAACTTTATGTTAAAATGCTTCAATAAATAAATCTTTGTCATTATTTATTTGCCTTAAAAACTTGAAGATAAATCAAGAAGGATATGCTGAGATCTGTTTGGTATACTGTAGTATTTTACTATATGTTTAATCTGTTTGGTATACTGGAGTATTAAACTATATGTTTAAGCATACTTACTGGACGGACATTTTTCTTTATTTCAAAAGAAGTGTCTTTGCCCACCTCACCTGAAAAAGGTATGAACTTATTATTATTCTATTAATCTTGTTGAGATGCTAGCACCAGAGCTTACATATCAACAATGTATGATTTTGTTGTTGGACATTCTCAACTGATTAAAATTGTATCTTTTAACAATTAATATTCAATCAGAAATTTTCTCAGTATGTTCCATTTGTTTGTCCAATGAAAGAATAAAAAGGCATTAATAAATGTTCAATAAAAATATAATAACTTATTTGATATTCAGTAGTTTTTGTGTTTCCATGTTTTTTTTATGTTATTTGTTTTTTTTTCGTACTGTCCTTGTTTGTGTTTACTTGCTTTGACTCTGCCCTTTCCATGCTTTCTGACCTTGACATTCAATACCTCTGCTTCTTGCATTTATTAACTAAAAGTTTGATACAACATAAGTCAGCACTTTTTTTTTATAAAAGTAAGGGGCATATATTTAATGTAATATCATTGATTCAAATTTGAGTGTAAGGTTCTTTACTTTTTTTATTCAGATATATCAACTTGTTTTTGTCCTGATGATGGCTGCAATATCTTCGACGGGACATTAAGCAATCAATCAATCAATCAGTGTAATGTTCTATGAGCTTCAGATTTTACAATACTGGTAAAACTATTTGGCAACAGGTGAACACATTGAACCATCCCCTACAACTTTTTCCTTTTGGCAAAGAAGTTTAAGATTTAAGTTTATAACCTGAAGTAGGGAAATTTTGTATAAACATAACTTTTTTTCCTAATTTGTAAAAGTTTTATTATTTAATTAACCTTTAAACCAATTGACATTGTACTGAGTGGTGTCTTTCATCTTTGAACTGTCACTGACTTTTCCAATCAGGAATTTCTCTTCACTCTCTGTTTCATCAGCAACTTTAGCAAGCAAGCATTTACCTATGATAAAACAAAACAATTATTACTTATTATACCACAGAATTTCTATAATTAGGAAAATGTACTCTTTAGGTCTGAAAAAGGTGTTTGTAGTTTTCAACTAGAGGAATTTTGTATTCCTTAAAAATAAGAATATATCCCTTAGACTTGATGCCACATGTACGGACCCAAACACTATTTGCTCCCTACATTTTATATGGGGCATAAAGATATCTTTATGACGATGTTTATTTTCCAAAATATTATCTTTAAATTCAATTTCTCTAATTTGACAGGGAACTGTAACACAATAATTAATTGCACATTATTTCACCTATTCCTAGCAAGCAGTGAAGATATTGCATTGGCAATTTTAATTACTGGGCAGTGGTTTAATCAAACTTTTGAAATCTAAAATATTTCATGGAACAATAAAAATAAAACAGATTCTTTTTCATAAAACTTGTGATTTATAAGATTTCTCCCCTCCCAGCATCATTTTCACAGAATATCACAAAATGAAACTGAATGTTACCGAAATTAGAAAGGTGCGAATAATTTGTGAATGTTTCAAGCTTCTTAGCCAAGATGAACTAGTTACCACAATATTTTATTATGGCTTAAACAAATACTGATATATGCATATTGCAAAATTATTTGCATTATTATTTAAGTGCAAACTTCATTGTTTTCATGGACCAGGAAAAGAGTGAAATTCAACTCCCAACATTTCTAATCTCTGCATTAAAATTTCCTTTATAAAATCCACTGTTCCATTTGATTGGTAACTATTAGTTATAAAATTAACTACATTGAATCATGAATGGTACATTAAATTTTTTTACTCGTATTTTCTTTAGTATTTACCTATTTCAACATTTGTGGATTTGAGTTCAACCAATTTCAATCTAGGAGGTGTGTCTGTCTTTTCTGACCTACAAAATATTTTCACCTCTAAGTTCCACATAATACACATTCTTTCATAACAAGGTTTAATGTTTCCAATACATATATTAACAATACATTTTGTACCAATTGTCAACTTTTGATACATGTGATTAATAAAAAATCTATTTAAAAAGAAAATGTGTGAGAATCAAACTGAACATGTACAATGTAGTAGCATTAGCTTATAATAAGATTGAAGTTACTCTTAAAATATTATCATTACTATGATTTTAAAACAGTATTATGCTTCAAAACTTGTATCAGTGATAAAAATGTTTTTCTTAGGATTGAAAAAATATTAATATGAAATTTAATATTTTAGTTTAGTCTCAATAATCTATAGACTGGAGTCACTGTACAAATAAATTTTCTAAGACTATGTTTTGTATGTTGTTAGAGTCTGAACTATAACCTACTCGCTCTCGTCAGACGTGATCTTGGAGGACTGACTTGAAGTAGAATCGACAGACTTCCGATGTCCTGACTTAGCACCGTCTGTATCCCCGTTCTTTTTAGCAGTATCAGTGTTATCTGTCGATGTTCTACGATGTGAGGAGGATGAGGACACAGCTGTGGTCTTTGGTTTCTTAAAGTTTTTATCTGTAATAGCATTATTATCATTAATCTTTTACTTATTAGAAAACAACCCCCCAAAAAAATGTGAATTTATCTATTTCATGGGAATAAATTTAGGTGTTCCCTAATTTATATTATGGTTCATGTACTGATATATTTCTAGATGGAATCAATGTAAGAATAACTTTTCATTGGATTCTGATTTTTGGAGTTTAACTGCCATCGACAAAAACATGAATATTGGTAGCCCACAAATAACAATGAAACCATGGTTTTCTAATGCTTCATCTCAAATAGGAAAACACTTACCCCAGGAGATTTCAAAAATATTCCTTCTATTTGGTGAACATGGTATTATCTAATTTTAATTGATTATACATGTAGTTATCCATGTACTTTTTGTTAATACATTATACTATTCTGTCCAAATTTTTTAAAGATTAAATTGCTTTCCATCAAATAATAAAATTGCAGTCTCAAACTTGATTTCAAAACTGTGAGAGTTCACAAAATAAATTGTTGGACTTACGATAAAGTGAATTTTCATGTATCCATCAATTGGTGGCTTAAACCATGTTAAAAATCAATCTGAAAATTCTTTGTTTATCGTATTTCATGATATTCCTGACCAACCAAAATTATGAAACTTGGTATTCCACAAATAATTTTTTTTCCAAATTATACCTGATTGGTCTGAACTATGACTGTGATGTTTTCTCTTCTCAGCCTTTTCTCTAGTTCCTTCAGGAAAAAGATACAAAACATTTAAAACTAAAGACTTGTAAGAAATTACCCTTTAAAGGGGAACAAATATCAGGAAAAATTAAAGATTTGTACCAGTTTGTACAAAGCAAATAAACGTTTGACTTATCCAAGTATCTTACAAAATCTTTTGATCTGTTAAACTGTTATCCCTGTAGGTATCTTTATATTCTATAGCTTAAAATATCCTTTTTCAAAATTAAAAATGGATCAAGGAAAAAAATGAAAGGGGTGAGAAACAGGCCTAAAATCAAATCTGCACACAAAATATCTAGAGGCTGTAAGAAGTTGTTTCTGATAAAACTGTTGCAAATATATTTTTGTTGCCCATCTCCCCTATCTGAAATTGAACTTATTACTTGTTTATTCTATAAAACAAAATTTTTACTTTGTGAAATCAGACCAAACATGGCAGAATATGTAAATTTGATCAGGGATACACCACAAGTCAGAGTTAAATCTTAGGACATAAAGTTTGCCATCCTAAACCACCCTTTCTTATGCATTTTTCAAAGGGGCCATGAACAGTCCTTATCATACCTTTACATTAATGAAATTGCAGAACTTTATAGCTTCAACATGCTGTATCAATTTTGATATAGCTAATAAGTGTATTAAATTTCATGAAAATACCATCTATAATCTTAGAGAAATCAGCAAAGATGAGTTTAATGCAAGGTTAAGTTGTGACGAGAGGTAAACGGATGGATGTAATAATGGACAGACAGATAATCTATATATATGTAACTTCTTTCTTTGGTTAAATAAAGGTAATAACAAAACTACCGAACTTGAATGTAAACTGTATGTATTACACCTTTCTTATCTAATCTATATGCATAAAATCTTTCTTATCCAAACTATATGTATAGAATCTTTCTTATCCAAACTATATGTATAAAATCTGTCTTATCTAAACTATATGTATAAAATCTTTCTTATCCAAACAATATGTATAGAATCTTTCTTATCTAAACTATATGTATAAAACCTTTCCTTGGCTGGCCATAAAATGTGGTTTGAAAATGTAATTATACCTAACATTATACTAATATAAACATAACAATACCTTTCTTTTCTTCATTTTCACAGTGTTTAGATGTCTTTTTCCAAACTACTTTGGTTGCTGAAAAATATTAAACGAATTTTAAACTAGGAACCATTACATTTACAGCAATAATTAATATCATTCTAGTGCTGCATGTAGATTATTCTTAATTTCAAAAGCAGGCACATTTAAATGAAAGTTCCAAAATATAACTGATCCATAATAAGTCCGGTTATATGTCGTAAATAAATTATTTTAAGCTCATAGATATAGACCCCTTATAAAGAATTGAGCTAATATCGTGTGAAAAACAAGGAATACCGTGAGCTCGTACTGTGAGCAAGTTCACAAATGGATACCCCCTGCCTCATATTGGACTCTATAAGCTGTTTACCAAAGGAAAATAATTATTTATAAAATCAGAAGTTCAATTTATACAGAAAACAATTGCACCAAAAATAATCAATTATGAATACATATAATTTTTGAATTTCCTATGTTTCAAATCTAGAAATTAAAAAAGTTCTCCATTACCAATAATGGTAAAGAAATAAAGATTAAAACATGTTAAGGTGTAGGAGTAAAGGCATTTAAAAGAAAAGCCCTTGGTCCACAAATATAACTGACCTTCTATTGATAATGCATTAAAGGGTCTTTAAAAAGATCAGAGTATCTATTTAAGGAGATTTAATTGAATCAAAAGATGAGACAATTCAATTGTATATGAAAAAGAAGGGTTACCTATAAGGCTTTTCATTTAATACAGTTGTACTCGATACTTGAAATCAGTAGAAATTTACTATTAAGGTCTATTGAAAACTTTTTTATTTCTAAGTAATGATAGTTGGGAAATTTATACAAGATATGCATTTGTATTTGATTATCTTCCATGTAATTATTTTTTGCATAAACGAATCTCGTGATTTTTAATGAATTATTTTCCCTTGATAAACCATGCACTGTCAAATGCACTATACAAAAAAAAAAATTAAGTCTAATTATCTCCCCTAAATGACATCTGAGAGCAACGAAATTTCTTCATGCCCATTTCCATACGATGTTCTTTCTTCACCTCAAGTTTTATCAAAATCCAAAAAGCAGTTAAGAAGGAGTTGGGCTTACGAGGTCTATCACTTAACACTATATTTAAAAAAAAACCTATGTCCAATTATCTCCCCTAAATGACAACAGACATCCGAGAGCAAATAAAAATGGTACCCGTGCGGGTTCCGGGTGGCGAATAGGCCCGCAGCAGCCCTAAGCTTGTCGGTAAAAGTCCACTAAAGAGCGCTCAGAAACCTGACATCGGGTCAGGCCGCTTTGCCCACAAAGCGACTGGGATGTGTGCCCCAGGTGGTTGAATGGGGCAGCCCTGACATCGAGAGATGCGGGGTCGTCAGGCGATAATGCAGAAAACCTGACGGCAAACCATAGTGGTGCACCGTGTTGGGAAAAATGTCACGTTCCTCGCACGTTAAAGAACACTGCTGCAGGTCTCGGTAAGAGTAGGACCCGTAGGATCCCCATGCAGGAGGCTAAATTTTCCGTCCCTACCCATCACTCCTTTTTCCAGTGGCAGTCAAAACTCTCCTACCCGATTGGCCTTGTGTCCCCATTTCCTCCACTTCATCATCATTTCATGTTCATTGTATCACCAATTTCATGTTCATCTCCCGGATATAGCCGAAATCGTGCTGCTTGGGAGTAAAGCAATAACTAACTAACTAACTAAGCAAATAAAGATGCACATCTTCATTTAATGTTTTTCATTCATTGACGTTAAATCCATCAAGAGGTTTAGCAGGAGTTGCACTTAGAAGATAAGTAGACAGACATACAGAGGGACAAACAGACAGACAGACAGGGTGACTCTTATATACCCAGACTACCCTCCCAAACTTTGTTTGTAGGGGCTATAATTAACCTCAGATATATATATTAGTTAAGTATACCTTCAGCATGTATGGTATCACATATGCTTGCTACAGCATCTAATGATGGTAATAACTTGGAGAACTTTTTCTCTGGTAGGTGTTTCTCAGTGTTCTGTAGGGTCTGTATGTTAGAACATTTACATAGCTTTACACACTCTGCCACCCTATAACATAGAATTCAGAAGTTACAAACATGTTCAGAAATTGATACTTTGATTTTGATAATTCATAATTTGATGATTTATCCACATCAAAAACCAAAAATATTTTGAAAGCATTAGAATTGAGTAGTGAATTATGCAGCAGTTTCATGTGTAATACATGACCGTTTAGACAGTAATTTTAGCAATGATGCAAATTTCGCAATTTTGTATCTCAAAGGGGGTGTTTAATTTTAGCAATCTTATTTTGTTCATGTTTCATAATACATACTTTCAAGAGGAAATAACTGTAAATTAATGTGAACTAAAAATAAGCGGTCTTTAATTTTTGTGACTTTTTGGACCTCACAAATTAAGTGTCAGAAAGTAGAACCTGACATGAAAATTTCTCACAATACAGTATGTCACATTAAAATCAATCCTTTTGAATATCAGATAAATCTATCAAAAGCTTTCAAAGTTTTGGATCTATTTCTGGATCTATTTCTCGAAATTGACACACAAGGAAGGCTTTGTACAAAGCTCTATGACAAACGTGATGACTTCAACTTTCCAATAGTTAACTTTCCTTTTCTGTGTAGCAACATTCCGTCTGCTCCAGCATATGGAGTTTACGTATCACAATTGATTCGCTATTCCAGAGCATGTGGGGAGTACAACGACTTCCTTGATAGAGCCACACGGCTGACAAGCAAATTGTTAACACAGGGGTACGTTGCTCCCAGGTTGTTGTCATCACTCAAGAAATTTTACGGACGACATCATGTGCTTGTATACAAATACGGGATTTCTATCTCTCAGATGAGCACAGATGTTGGTTTGACATAGAGTTTTGTAATGTCATCCTTTCCGGATTTGATCGACACTTAATCGATCTTTGGCAACGTGACGGGTGTGCTATAGCAAGCAGGAACTGCTTACTCTTCCGGAGCACCTGAGTTCACTCTTGTTTCGACTTGAGTTCGCGTTGCTGAATGCGGTTTTGTTGTTATGTGTGTTTGTGTTTTATGTTGTTATGTGGTTTGTTTTGTTGTGATGATTTTTGTCTGCCGGTTTTGTCTTTGTCTTATGATACTGATACCTTTGCTTCTTTTAATTATAAGTAGGACAAACAATATTCAAAGTGTATAACACAGGTTTGTATAATCATTATTTCTCACAGTAATTTAATTCCCCCTTGCTTAGTTGGATTAATGATACTGTAATCAGTAATGATAAAGAGATATACGAGTTACACAAGAATGCTGCCATCAAAACTGGTACTTAAAATAAGCATGTAAAGGGTAGAAGTATGTATCATTTTTCTTGGTTATGAATTGTCGCTTGTTAATCATGTGATATATTCCTAAACTCTGTCAAATAAAATCACAAGCCATCTAAATATCAATATATGACAGATTTAAAATTTAACGATTGGTTTTCTAATATAACTCTGTCAAATAAAATCACAAGCCATCTAAATATCAATCTACGACAGATTTAAAATTTAACAATTGGTTATCTAATATAACTCTGTCAAATAAAATCACAAGCCATCTAAATATCAATATACGACAGATTTAAAATTTAACGATTGGTTATCTAAATATCTACCTACTGTAGAGGCAGTGTATCTGCTTGTTTTATGTCGATCTTAGAAAAGAAAGCAATAGCCCTGGTGATCATGGTTGAAGAATTGTTCAGGTAGTCTCGAATTTTGTCCATTTCTTGTGATATTTCTGACAAGTTCTGTGATTCAAAATGTTTCACATATTTGATGAGATGCTCTTGTTTTGCTTAAAGTAAACAAATGTAGTAAATAAGAGAATAAACAGAACAGTAAAAATGAATTCTTATAGATCTACATGCATTTCAGGGAAGTTAGCCTAACTTGATATTCAGAAAAATAAAGTCCATTAACTCAACTGAATTATTTCTTTGAGTTGTTATATTTCTTCATGCACATCTCCTTATGATGTATATCCTTCCTAAAATGTTTCATGAAATTCAATAATGTAGGAGGAGTTGTTCTTACAAAGACACATGGATACACAGAATCCTAAATACACCCATGAACACAGACAGACCGATGTATTAGCGATGATTTTTTTTATTTCAGTATAATTAATTGTACCTTGTAGAATAGCTTTTATGGCATTAAATCTGCTTTCTATTTCTGATATAAGTTTCTGTGAGGAGCCCTAAAGAAAAAATATAAAAAAAGACATGTTCACTATACTCTGTCTGATATATATAGAATATTATGTACTATCCTTCTTGATTCTATGTATATCTAGGTGAGTATCAGACGAGCCCAGTAGGGCGAGTCTGATATAAGACTAGATGTAGATAGCATTAAAATGGAAAGAATATATTTTATTTATTGATTATTAAAAAAACACACACACACATTTAACAAGTTATCACATGACGTCACAGTAATCAAGTGCAACTACCTGATATTTTTTAGTACCACAGACTGTCCATGATACATGTACTAAGAAATATCAGGCAGATGAAATCAAAGGGAAAAGATACACAATACTATGACATCAAAATAATTGCAAATGGTGGTTTTGTATTAAAATGTGATTTGTTTACTTGACCTTTTCTGCACAGTGATAGTATAAATAAGTTTTTCAAGCAGGAATTACTTAACCCCTAAAAAGGTCCAGAAATACGTAAATTTATTTCTAAATAAGGAAACATTCAATTTACATATCAATGTTCTAATGTTGATTTACTTGTCTGGTTTATCAATGAACTGAATTAACATAGGGTTGTACAATGTACTAAAATCAACTCTAATTTTTTGTTTGTTTGGTCATTTTCTTATCGTTTTTGCTTTCACTTTTGTTCTGTTCTGGACCATGTAGAATATATTAGCACTTTTTGGTTAAAAACACAGACACATCTAGAATTGTTAAATGATTCAAAATGGTCATAAATTTTTAATGTTGCTCTGAAAGTCCATTACTAAGCCGTGTTGTCTATTTATTCTACCTTGATATTATTACTGAGATCCATTCTGTCTTTTAAGTGTTGCTTTAATTTCAGATGTTCTTGCTGCAGTTCAAAAACATTATCTTCAACAGTTTTCTGAAATAAATAAACAACATTTCTTTAAAAAAAACAAAAAATAAACATTTCTTTAAAAAAAAACAATTATATTGCAATGTTCTACTAAAACAATTTTAGTACTGTGGTTCCACAGAGCTATTATGTAAAACTGTGCATTAGAATATAAAGCCCGCAAATTAAAAAAAAAGTTACACTGCTTACCACAGTGCTATTGGAATTTTTGGAAAAAGCACTGTATAAGGTACATGTACAATGCCAAAATTATTAGTCACATGTAGTTTAATGGTCATTTAAATATAGAAGAGCATAAATTAATATGATTCTAATATCTAAATTTAGTTTTCTATGCATACCTAGTGTGAACAACTGCAAAATACATATGAAGCCATTGTTCTCCTTGACAGTTGACGACACACAATAATCTTGAACAATTTGCAAGTGAGTTATTACCTTAACTTTGAAGTATTCCTTTAATGAAGATACAGATTGGATGTTGTGTGTTTGGTGAAAATGTAGAAGGCATATTGGACATATGAGTTGTCGACAAGGAATGCAAACAATGGTCCGATCCATTCGTTCGGCTTTATGAACATCACAAAGAGTATAAGATCCTTCACATAACTCCTTCAGCTTTTCAAGGTCACTTTGGGTTAGACATGGCTACAAAATATTATAAATTCATTTATCCATTGTAAATGTGAAGACTATTGTTGGAAATAAATGACAAATCTATAAATTAATGAGATTAAAACAGTTAAGGTGAATATACCAACCCGCATTACATTATCATATGTGGGAAACCAATTCTCTAAAGTAAGATTCCAATGAACTGTAAATTTTATATTCATTCTACACTATAGCAACATGTGTGACATGTGTACACCACGAAAATAAAACACCAAACAAATTGTGACACTATAAACGTGATTGGTTCAGTTACATACAGAAAGCAGACCGGTATCAATAATTTGGTATAAGGTTGATGATTAATAATTCAAAGTTACCTATAACAAAAGTTAACATACAGAATAAAAGGACTTACTGTAACAATGAATATTGTTCCTCCCATAAAGCTTAGCGAAAAGAAGCGCAGAGCAACAGTTGCACTCTGTATTTATTGCCCATTAACAGAACTGGTGTGAGCCGGTTCTAATCATGGAATACCACCTATGAGATGCCAGGTGCAGAAAGAATTTAACAATATCCAAAAAGCTCTAAATAACTACTATTTTAGAATTTAGTTGTCTATCAAATATATCAAAATAAGCCAAAAATACATATTCAGAAAATCCCATGTATTGTTACGTCAATCAAATGTCTTTTAGTTTCTAAATTCAGTAATAGTTGTTTATCGAACAGCCAATCTCAGAGAAACACCTTACACCTGGTTGTGGGAACATGCATCAACCATTTATAGAATCTCATATCTACATTCAATGATCACAACTCTTAAATGTCAAACACAACTGTTACAAGTTTTATATTAAATTGAGGGTCAAAGTTGAACAACATGTACATGACATGCATGATGTGATACATGTAATTACAAATCTATCGTGATCAGTTTAGTGCATTGATAATACAGGTATACCTTGATGATTTAAATAAATAATAAATAATACAATTAATCTGGTAAGTTGTAAACATATCAATTAAGTTTACCTCCCATAAAGTATCTGTTTGCGCCAATTTGACTCCCTTTAGTACCAATACATCACTTGCACCAACATACATGTATTTTTTTTAAAGGGTAAGCTCATTTGTGTCTATATGTAATGAATTGATTGTGCCAACCACATTGAGTTTAACAAAAAGGCATATATGTAATGTATTAGTAAAGTTACATTTCAATATTTTACAGTTATTTAATGTGTAGCCAGGCAATGGATCAGAATATTTTCCCCGAGGTATCCAGATTAGCTTAATGTTATATCATGAAGTTCCCTATGAAGAATGCAAAATATTTTCACATTTGATTGTGCATCTACAAATACATTACATATAAGTCATTTGTATTCAACAGTTTTAACTATTTTTTATAATCATTTCTTTTCTGCACGGTTTGTAGGTGAGGGGAGTGTAGCTATAGGAAGGCTAACCTGGTCTGGATCTTGTTTAATGACTGGTTTACTTTCTTCAGTCTTAACAACAGGTTTACTGTTTTCCCTTTCTTTTTCATCGTCTGACGTCAGCTCAGGTAGTTTTCCTAATTGCTCTTCAATGTTGTCAGATGAATCAGCTAAATCTTTCCCTTTGGTTGCTGCATGTGTATCTGAAAAAAAAGGTAACTCAGCATGTACATGTATGTCTTACAAATTTTCAAACCATACTTTAAATTAACATTTTACATGTATCTGTTTGCTGCCATTGAAGTGGGGATAGTGGGTGGGATATGGGTAGGGAAGTGGGGATAGTGGGTTGGACATGGGCAGGGAAGTGGGGATAGTGGGTGGAACATTAGTAGGGAAGTGGGGATAGTGGGTGGGACATGGGTAGGGAAGTGGGGATAGTGGGTGGGACATGGGTAGGGAAGTGGGGATAGTGGGTGGGACATGGGTAGGTTAGGTCTTGAATTCAGGAATAAAATTCAATTTTGCTTAAAGTAAAATACAATGTTCAGTACAATAAACTGTTAACACAGAGAAATATCTTACCTGACACAGCTGATCACAATACAGATAGAAGTGAAAAATGTCAATGTAGAAAGTGGGCACTGGTAATTACTCATGATATACAATACATGTATGTATGGATCTTGAAATCAATCTGTACTGATGGTAATGGTAAATGCAACTGCATACAAAATATCAATGGTGTATTGATACATTTGAAACTATTTCACAAAAACAGACTCAAGAAAAAATGAAAATGTTAACATTGTCCAAATTAATTTAAAATCTTGAAGACAGTAGATCTAGACCGTTACTGCAGAAGCAATCAGGCCATACAGATAAAATGCTCTTGAAATTGATCTGTACTGATGGTCAAACTCAGTTGCATCTCAAAGAAATTAGACTATGACTGAAGGAGCATATAGTTATATTAGATGAAACTTAGAGTTTACTTAAAATAAAGAAGGAAAGTGTCAAAAACTCCATGGACAAGGATGAAACATTCCTTCCAGGTGCCATCCTGTAACACCACGGTACGAAAAGAATCTTTCTATCAAGGGACCAAAGGAGATTGGAATGGTAGCAACTGCCAAGAGCCTCAAAATCTTCAAAGCTTACATGCTTGATTAAATTAAATCCAGATGTTTTTACTTGCACCATTGATTGTACAGCATTTTTGTATTTATCTTTATTCAAATATGTACTTGTGCTATGTTATAAGTCGATTCAAAAGCTCCACAGAGCTTGTGTTTTATATGTATTTGTTTTATGCTTCGACTCTAAATAAAGCTTTGATTGATTGATGCTGACCTCATGCTTGTGTCTGTGTGTAGGTGAAAAGCCTGAGAATTTGGCCGAAAAGAAAACTATGAGCAAAACTATATGCCAAGAAACCTCGACACATGTGAGACTTGAACTAATATAGTGGTGTAGACCTAATAAGGAACGTCCATTGCCTAAACTTATAATCCATTCGGTCATCCCACGCTCCCAAAGTGAAACAAACAAAAAATGTGAATGATCGGGCAATCAATTTAACCAATTATAAAATCGATGATATGCAGTGATTGGGAAAAATCTTGTAAACAAATGGTTATAAATATTAGAAACTATTTCACATGAATACAGAGATCTATAATACCGGCATCATTAGAATCACTCATGTTTTCAGCAGGTGCTCGTTGTTTACATCCAACAGGATTTTATGTTCGTCCCATATCTTCTCGTCCCTCGTGATGGGCCTAAAATCCTAAATTGTTTATCCCGTACTATACCCGTATCATTGGCTGAACATTTTTCCGTAACCTTTTTTTCATATTTTATTAAAAATTACATTGATTTTTTTTCAACCTGCAAACAAATGATGTAGTTATTATCCGGTCGTGGTCCAGTTTTGAAAAAAAAAAACCACATTTGAAAAAAAATCCCACAGATTCTATAAACTTGATAAACATGCTTTAGATCAAGTTAATTAATTTTTACTAATTCCCATATCTAAAACTTTAAGTTATGGATTAGTTCTAACTTTTTTAAAACACGGTCCAGTAATCAATAAAGTTGTCAGAAACTGTGGTTGAGATTGACCATCTCTGACGACCTCAAATGGAGCGGTCATTATATCAAAAATAATCAGTAACGCCATTATGACCTGTATATAAAATATACAGTCCTATGGTAAAGCTAGTCGCACCCTAGACTGGTTTGAGGCGCAACAAAAAAGATGCACTATGGAATGCAAATTAAACAAGCATTCTGAGAGTATTGCCAAACAATACATAGTCCCCTACCGGCCTCATATTTCAATCACTGGTAACTATTTGTCAAATTGCAATGGATTTTCAAACTTCTAAGGGCCATAACTCCCATAAAACTTTGTGGACCGGCACGAAACTCAAACTTAATCTGTAACCCATCATGGTAAACTCACATACCAAAAATCAGTTCATTATCTATCAGCATTTAGACTGAAAGTGCGGAAAACTGAAATTTTAGTGAATTTTCAAAGTTCAAAGGGCTATAACTCCCATAAAAATTTGTGGACCGGCATGAAACTCAAACTTGATCTGTAACTTATCAAGGTAAACTCACATACCAAAAATCAGTTCATTATCTATAAGCGTTTGAAAAAAAAGTGCGGAAAACTGAAATTTTAGTGAATTTTCAAAGTTCAAAGGGCCACAACTCCCATAAAAATTTGTGGACCGGCACGAAACTCAAACTTGATCTGTAACTCATCAAAGTAAACTCACATACCAAAAATCAATTCATTATCTATAAGCGTATAGAAAAAAAAGTGCGGAAAACTGATATTTTAGAGCATTTTTCAAAGTTCAAAGACCATAACTCCCATAAAAATATGTGGACCGGCACGAAACTCAAACTTGATCTGTAACTCATCAAGGTAAACTCACATACCAAAAATCTGTTCATTATCTATTTATAAGCGTTTATAGAAAAAAAGTGCGGAAAACTGAAATTTTAGTGAATTTTCAAAGTTCAAAGGGCTATAACTCCCATAAAAATTTGTGGACCGGCATGAAACTCAAACTTGATCTGTAACTCATCAAAGTAAACTCACATACCAAAAATCAATTCATTATCTATAAGCGTTTAGAAAAAAAGTGCGGAAAACTGAAATTTTAGTGAATTTCCAAAGTTCAAAGGGCCATAACTCCTATAAAATTTGTGGACCGGCACGAAACTCAAACTTGATCTGTAACTCATCAAGGTAAACTCACATATCAAAAATCAGTTCATTATCTATAAGCGTTTAAAAAAAAAGTACGGAAAAGTGACATTTTAGTGAATTTTCAAAGTTCAAAGGGCCATAACTCCCATAAGAATTTGTGGATCGACACGAAACTCAAACATGATCTGTCAACTCATCAAGGTAAAGTCACATACCAAATATAAGTTTATAATCTATAAGCGTTTAGAAAAAAAGTGCGGAAAACTTGACAGAAGGACGGACGGACAGACGGACGGACAGAGCGCAAACCTATAGCCCCCTTCGGCTTTCGCCGGTAGGGGACTAAAAACCTGTCATGCACATGTATAGCAACGGTTTCGGTCTTTGATCGATTCTCCTTTATAACTAACGTGTACCTATATGGGCTGTTTAAAAAAAAATGACGCAATTCCTTTTTCACTCCTTAATTTTCATATTTATCATTTTAGATACAGACTTTTTGTTCCTAAGTATGTATTTCTATGTACAGAAACTTCATGCAAAATTTCATTACTTTATCTTTATTCAGTCAAAAATGGTGCTTAGTTATGTAGTCAAAATTGTCAGGAGTGTAACACTTTTAGTGTGACATTTAGAAAATACTTTACTTCCATATGACACTTTAAGAAAACCACTTATTCAATACAAATAAAGTGTATTGTATCATAAAATTGCAAACCTCAGCAAACCGTTGGTATATGATTGGTTTATTTATGTTTAATAGTAAAACGTAGACAGATAGTTTCAAGTAACTTGAACCCAAAAATAAATGCATGAAAAATTGTCACCAAGCTGCATTAGACTAAAAATTGTTTTAATAGAAAGATTGTCTATCATCTGAAGAAAATACCAGCTGATCAAGTGGATATTTGGGCTGAAATAAGAAGCACCATTATGTCTGTTAGCTGCTTCATTTAAATTTTATTAGCTCTGAAAGTTCACTTTTATGAGCATGTCAGGAGTGTAACACTCATCTTTAAGATGGTGCTGTTCCAATATGATGATGTTCTACATGTCAATTTTGGGTTTAATTTATTCAACTAGCTGTCCTTAGTTAAAAATTCCCCCAAGTGGCAATTTCATGTACTACACTATTTATATGAAATATTGGAATAAGTGATGTCAGGAGTGTAACACTTTTGAAAATGTCAGGAGTGTAACACTTTAATTTGTTGGATAACTTGCATTTAAAATATAATTAACACTTTTTGTTGACTTTTAACCAAAACTAGATATCTTTCATGATAAATTATGTTTGTTTTAGATTAATTTGCAGTCCATAACTTGCTTTTTGCCACTCAGACTGACTTCTGAATGGATGTTGCAATGTGTGAGCTATAGCAATTCATATTTTTAAAAAATATACAATTTTTTCATATGGTTGATCATAAAAAAACTACATGAAATGAAATAGTCCAAGTTTATGCAGCAACAATCTATTCTCTGCTTATAAATTCATTACAAGACCTATATACCGTCCAAATAAAAATGTTACACTCCTGACATATTTGAAAATAACTTGTATACTACTAATTTTTAATCAAATACTGATCAAATTGTTCCTTAAAGCAACATACAACTGTTAGATCATGATCTATACATCTATGTATTACAATATATGGTACAATTGTTGTTTTGGGGATGTCAGGAGTGTAACACCACTTTTGAGCTACAAATTTTAAATATTTCATACAAATTTATGAAATAAGTTATGTTAATTGAAGTTTTTGTGCTTTGGCAAAAAACCTCAAGTCAAAAAGTGATATACTGATCATAATATGTATTATTTCAGGCTAAATATTTGCTATGTCAGGAGTGTAACATGCTATATATTGAATATTGATTGCTACTTTGTCCATTAAGAACTAAAAATTAGGAAGATATGTTTCTATGAAATTTTCTGTGGACGAAGGAGCAACCCAGAGGTTTCCTTTAAAGCATGTTTCAGTGCTCAAATTAAAGTATTTTAGAAAATATGAAAACTTGTCTAGATAAAGGTAAAATAAAAACCACTAAAAATGGAGGAAAAATTGTTTTTTTATTTCAATGGTAACATTTTGCATTAAAAATCAATGATTTTTTCGTTTTTTGAGTATTAGTGAAATACAAAATGACGAAGAATTAAACCAAAATCAAACCACTTTTTTCAAATTGGCTCCTGAAAATCCTGTATTTTATCCAAAAAATGAGCCCAAAAAGCTGTTATAAAAATGCTGATATTTTTTTCTGATGTATTTTCTTTGCAAATGCTTAATAAATTTCAAAAATTGAATATATTTGGGTCCTTAGCATGTATGATAGTTGGACGACTTTTAACTGATTTGATTTTTTACCACCTATGTCACACTTTTGCGTCATTTTTTTTTTGAAACAGCCCATATATCGAGTGTAATAATCACTAACTCAGTTGATCGATTCTCGAAAGGGGATCCCTTTAGATGCATCTAAAGAAATCTATAAAAAACAAGAACAGATTCTAGGCCCCCGCCCATTACATGCATTAAGGGGGAAAATCTAAGTCAGCTTTTTTAACAGGAAGTAGATGAGCGGCAGATCTGAAAACGCATCACACGATATGGGACCCCTTCCTTATACAGAAAGCCTATGATTAATAGTTGCTGAAAAAACTGTTACGGTAAAAAGTGTGACGGACGGACGGACGAACAGACGGATGGACACCGGCGTTTCTATGTCCCCGCTCCGCAATGCAGCGGGGGACAATGAAGAGTACACCAAGAAAAGAGCTGCCAGGTACGTCAATCAGGATTGATAATCTCGAAAGTCAGGATGTGTCACAAAGCATGCTGTATGACCTAAACTGCTATCACCACTATAAGAGCACAGAAATTACAATGTTCTTGAAAGAGGTTTGGGGCCGCTGGTGAGGGCTATTCACCTGCTTGGAACTGACAACAAGTAAAAATACACATGAAGTTAAACATTAGATAACATGTATAGGGACCACAGGCGTTTGGGTCCAGGATTTTATTATTTATAATAAAATAAAATCCTGGACCCAAACGCCTGTGATAGGGACTATGTGACCACCAATATTTCAAGTCACTGTGATTAGTAGAACTTAGCTGAGAAAAATGTCACGAAAATTTTCAAAAATTGACCATTAATGTTGAAAAATTGACTGTCCAGAACAGTAAGTAGATATCCAAAACAGGAAGCACTTAGTAGATATATCCAAAACAAGAAGTAAATATCGAACAGATTTAATTTGAATTAAAGGACCTCATACTGAAGCCACATATCAAATTCCAAGTCACTGTGAATTGTTGTTACTGAGATAAATGTTACGAAAATTGTCAACAATTGACCATGCCGAGAATTAACCCCAAATTAAGAATTGCATAAAAGCGCTATAAAAATTATTTGGTTCATTAAGCTGCAATCATTAACACGACGGGGGTCATAGTTGCTTTTCAATGCATCCGGTCTTGGCATGGCTACAGTTTTATCTGAGCTTCTGATGAAGATGTTTTTGTCACAATTTATTTGGGTTTTTTATCAGGTACTGCCCCCCATGGCTTACCACTCAGTTATTAAATCCCTTTGAAATATGTATTTAAAAAAATCACGCATTTCTCTTGAACATTTATCTAATTAAAAGAAGCTGCTTTTGAAAATAAAAACCGCAAAAATCCATCAAGAAAACCCTTGATTGGCTTAGTAAGCATTGAAATAAATATTTACAACAAAACCAATAATCTTGCGCCGTTCGCCGTTCGAAAGAAACGACGAGAGACCCTTGGTTACATAACATACCAAAAACTTCATATAATTAATCAAAAGACTTGACTTGACTTGACTTGACTTGAATTTGAAGTTCAAAAGAGTTTCAAATTTTTTAATATATTGCATACCTGAATAAAAAAAAAACCGAAACAATAAGAGTAAAGTTCTAGCAAGAAATTATCGATCTTTTCCTCCAAAAGAAGAATTTCATGGTCAATTGCTAAATCAACATAGATAATAGCAGACTGTATATAGATGTTATGAATTTCAAATCATTTGATAGCTGTTAGGACACAATTTTGTGATGGTCAAAGAATTTATGGTTAATTAATATGGAAACGTAATGATTTCAGAGGCGGATCCAGAGATTCTGAAAAGAGGGGGCCCACTGACTGGCCTAAGAGGGGGCCCACTTCCGTCACGCTTCAATGATTTCCTATATATTCAACCAAATTTTTCCGCCAAAAGGGGGGGCCCGGGCCCCCAGCCCCCCCCCTGGATCCGCCTATGGATTAATAAATTCTTGTTATGTAAAACGTTTTTCTCTCAGCTATATACTTAAATAACAGCCAAAAACAAAAAGAGTCTGCTTGCATGAAGATTTGTCTGGCATTCATGTTAAAAGTTGACTAAGTCGGTAAACAGGAAGTAGATATCTGACAGACCTAATTTTGATACTTGCGATAAAAGACATCATACTTAACTTGTATACCAACTTTCAAGTCACTGTGATTTGTAGTTGCTGAGACAACTGTTACAAAAATTATGTCGCGGACGGACAGAGGTAAACCAGTATACCCCCCTTTCTTCGAAGCAGGGGTATAATAACTTACTAGGAATATAGCTATATCTATATTCCATTTAATAAAACATTGTTAGAGTACACTAAATCAATATAACATTTTATTGTTAAATGTTCAATTCAAGATTTAGGAGACTAAATCAATCAGTTCTTAAGTTACATCTTGAAAACTAAAATTGGTACTGACCTTTGAATCCTTTCATTTTCGAGTTCTTGTTTTGTCTGGTGTCGTATTTATTTACTATTTGTTTTTGGATATACCCAGTCCGACTTGACCTGGTTTTCACATGGTGTGGGAATTCAGACATATTAGTTACGGATGTTTTAGACTGAAGTTGTTCATTGGACATTATGTCTATTTCATTCTTAATAGTAAAAAGATGCTGGTCTAAAGTTGGAGTGATTTTATTTTCATTGTTTTTTGTTTCATTTGTCTCTCTTTCATTTTCCTGTTTTATAATATTTATTTCCATATAATAATTTTTGCTCTCGATAAGAACCTTCTCAATATTTTCTGAAGCTTTCATTTCGTCTTCCATTTCCACATTATCTTCTGGAGCTTTTATTTCGTCCTTCAATTCCACATTATCTTCTGGAGATTTTGGAGCTTTTATTTCGTCCTTCAATTCCACATGATCTTTTAGAGATCTTATTTCGCCCTTAACCGTTTCTTTTATTATTTCACCGTTCATGGCACCATCTCTGGGGTTTTCAATGTTTTCTCTGACCGAACTGTTGTCATTTATATAAGATTCGTATTCTGAAGTCAGATGTTTGTCATGACCTTCTGTAGATGCACACATTTCCTGCACATTTGATACTTCGTTCGATTTTTTACACCTTGAAGCGCACTTGATATTCATCTCTTTTATTTTGTCTGTTGTAGTCTTTACTACAAATGGTTCATCAACTTTGGAGAGGGTCGACTCATTACTAGCAGCAACACGGCAATTTTGCTTATGACTGAAAAATGAAGAAACATATTACGGGTTAGTATGCCGACTTTTGTTTACCACTGGCAAATAAGCTGAAGACGACCAAGTGTATGATTTTTGACAAAAAGATGAAAGTAGAAGAAAAAAGTTAACAACAAACTAGGACTAAACTGCTGTCTACCTGTTTCTCCTATTGTCCTTTTCTTTGGCAGTTAAAAGTCAAGCACAGGACTAATTTTTGGGGGCATTGTCCTCAGTTTGCCAGTGTTAACAGTAATACCCCGTGTATTGATCCCGTAGCTCTTGGTGTTTTTTTTTATTTTTGGTGGATCAAAGATCTAAATTAGAGGCCCCCAAGAGCATGCATCACTCAACTAATCTTTTTTTTTACAAAGCTTCTTATCTAGTGATTATCATCCTAATCACTGCTTGCCTAGCCGGAAAAGGGTTTTCTCTCGATTTTTTATTTCTTTTGCCTTGCCGCTGAATGACATTTTTAACGTTCTAGGATGTATGCAGTCAAGGAAATTAGGATTTTTTAGGGCAGGACATTCGGTCCTATTATTGGTCAAGATTCACAGGACCAAAAGAAAATATAGAGGTCCTAGAACACAATTTACTTGTTAAATAATGCTAACATCTATCGGACATTCGGACCTGTAAAAGGCACAAAAACACCAGACCGAATGAGTTTTTACAGGCCTTTGTCTGGCGGTCCTGTGCTAAATTCCATGACTGTGTATGACGCCAGACGGAGTAAATAGAATTAAAGTAAAAAGAAAGAAAATAGGGGATACAGGGCAAACAAATGCAAGCATAATAGATGGACAAGATTCGAGGATCTCGAAAATCTGACAAAAATTCAACAACAAAAAATGAGAAGCTTATCTTTTTGAAAACGAGTTGATCTGATAATTTTGACCCTGAAATCATTTTTGTAGACCTCAAATGAGATAAACAATATTTTTCGATGCTTAGTTTTTTCCTCTAGCACTTGGTTTTCCAAAAAAAGTAAAAAAAACTGCGAAAATGGTAAATTTCGATAAATATAAGGGGAAATAACTTACATAGGGAGTTGCCCAACAACTTCAACTCGAAGGAGAGTGTTGTAGAGTTTTTGATGCTGAAGAAGCAGTTTTGCTTCAGTTGTTCTCTATCTCTTATATACTTTTCAAAATAACAAATACCAAAACGCAAGTATATCGGTTAATTGTTTTATTATCATATTTATTAGTGATATCAATAATTCAAAATCATTTATTGATATCAATAATTCATTTATTGATATCTATTAATGAATTATTGATATCTATAATTTAAATCTTAGTTGATTGAACGTTATTATCTCATCTATCTTCAAAGTTCCGCACTCAGTCAAATTCATTGGTTAACTATGACGTGCCGTTTTATTATTTAACCAAAATAAAATCTCCCTCTCAATAATTCAGCTATTTATTGATATCCATAATTCGATCTATTAATGTCAATAAATGATTTATTGATATCTATAATTCATTTATTGATATCTATAGTTCAGCTAATTATTGATATCAATAAATGAATTATAGATTTATTGATTGATATCAATAAATATTACATATGGTTTATCATTCTTACATTTTCATTGGATTATTTGGTCATGTGATTTTATTGATATATAGTGTATTTCGTTACTAAATTTAGATCCCGATATTCGTCCGTTCTTGACATATTTTATAAACATCTGTGTGACGTCATTTTAGACGTCCTAAATATTGACGTAGCTTGCAACGGAGCCTTCACTTTCTAAGATACAAAACCAACAATGAAAATGAGTTTGATTCAGTGATTTTGTTTAAAATGTTTAGAATTTAATAAATTACATCTAATTTTTCGGTGAGTACGTGAATTATTTGTAAATAATTGTTAATGCAGAAATTGGGTTGCACCGCCATGACCGCCAAGACAAAAGAATGCAGACCAATGTAATGCAGTGAAGAAGCATTTTACAAAGACGCAATAAATAATAAAACTTACTGGTCCAAAAATTTAGGCTAGAAATCAGTAAAAGATTTCCTCGGTAGATTAGTTAATTTTTGTTTTGATATTGCAAGTCAAAAAATTACGACATCGAAATGTTAAAACAAAAACTAGCAATTCATTTAACTCTAATTAAAAAAAAAACTACATATTATGTAATATAACAATGATGGACTTTTGACTCTGTCAATACATTATATATGGACCTGTTAGGAATATATTGACCTCGGACTTCGTCCTTGTTCAATATATGCCTAACAGGTCCATATATAATGTATTGACCTCGTTAACAGTCCATAATTGATAAATATTGACTTTTGTCCAGTTTGGCTTGCCAGCCAAAAATACCATCCTGCCTTTTTTTCAATTCAAAGCACTGTCCTGCCTTTTTAGAACTGGATTTTTGCCATCCTGCCTTTTTATTTCAAATTTCACCATAGTCCCCCCATAAAAATCAAATGGTCGCTCCCTAAGTAAACCACGAACTGAGACTACAAGAATCATGAGGCCATACCGTTTTGGAAGCCCTAAGCAAGCTTTATAAAATTTTGACGCTTGATTTATGCGTCTTTGACAAGGGACCTAAAAAAAGAAATACAAATTAGCTATACCTGTTGACAAAGAGTGAGAAACTGAGAAAGAAGTTTAAAGCAAATGAGGTTTACAGAGTTATCATGTCACCGATTTACTATTCGACCAAACAACCCATTGACAAAGATGGTAAACCAGGGCGAATTTGTTGTTATTAAACCAGTATAGTTTAAAACCAGTTTCATTTCAGTTTCAAAAACTGGTTTCAGTTTACAATTTTTACAACAAATGAACAGTTAAAAATGGCAGTGCAAAGAAATATTATTGCATCAATAATTCATCAGTTTATAAACGATGAAGATGAAGACTTTAATGTTGCTATTGCAAGTCATCAGAATACCATGATAGCAGGAATTTTGATGTCGTTTGTCCAGACTCGTAATAAAGTTCCACGTGTTCTTAATTATGTAGAGACTATAATACCACACTATACCGATGAAGAGTTTAGAAGAAGATTTCGAATGAATAGGGAAACCTTCAATTCATTCGTTCAGGATCTATTACCGTATAAAAGAAACACCATCATCCCCATGGAGAAACAAGCTCTAATTTTCATTAAATACTTATCCAGCCAAATGACATTGCAAAATATTGCCGATACTTTCGGAGTCTGTGAATTTACTGTATTTGATATTGTAAAGCGACTCGCTGACGTAATTTGTGCAAATCTTTTAGAAAAATATATCAAATGGCCAGAGGAACAAAAAGCTCAAGAGATTGTCCAGGGGTTCAAGAACTTGAAAGGGTTTCCAGGGGTTCTAGGAGCCATTGATGGAAGCCACATCCCCATAAAAACGCCAATGGTTTGTCCAGAGAACTACATAAATCGTAAATCATTTGCATCAATTAATTTGCAAGCAGTCTGTGACTCTAATATGCATTTTCTGGATATATTTGTCGGTTGGCCAGGTTCAGTACATGACTCTAGAGTCTTAAAAAACTCTCAACTGTTCCAAAAAATAGAAGAAAACCCACAAGCAATGTTTCCAAATAACACTCACCTTTTAGGAGATTCAGCATATGGCATCTCCACATGGTTAATGACACCATTTAAGGACTACGGTAATCTAACTCAAAAACAGCGCAGATACAACTATATTCATAGCAGCACAAGGATGGCAATTGAGCAAACTTTTGGTGCTCTTAAGGGTCGTTTCAGACGTCTTAGATACTTAGACATTATGGACATTACTAAGGCTGTAAAAGTGACATTAAGTTGCTGCGTATTGCATGAACTGTGTTTGACCAAAAATGACAGTATGGACGAATACATTGAAGAAGGTGTGCAACACCAAGAGGAGGTGAATAATTTTTTGGAAATGAGAAATCTCCAAGCAGCAGCAACTATGAAACGACAAATGATAACAGACATGTTAACTAATTAGCATTGACAAACATGTGTTTCATATTTCTGCTCCAATTAAAGTTTTATAACTGTTGAATATTTCACATTTCTTAATGTTGGTC
Source organism: Arcuatula senhousia (assembly GCA_963971305.1). Taxonomy (NCBI): domain Eukaryota; kingdom Metazoa; phylum Mollusca; class Bivalvia; order Mytilida; family Mytilidae; genus Arcuatula; species Arcuatula senhousia. The sequence continues at coordinate 67,504,773 of OZ020304.1, forward strand.
CACCATTGCAACAAATAAACCTTTGCTATGAATACATCCAAAATGTTAAATTCATTGGTTCAGAGATATTGGAAATGCCCTTTTCCACTAACCATTTTTTAACCAATGCATACCAAGTTTCATCAACCTAACGCTTATAGTTCTTTAGATATGAGGATTCTTGCAAAACCTTAATGTTGCTATTATATATATATATCGAAAATTGAAAAATCACTCAACCCGAAAGTCAAGGTAAAAAAATGGGGATGCAACTGTGCTGAGCTTCTACTGAGGCATATGCATACGAAGTTTCATAAACCTAGGACTTATAGTTCTTGACTGAGGTATGGAGGTGCTCATAAATAGACGATAATGAGATGTGGAATAAGTGTACGCGACACAACAAACAACATTTCGTAAAGTTAACGCCACCACTGCTGACTGTAAAGTAACACCTACATGTATGTCCTGCTCTGCTTCGCAGACGAGACAAAACTCATAAGGCAGCAACCATTTGAAATTCTGGGGGGAGGGGTATGGATTTTTTTTTTTAAATAATTTGTTTTCAATTTTTTGGGAAAAAAATAAATTGTCCTTGTCCCAGAAAGAAAAAAATAAATTGTTTTGGTGAGCCTGGGCTACACAGCGTAAACAAAATTGCGAATAAAAAAATTGTTTTCCGTGTCTTTCAAAAAAAAAATTCTCATCTTCGAAAAATTTTGAAAAAAAATAAATTGTCGAGGGGCTAAAATCCATAACCCCCCCCCCCCCCCCAGAATTTCAAATGGTTGCTGCCTAAGGTTTATAAATTCTTCAGAATGAATAGTTGGACACAAATCTTTATTGGATCTTTTGAAATCACATTAGCACGTAGAATGAAAACTATTGCAGAAAATGAAAATGATGTTACTTGCATAAACCTTAAGCTCGTAGATCTCTAGAAAAGTCTCAATTAGGTTGAATTGTATCAGCTACTTTCTTTCAGGAAAAGAGGGGGGTTACTTCTTATATATTTTGGTATACAGCCTGGTACAGGGACTTTCAGCAAATTTGGAGGGTGTAATATTTATTCAGGTATTATTTTCAGACTTCTACCGCACATCCCCATACTAGTAATACGAAAGTGACCCCTACCCTGGGTTTAAACAGCAGTTCCACCAGTTCAATAAGGGACATGACAATACACATTAAAATTTCTAATTTGGAACCCGTTTTTTTCTTTCTAAACATACTACATGTAACATGACTGTATTTCCTTTGCTGAACACATGCGTTGGAACAAAAATAAACATTCTATCAGCCATTTATTTGGTAATATCAAACAAAAATAGAACAAAACATAATACTTATTTCAAGATAACACGAGTATGTCTTGCCTGTTGGCATCATCAGATTTATTGATTCTTTATACATGTTATATATCTAAAATTCTATCAAGTGATTGAACTGGCACTGAACACACCAAAACTTACAATAATTCGTCTGCTAAATTCCACCATTTTATCATATTTATTTATCCCAGTATGCAACATTTTTTGTAGACTTACCGCCCCTTGTGTTCCCCGCGCAAATCAAATCCATTAAAGTGATTCATTTTCTTCATTGGTCGAAACAAATATGACGGTAACTTAAAGACTGACCTTTTAACTTGAAGGGCCTTGAGAGTCTATTTCAAGATGTAGATCTTAATATGAAGCAGACTTCTTACAATCCATCGCGTCTTTTATCTCCCGTTCCCGAGGACACGGCAAGAGATGGATCGAGAAAGTCACCAAATCCAGAATTGTTTAGTGAAAGGTCATCATCAATATAACACATTTTTGATTTTACTGGTTATTTGGATTTTATTTGGTTTTATGCATTTTACAACTCTTTTAGCATCACTTGGTGTCCGTTGTCGGTCGTTCGTTAACAATTTTTCAAAAAATGTTCTCTTCTGAAACTACCGAACAGAATTTAATGAAACTTAGTATGATTGATCCTTAGATTGTCCTACATAAAACTGGTGTTTCGATGTTTAATCCGTCTAAAAACATGGCCACCATTGCTAAAAATATTCTGTTAATTAAAAAGTAAAAGAGAAAGAGAATGAAAACTATTGCAGATCGAGAAAAGCTTTGCTTGCTTAAACTCTCAGCACAAAGAGCTGTTCAAAATTGGGTCGAAGTTGTCATAATAGGGGTAATATATATAGCTCATAGAAAACACCCTTAAAGCTTAAAGACAAGGTGAGCGATTCAGGCTCCTGGGAGCCTCTTGTTTTAATTGCAGATTTCCTATGTTTATGTTTTAGTGTTGTTGATGAGGAATAGAATTTCAAAATTGCGATAGCGCATAAATAATTGCTGTTTCAGTGGCTCATATTCATTTATTTAGAATTTTGTATAGATAAAGTGACAAAGGTAATAATTGCCTGCAACACTGAAGTCTGTTAATTGTAACCAGGAAAATTATACCGTTTATGATTCTTCATTTTGAATTTACCACAATGTTATTGATCAAGTATTCTATCAAAAACATGATTAAAATAAAAAAAAAATGCACCCCTCGACTCTATTTTTTGTTGCTTAGTTTAAGACAGAGTGGAATCGATTTAAACACAAAATTTTTCATGAGCTACTATAGTCCGTTTGAGTTTCATAAATCAACGAACAATGGCTTGTAAATTTACGTCTTGCAAAATCTATTTTATTATGTCATGACTTTTTAATGGCATACAAACACAGGCAAAAAATTTCAAAATTTTTGCAGGATTTATAAAAATGTTTTCCATAGACCTTACTTAATAGTAAAAATGGACCAAAAATTCATAGAAATCCATGGGAGTACAACCTAGTGACCAGGAACAGCATTTGCTCCGTATACCTTTAAAAATCCCTTGTGGAGCTAATTGGTCATCTGATTTCCTATTGTAAGTCCTTTGAATTATGTTCAGGTGGGCGCACTACATTTGGGCTAAAAATTCAGAAATACAGATTTTCATTTGGGCTTATAGCACTCGACGTTTGGGCTAATTAGATTTTTACCTGAACAGGTAAATAATAAGTATATATATCATCTATACATAGGTGATAAACTTTTTCCTATTTTGACCCCTAAAAAATAGTTTTGATATGTAATAAAATATGGAAATGCAAAATACTTGTGTATAACAGTTTTTTAATTCCATTACCTTGTATGAAATAAATTTACAAATCACCTGATCTTCATTGTTTGATTGAATAAATTTAAAGATAAAAGTTACTGAGACGAACAAAGAAAATATATGTTTTTCGTAGATGAATTTCCTTTCCGAATAAATGTGACTATAGAACAGGGATCTGTATTGCACAACCTCAAAATATGCAAAGCTTCAATAAGGACCAGCAGTAAATGCTCCATGATAATAATGTCAAACTTGACCCATATTCACGAGGCTTTATTTTTTCTGTAAAATACTTAAAAATATATAGTGGGCCCAACACCTGGCTGTTCCGTCAGATAAACACCATTTTAGGTATTATTAAAATTGGTGAAATATTAAGCATTAGACCATATGGAAAACTTTTTTGTTTTTAGAAGATAACATCTTAGCTTTTGTTATCAGAGTTCGTATACTAATAAAAAGTTTGTGTTTAAAAATAAATTTTATTTGAGAGACAAAAAAAATTAAAAGAAATTTCGTTGATTTATAGAAATGGACTATAAATGGACTATACCTTAAACCCTTTTTTTCTCTATTTACATACACTTTCGTTTTTGAACGGATAAACGGCGAAAATCACGGTACATTTTTAAAGAGTCGAACAACTTCGACTCAGAAATTTATAGATCTTTTGATGCTAAATTGGATGTTTTTCCCAGAACTATAAGCACAAAACTAAAGTCTGACCGCACTGTCCTATTTTTAGCAACAGCGGCCGATGTTCGGCGAGAATAAATTTCATAAGCTTTGTAGGGAACATTCTGAAGACCATGCAAGTGTAGTTTCAGAGCACTCTTATTTCAATGGTTACAGTTTAGATTTGTAAAGTTTAAAATCAATTAAGCATATTCAAATCTGTAAATCTACAATTTTGACGATTAAGGTAAAATAACTTAACGTAGCAGAAAAAGCACCAGTCTGAGAGTTTGTTTCGACTCCAGTCCGCAATTTGGTCTGGACCTCTCTTTTAGCAACCATGGTCATGGTGGTTGGTTGGCGAGCATAAATTTGATAGAGGACTAAGCAATCTCTTAAGATGTTTCGGGAAAGGTCATTTAAAAATAAAACGTTAATGAACTGACAGATGAACGGATTAAAAGTGATGACAATTATCAACCAACGGGTCAGACAAGCTTAAAATATATATCCCCATGTAACACTAGGCGAGGTTCTGTTAATATTTTGGCGATTAATCTAAAAATCTTGAATCGATACTATTGTATGATAGATTCAAGGTAATCGAATTGAATTACGAATAAGAGATAGGGCAACCCTTGACGGCAAATGTTCAAGTTCATGTTGTGGTTTTGGTAACATTAAGAATAATTTTGATCAAATTCTAAAATAGGAGGTGTACCACAAATATTGCGTGCAATTTATATAAATGCCTTTTGAGGGGTTAAGGAGTTGCGTTAAATGCCATTTGATTTGTAGACTAGTTCAAGCTTTGCATAGGCCAGACCTACGACGGGTGTGCTATAGCAGCAAGGAACCACTTACTCTTCCTGAGCATATTCTTGCTATTCATGTTATTGATTTCCATTCGGTTGATTGTGTTTCGGGTTACTTCGTGCTGTTCTTGTTCGTTTTTATCGTTGCCCTTTCGGACTTGGATGCCCCATTGGTACCTCTTTGCTTCTTAAACGTGAATTAGCCATTCTATTGAGATGTAAAAATACACTCCGCCATAAGTTAAGTACCACCCTAATTTTTTTATAAGTACAATTTCAAAGTTAAATGCAAACGCCAGTTAACTTTATGATATATTTTAAATGTGTATTCTTAAAAAAACATTTCGAAGTAATGTTAAGCAAAAGGGTATTCGATCGCCAGTTATAGAAATCTAAAGTGAAAAGTCACTTGAAACAGAACATGTTTCTTAGAAAAACTTTGACGAAAAATTCATTTTTTTTTCAGTTTAAGTTGTGTCTTCTTTAAGCTGGCTTGATGTCTTACAGTAAAACATTGTTAAAACATTCATTAAAATGATCGCACAAATTGTTAAAAAGGGGGATGAATCTTTTCTGGTCAAATTTTAGGCCACAAACTGAAAAAAAGGATGCTGCCCTAAAAATTGATATGGAAATTTGTTGCGTTAGAAACTTCAAAATTGAACATGTTGAATGTCGTTTTAATTTGTGCGAGCAATGGTGTTTGTTCTGACCAAAATATCACTTTTCTGAAATCTCATTTTCTAAAAGATCCACTTTTGAAAGAAAATGTCCTTTCGTCACTTTAAAAGTTCACCTTCATGTTTTTCCTTCTTCACACAAAACTTACGTAAGTGTTATGATCATACAATTTTAATGACAGAAATGTCTTTCTTGAATCAGTTTTAGCTCATTTTTGAGTTTTACGAACAAAAGACATTTTCTGAAAAAAACATGAAAAAAGATATTTTGCCTTAAATCTTTGATAAACCTTTGTGGTTTTATAAAAAAATAAAAATAGCATTTGGACATGAACATGGCCACAAAGTAAGGAAAAAGCAGACATTTTAAAACCTGTAAAACCCATTAAAACTCATATTTGTCGTTTGATGTGATTGACAACGCGACAATTTAAGAAAGTGTCATGTGTAAGGTTTTTTGAAAAAAAGTTTTGCTTTAATTTTCTGCTTCTATCAATCTTCGAAACTTGAATTCAGGATCGGGTAAATTTAAACAATACTATGTACCAATGATTTGAAAAACTTTATTTTTTAAGTTTTGTAGGATGCAAATTGTCCTAATACCAAAGGTTGTTGTGTGCAAAGATTATAATATTTCAATATAATATATAAAAAGAGGGTGACACTTTAAAATGTGTGGTGCTTAACTTTTGGTGGACTATGTTGTATGAACCTCGAGATGATCATTATTATTTTCCGCTCTCATATAAACGTAGTAAATGGTGTTCGATGCAAGTTGTTTTTAGCGTTAAAATCATCGGTATATTTAATAGATTGAATACTGTGGTCAAGTCGCCCCCATACATGTTCTCCAGTAGATGATAACATTTTTCCCCCGACAACTAACACTTTGTGTGTTGAAATTATTTTCTTCAATCATTACAACTACAAAATAAAAATGTCCAAGAAAAACAAACTGCCCAATTTTGAACAATAAGTGACGGTTATGTTATAAATTTGAAATTTGTTGGTTTGATAATATCCTGATGCGCGTGTATAAAGTTTCACGATATATAGTTTCTTCAAGCAAATTCAAGAGATTTCAACCTGATTTTTGATGGAAGGACAAATAAATTATTTTTACTCATGCCCTGCGTAGGGGCGTAAAACTAATACAAAAAATATATTTTTTAACCTTTAATATAATAAAGCTGGCAATGTTCATCCCCACATAAAGAGGTATTTGCCGTTGGTTTCCCGGCATCTGTTGACATACTTGAACCTCCTTGTATGGTAGTGGAACCAGATATTTTCGTTGCATTTGACCACACCAGCACTGCAGGCTCCAGATCTGTTCAGACTATTGAAAAGTTCCTGAGATGTGTAATATTTGGTCGAGCATCTTCCCCAGAATCCACATGTTCTCTTCCATAAACGGATGCCTTTTATGTCCCGCTCTGCCCTGGCTGTATCCATCACTCGTGCGTTCCTGTCCACGCTAGAGACTATGAAATTTCGCCCGTTTTGTCGGAATTTGATGTATCCTCCGCATGACTGTACCCAGTGGTTTTTGCCTCCACTTATTGGATTATACGCCACGACAATCCATTCCCTCCAATCGTATTTTGCTGCTAGTACTCTGAATAGTCCAGATACAAATTGCTGGTTACTTTGTCCCGAGTTTCTTGCAGCATAATCGAGTATATCGGCATGGAGTTGTGAATGGTATTGCGCCACTACAGCATTATCAGCTTTTTCAAATGTAGATTTGACAGATTTTAAACGATCTTCCCAAATTCCTTTCATATGGTTATACAAGGTTGCTTGATTGTTCAATGTATAGTAAGAGAGTTCTACTTTGACTGCCTGAAGTAATAGCCTCATCAAACCAAGAAGAAATATCTGAGTTTCCTTACGGTGGTATTTTGTATATTTCATGATTGCAGCAACCAAATTTTCCTGGAAAACGCCCTTCCTTTCTTCTATTCCGTTATAAAGTTTAAGACCGGCTTGCTGGAATCCGCTTGGAAAGTGAGAGACGTAATTGGTTCTCAGACTGGATACTACAGGGCGATTGTACCTCATGTATAGTTCTTCGTATTTGTTTGACCATGTAACTATTCGTTGTTCGATGTCCCCAAAGTTTACTTTCACTTGATTAAAGTCTATCTTGCGTTCAATATTCAGGAACTGTTGATCCACACTATCAAATCTGTTATCGATGTTCTGCATCATTTGCTCCAGTTTCTGCATAACTTCATCGTCTACTGGAATGAACGCAACAAATATACCGGCAACGGGGCCTAGGGCTCCTAAGTAAGGTCCAATGTTTTTAGCGAGTTTGGTCAACGAATCCCTAAATTTTTTATCTTCTATCAGTTTGGCCACTTCTGCTCCAGCGCTTAGGGCGGCGGTTAGCGCTTCTTTTTGTTCCGCAGAAATACCACCCAAAGTAGGAGCGATCGATATGCCCAGGATGACAAGGAGTAGGACTGGTAGTACTGTAAAGAGAAATTTTGGAATAGCATAAGAATTTTAATTAAGTAAAAAAAAATCTCTAAACGCTTTACTTTAAGGTTCATCCCAATGTGTACTGTTTTGTCAGTCTATGTGCAGTCTAAAATACAGATTCAATAGCTTTAATATAAGATAGCAGCGTGTAGAAAAAATATTCTCTTCAAAAAATGTTTCTCGTAGGTAGAAAAGTCACCATTTCAAATACTGCCAAGTTGTTCTGCAACCGATTTTCATCACAAATAAAAAAATTGATTAATGCGACTAAAATCCAAACTTCATTGGTTTTTAAGACATACAAGTGGGTAGAACACGACAAATGTTTTTCACGGAACATTTTGCATCGATTTAAACAGGAAGTTAATACGTAAAATATACACTAAAGTTAAACTTAGATATCTTAAACTGTTAAAGCGAGGTTACAATTTTCTCAAAACTAATAAGCTCTATCGATTCCTTTTTATTGTTTCTTTTTCATCGAAATCAGTTGCAGAACAACTCGGCAAAGTTTTGATATGGTGTGGGTTTGTATTTTTGGAATTTCCTTCCTATGCGTTTCTTTTAAAGAGTATACTAAACTTAAGTGTTCACTTCTACTTAGTTTCCGTTTTACGGTTCACTCATATCGCCAAATAACAATGCTCTGTCATTTAGCCTGGAGTCACCTGCAAAGTTATCAATTGCACTTGCATAATTATGTGAATGGCTAGTAAGAGGGTAATTCATGAACGGATTAAACCTGAGAAAAATGCATAGAAGTAATCTTGTATTAACATGGAAGACAAATTTTATATCTTCATGGTGTTTAACCTTGTTTATTATACCAATTTTAATTGAAGCTGCACATAGACTATGGACATAGGTAAAATATTAAAACATTTTAAATATAGTTTTTGACGCCCTCGGATTACCATTTGTGACAAGAAAAGAGTATTTTTCACTTGTACATTTCAGTTCCTTTTTACAGTTAAAAAATAAGCAATGGCCTTGAACGGAGACTTATTCATATTTTAGAAACACATTGCTTGTATAATCAGTTTTTTCCATCTTCATGATACAAGATCATTATATCAATTTAAATTTTCTAGAAAAAAATAGTTTAAATATTATCTTTATTTCTGGTTCACGTTGCGAATTCATCTTCATACAACTCTATTAGCCGTTCATGTCACTAATCTAATATCTAAAACAAAGACCTTTCGGATTTTCTTAATTATTAAAAATATTCAAGATATTAAACTCCTAACATTTTCGAGTGGATTGTCAGATTTCTCAATCTCGATGGTAAAATGACAGAATGTTAAGCTCGAGTCTTGGTGAGATTGGGAAAAAAAGGCTCGAATCTTAAGATAATAGACGACAGAAAAATGTGTTAAAGTTCGACTTTTGGTTGATTTAGTGTTGAGGTGCGTTTGACTTTTTTAATATCGAGAGTAATGCTTATTGAATAAAATATCGGCAATTTTATTTGAAATGTAAAATGATTAACCTTAAGGGTGCTTCCAACACTTCGATATTACAAGATTCAACCTTCATTTTCTTCAAAATTTCACGTACATTTCTAAAAAGGTTGAATTACAAAATATTGATTTTTTGTTGATATCCAGAACACCATTTCGACCTAGATATTGACCAAATAAGTGTTACTTTGTCAAAGAACGTACATTACCAAATAAAATGCATAATTTTAAATATTATATGAATCTATATTTTTTTTTAAGAAATTTGATCGCTAGAAATTTTATTTGAGGTTAAAATTCTTAAATCTTTAGGTACATCTAGAAAACTCTTCTTGCAATTCTCATACAAAACTTGTATCGTCCTTCAATTTCGTTTATAGATATTTTTAAATAAGGCTCCAACATAAAATAAGTTATTAAAATTACTGTAATATATGTGTATCTGTTGTGTACAAGTTACAACATGTACAGATATATTGTACAAGTTATGACAAAAATAACATACCCTGGACATTATTAGATATCACAAACTAAATACAATAGAATAAAATCATCAAACAACTGTTTAAAGAAATGTGTATCAATGGCACCCAGATGCAACAAAATTTAATGGTTTACACCTGAAAATGATGACACAATCAAATATTAAAGTTTGCTTTTTTTAATTTTTCATGGCGTCATATGGAACTTAAATGTGATTTTCTACAAAGTGAACTGAAGTTGACTGATATTTCACGTCTTTTTCAGTCTATGTGGAGCCTAAACTACACATTCAATCGCTAAATCAGGCGTAGCAGCGTCTAGATAAATATTTTTTGCATAAAGTTTTATATCTTGGAGGCGTTAACTTCATCCGTTTTGCCGGAGCATTTTCTTTGTCTTTCAGTTCACCCAAATATAGCCAAATATCAACCTTGCCCTTTCAAATGGCCTCCCCGTGCAAGGTAGTTCTATTTTTGATGTTATTAAATCTACTTGCAATCGGTTTTATGGAAGGTTATTAAGGGGTAATTTATGCTTTATTTATGGAACAATTTGAACGGAAAGAAAATGAATAGAGAAAAGAACAAGATTTATTTTGTAAAACAGAAAGGAAAATGATCGGCGATTTTTATAGCTAGACGCTGCTACACTTTATTTTATATTTCTATGTGAAGTTTAAGTCGTACATCCTTTATCGTTCTACCTATTTGTTTCAATTTACCTTTCCATATTTTAGAAACTTCTAACACATGATGGCGTGTTTGATTTGTGTACACATATAGATTTGCAGTATTATGGTGAGGCACAGTATATAGTTGCTTGAAGTTACTTTATATATAATATAAACATTATTTCCCCATATTTATCCCTTTAATCGATTTTTATTAAAACTTCAAGCAACTGTGGTTAAGGCCATTTTTCAAAAATTCCGAAACTCCTTTGTTTTTGATAATGAATTCAGTGATTGAAGGACACATTTAGTTGAGGTTCTTCTAAATGAAAAATGGCTGCCATGCATTATCAATACAAAACTTTCGAAAAATACATAGATTGAGCAAATGATGTATTTTGTTCAAAACATGTCTAATAAGATTAAACTTGCCAATACCAAGAGCAAGCTAGTAATTAAAATCCAACAATGAAGTCTTAATTTAATCTTAATTACATAAACATGTAAGGTGCGTCCGATTACTATCTTCCTATTCGAGCACACCCTTACAAATATTCAATATTTTACCTTTAGAAATTACAGATATAATTATTTCTAGCTTGCTTTAGATAAGATTGTAAAAAACATTCATTTCAATATAATTTTAACAAAATACTTATTTCATTTAGGCTGTGTATTTTTTAAAAGTTTTGTACCGACAATGCATGGCAGCCATTTTTCATTTTGAAGAACCGTAAGCTTGAAATTGTAATTAAAACGTGCTTGATTTATAAAAAAAGATTGCAAACTTCCGACCGGAACTAAAATTAAAAAAATTCAAATATGATTAGAAACAAGTAAATCTGAGCTACTGCTCACTAGTGATACCCCCGCTCCCCATACTATGCCAGTATGAAAACAGGAAGAAGTTGACATAGGAACATAAAATCGCTATACACCATAATTATGGTACTATAGGATAAAGCTGTATACAACAGACCTCTATCTCATGTGTTTGCCTAGAAAATTGCGACAGCAGTTTTATAACGAACGAACGGACGGACGGACAAGGGTAAAATAGTATACCCCCCTCTTCTTCGAAGCAGGGGTATAAAAATGGATACAATCACAGGGACTTGCTCCCCTCTATCAATATTTTGTTAGAGTCAATATGCGGTACGAAAAATGTCTATCAATATTTTTAAAGAGTCAATGTGCACCTACGAAAAATTGTTTTTTCGTACCGCATATTGACTCTTACAAAATATTGATAGAGGGGAGCAAGTCCCTGTGATACAATGCATTCTTCGGTTTGATGTGATGATTTCACATGCAATTGATTTGGTAAAATGCATGTTCTTTTTAATAAGGTTTGGTTGAAATCTAGGTCAAAATGATAATATGCTGGACCACCTTTCATTTATTTCAGAAATTTGTGTTTAAATAAATGAGACCGTATTTGATCATAATTAGCGGTCACAAATTGTGTATTTATTATCTGAACATTTCCGTTCCATTTAACCGTCCTAAATAAAACCAATGCACATTGAAAAGGCAATTATGAAAAAAAATTCTGAAATACCTTTGTTTAAGATATAAGATGCATGAATTGGGGAATATGTTCGATTTCACTTAAAAATGAACGTGTACCTTTAGGTTCAACTAAAGTCAAAATTTAGGGCATGAATTTCCTATGTAAATTTGAAAAGAATTGCAAATTTAAAATCAAAAACAGTATTCGATTCTGCAAGCTTCTAATATTTTGAGGAAAAATTGTTTGAAGACCTTTTAATATAAGAAAAAAATTATGTTTGGGTGCGTTTGACTTTCGTAAAATGTTAATAATCCATTTTTCCTCATTGAAGTAAATTTTTCAACAAAATGTCAGTAGCTCGCACCAGATTACAATTTTATATTTCATTGACCTTACCTGTGAATACTCAAATAAACATAGGAAATGGATGTCCCAGATTTTGACTTCAGTGGAACCTTAAGGTTCTTTTTAATGAAAAATGGCTTCCATGCATTGTCAATACAAAACTTTCAAAAAATACACAGATTGAGCAAATGATGTATTTTGTTCAAAACTTGTCTAATTAGATTTAACTTACCAATACCCAGAGCAAGCTAGTATTTAAAATCCCACAATGAGTATTAATTTACTTTTATTTACATAAACATGTAAGGTGCGTCTGATTACTGTCCTACTATTCGAGTGAGTGAGTGAGTGAGTTGGTGTTTTACGCCCGTGCAACGCTATATAGGTTATTTACATTCGAACACACCCTTACAAATATTTAGTTTTTTACCTCTGAAGACAGTTTTATATGTAATTATTTCTAGCTTGCTTTAGATAAGATTGTAAAACATTCATTTCAACATAATTTTAGCAAAATACTTATTTCATCTAGGCTGTGTATTTTTTGAAAGTTTTGTATTGACAATGCATGGCAGCCATTTTTCATTTAAAAGAACATTAAAAAACGTTCATTTTCGAAGCTTTATAATTTCCTTTAAAACAAATTTGTCAAACAAAAAAAGAGATATTCAGATATGATGCAATTATATAAAGTATAATGTTCAGTATCAAAACCTCATTTTAATGAAAATGTTTGTTCCTAAGGAGAAAATTTCGATGATTTTCATTTTTCAAGTTTGCACTAGATTTTAGATTTTAGAAATCTATTTATCAATCTTCAAGCTTTGGGATTAGTAATCGCTTTTACTTTTCTGTAATTCCAATCAAATTTACATAGGAATTTTGTACTTGTTGATTGAAACATTGAACAGGTATTGGGCACATTACATTACTTAATGCTAAAAATCTGTTATATAGATTTTCAACAACAACAAAAAAAAGAAAGAAATTTCGCATTGTTCATTTTGTCGTTATCTGGGAAATGTGAACCCCAATAAATTCTCAGTCTTGAAAGTTTCTAAGCCTGCTTGAAAATCAAAAATATTATATAAAGAAAAACTTACCGGACATCTTGTCTGAACAATCAGGCCCTGGTCGTGCTGTGTGGCACCCATGGTGTTAAATCTTCTCCTTATATACTGCTCAAGTTTTCTGCTCGTGCAAGAAAAGGGCGCGAAAGCCATCAAAATCATTTTCAACAAACGAGTTGGACAAGTTTATATTTAGACATACGATCAATACATTACTAGTTCTCTGAAACACTCTTCACGTAACGAGGACTTTTCATAAGTGTTTTAAATATGTACAAAAATATTAAGTACAAAGGAGAATTAGAGGAGGGGTGTTAGTCAAACCCCATTTCGAATTTGTAGATTTGGGAAAAAAATCATGTACTTATAAACATCGTTCTTTTTCAAAATTGATTTTTAATCCACCTTCAATGATTTTTATGTGAAAGAGGAGCATATCTAAATTGGGGCTCCGGGATAGAATCAGATCGGAATATTTTGCTTTTGCTTTTAATGACAAATCAAGTATTAAAATCCTTCGTTAAAAATCTTTCACTTTGGGATATTGTTTGGTATAACAGTGAGTTATTTTTTTTTGTTATTACTGAATTTTGTGCAGCTGTCAAATGTTTAAAATATCTTGGACGGTCCACATACAGTCCATTTTATATATATATATATATACTTAAATTTTAATTTCAATTAAATGTATTTTTTCCACGACCCAAGCCATCTCTGCTAAAAGTCTTATCCAGTAAAAATTGGAAGGCACGACAATCGTAGTCTATGCAAGAAACTACTAGCAAATGTTTATAGCCATTCAGTTTGGGGAAATAAACTGAAATTATCTGATTAAGTTCAAAACAAAGAAAGACAGCAGAATATTGTAATTTACTTGAAAGATTCTGTATCAGTCCGTATAAAAATAACAGTAAATTTACAGTCACCGTCAGATTCTAAAAATCAAATATGAACTATATATGGTAATGTCAGTCGTTCAGTTTTTTTTTTTTTGGGGGGGGGGGGTCATAGTGCAGGTGACAGTTTTGAAGAGAGTCAAAACAAAATACTAATGGTATGAAAAAAAATCTATAATTGGTGTTATCCCAATCCACTATAATGAAGATTGAATATTAAACTTTTTAACTATTAATCACAGGTTTACTAAACTTTTCCATTAGGCCATAACAAAATAGTTCCTAGATTCTCATCCAAATTTCTTGAACATGGGGCGGGCGGGCGAATTTTATTTTTTATCTTTTATCCATTTTGATGAAAGATCCTGTCATTTTAAAAGAAATTAACCAAAACTGGAATATTTTGCCACTAATTCTAAATATTTTCTTTAGGGGGTGAAAAAATTGAGGCGTGAGGGGAATAGAACCTATGATATTTTTTGAATTGGCCTTATATAAATCAATATATTTATATTTATGCTACAAAAAAAGTTTGAAATAATATATGGCTTTTTTGTTTAACATGCTCGGGCGTATTTTGTGCATACTTTTTACAAGTTTTTTTACACCCTCTGATGTGTGGTCAAGCATCGAAGTCCCTCCACTTTTCTTTGTTTTAGACAGTTTTTATTGGCATCCCCAGAAGGTGTATCTAAAAAAAAAATCAGGCATCCCCAGAAGATGTATCTGAAAAAAAAATCAGGCATCCCCAGAAGATGTATCCTAAAAAAACATCAGGCATCCCCAGAGGTTGTATCCTAAAAAAACATCAGGCATCCCCAGAGGGTGTATCCTAAAAAAACATCAGGCATCCCCAGAGGGTGTTTCCTAAAAAAAACATCAGGCATCCCCAGAAGGTGTATCCTAAAAACATCAGGCATCCCCAGAAGGTGTTTCCTAAAAAACCTCACCCATCCACAAGAAGGTGTGATGTATCTAAAAAAATCGATCGAATTATGATGGATTAAGCATTCCCTCTAGCATGATCTTTAAATCAGATTTTTGCATCGCAGAGAACTCACTTTACGTCAAAAGCAAAAGAAACTCGGGTATATCTTTTTCCTTCTCTCGAGACGAACCAAACAGAAGTCATTTGATCGCCACGCCAACTCTCGGTCACCCCTCACCTTCTCTCCAACCCTAGGTTGATATTCCCTAAACATGTTAAACACAACGTGTTGCCTAGGGTCATTAAAGACATTTAATTTCCCGAAATTTAAACGGGTCCGTGTTTAACCGGCAAATGTTTACACTTAAACAGTATAAAATTCTGGGTTTTCCTAGAGTTTTCAATTAACCATGTAAAACATTAAATGTAAAAACAGACATTGAAAATCGGTTTGAAATGCGGTCAGAATTCTGAATACTCAGACTTGTCTTTTCCCATATTATAAAATTCTCACTATTGTAGAGAGTCAGCCAAATTGCACGAGACTCAAAATACGATGGTTGAAAATAAATTCTGTCACCGAAAATGTCTGCGCGTGCTGAAAAATTGCGGGAAATAGTAATACATCGTCCCAAATTATCTCGTCCCAGGCATTATTCGAAATTTTCAATGGAATCATCTACGCGAGCTTTTGAGGCAATGTCTTTCTCATATTAAAATTTTCGTCTATTTTTTTTCTATGCAAGGAGACATTCATGTTTTACCACTAACTTAAAAGACCTATGTATTTAATTTATTATTCAAAATTAAGGAATTTTGATTCGAATCTCACAGCTAACGAAATAAGTCGGCTGAAAGATAAAATAGATATACAGCACATTCTATATGCCTGATTAACCGTTTTTATACCCGTTTTGATATTGTATTTTGTCTTCATTTACCGGATTTGACATGCAAATTGAACATTTGCAGCACGACGGATGTCCTATAACAAGCAGGAACTGCTTACTCGTCTGGAGAAACCGAGTTTTCTCTCGTTACGACTTGAGTTCACGTTGTTGATTGACATTCTGGTGCTTTTGTGTTTCATATTTTGTGTTTCTTCGTGTTGTTCTCGTTTGTGTTTACTGGAAGTCTTTTCCCTTTGGAACTTTTGACATTCGACTGATACATTTGCATTGGTGCATCTATGCTACTTTCATTTATACAACCCTTTCTATCGGCTATTTATAATCCCTGCCATTTTTTAATACACAAATCACTAAATAGAATGGTTTGACAAAAATAGGCAAACGAGAGAGTATATACCTTTTCCATTGGTTTCGAATTCCCTTTTCAACTAGGTCCACTAAAAACACATAGTGCGTAAAATATTTCACGTGGAATTACATCTAAATAAAATTTGAAAGGGAGTCCAATATTTTTATTTTCTCGATACTTTCGTTTTAGTTATACGTTACGATGAATAAAAAAATAAGAAAACTTAAATGGAGACACACTTAATTCTAAAAATTGCAATGGTCCTGAATTGGAATTTCAAAACAAATGTTGGTCAAACCGAGTTTAAGTCACCAAACTTCTCTTGAAAACGTTTCACTTAAAAGGAAGAACACTGTTGTATTTCACTTGAAAGTAGAAGAAGTTATTTTTTCTCGTAAAATTCAACTTCAAGAAAAGAACAACATTAATATCTCAACAAGCATATCTTTATCCCGGAAACATGACCCCCCCTCCGCAATGTTCACCCTGACTTAGTGTTACTACTGGTGGATTGAAACACCTAACAAGGGCTAAACTGTAGCACCAGTGTGGTCTTGAGAGACAGTGAGATGTAGATTTAATAATTTCCCTTTTAAGACAATCGTACGCGTTAATACACAAACCTTCGTATTACTAATAATAGAGCTAATAACCGAGCAACAAGTAATAATAGAGAATTTGATTTTACTATATTGGAAGATAAATCGTTTATTGAAAATAATTCATACAAGGTTCTGCAAAACAATTCTTGGAATTAAAAAGACGTCTTTCCATTTATAGTAGTTTTATTAAAACACAAAGTCTTCTATACTTTGCTAGATTACACTCCTTGAACATCAATCCTTTACTACAAGAAGCTTGTGATGTTAATAGAGACATACATGAAAATGGTAGCTATTCATGGTACACCTATGCATTAAGTGTTTTTAAAGAATTTAACCTAAACTCTGATGATTTTATTAATTCTGAAAGAGACTACTCAAAAATTAAATATCAAAATATTAAAAAAATAACTAAATAAAATGATCCAAGAAGTGTTTGTTCAGCGTTATCTTGATAAACTTAATAATTTAACAGAAGACTCCAAACTCTATCTACACAGCCAACTTAAGACAGATTTAAAATGGGAAATTATTTGAAAGAAACATTTTTTAAACGGAAACTTACTAGTATAACGCAATTTAGAGCTACATGTTGTGATCACTGTCTATTAATCGAAACCGCCCGGGCGTTACTAGAAAATTCCTAGACCTGAAAGACTCTGCAAATGTTGCAACATCCTTGAAGATGAATTTCACTTTTTCCTTAATTGTACATATAATGACAATTTGCGAAATCTGTTTTTCGGTAACATAAAAAATAACCATAACAACCAATTCCCCAACTTAAGTCCTATTGATAGAATAAGCTTTTTATTAGTCCCGAAAAAATGAGTTATTGGCTGATCTGTGTCATTAGAATTGAGAAACATGTCCATGTCAGCTAAAGCTTAATCCTACTTGATTTTTTTTCTTCTTTAGGTGATGTTATTGTGTTTTATTGACATTGTTTGTATATTCATTGGTTTCAGTTTGTATTGCTTGACCCTAATGGGGCCTAATGGGTGTAATTTTGCAATAAAGATATTATAATCTTTAACTATGAAGTTGTATATGACCACTGCCTTTTGTTACCATTTAACTGACAGCGCACAAGTCAGATTTTTAACTATCCAAAAAGATTTTGTTTGATTTTATGGGAAATACTAAATTAAAAAGCACCAGTAGAGAATCAGTAGAACACCCTTTCGTATTTGAATTATGCCCCTTACCCTAAAATATTGGGAAACCCGCTATTGTTTGGCTTGCACTTATAGAATTGCTACTAGTGATTGTATTGTGCATATTTTTAGGAAAGTAATACTGAAGTAAATGTAGGAAAAATATACACAAAAAAATTATAATACTTAGTATGTACTGTTGAGAAATAAACCAAAATATGATTTCTAGTATGTTATGAAAGAGATAAGCTGTGGAAAACCCCTGTATTACATGCATGACAAAACATTTCCCCCCATTTATTGGTAAAATAGCACAACCGCAAAATCATTGAACATAGCAATGCTTAGAACGTTTTACAAACGAGCAATACCTACGGTCTATCTTTTCCAATATGCTTTTTTTCTTTTAATGTTATTAAAACAAAGAATTTCAGAAGAACCTGGAATATATCCACCCAAAGCTGGAAATGGATAGAGAGAAGAACGGTGTACCAATGGGGCCATAAAACGTCGTAAAGGTCGTCGGTGAAAAACATTTAGCAACAGCAAGACGGTTTTTGAAAAAAAAACTTAACTAGCAACCCACTGTTCGCCTTAAGGTAAGATTGCTTCAAGAAAAACTTGTTTCTGAGGCTTAAGTGGATTAGATAAAAATCTGTATTTTTTGTGCTTTGTCCAAGATATTCAATAGGGAGAACGTTTCGTCCACAAACCAAGTTTGCGACAGGCCATAATTTATTTCTCAAAGCTGGTTGTTCCTATCGTCTTTAAAAATGTATTTCTATTGTTATTGGTCTTTTGTTTTTAGGACTGGTATTGAATCTTGATTCTATTTTTTATCCAGGACCATGAGCAGCAGCACTGGCAACATTGAAGACTGCATGCTTGCTGTCTCCCATTGCCGCATATTTATGTAGGTTGTGTCGCGTACACTTATTCCACTATCATCTATTTCACCAGGGTCGCATAAGTAAAAGTGTGTTATTGTAGAATAATAATCTTTTTTTCCAATGACGATTACTTTGACCCCCCCCCCCCCAATAACATTTATAAGTGTTCTGAAATTTATGCATTGAATCTATTAACAATAAGACGAAAACCCTTTGTTGAATAATTTATGATTGACATGTGATAAAATGCAAATATACAAACTTGTACTTGGGTTTACCCACAGGCGTTTGGGTCTAGAACATTTTTTTTATTATTGCGTTTATAAAAAATTCTGTTACTAGCTATTTCATAATTTCCAATAGTAATATAGAGACGGCGCACTTCATTTTAGCGAATTGGCATCTAAATTGAGCAAAAAAATATCTATCATTTGAGCGATTATTTCAAAGGTAAATTCCCATCAATAATACAAAATGCGCGATAAGGGAGCAACCATTTGATTTTTAGGGGGGGGGGGGGGTATGGATATTTTCTTCGTCCTGCCTTTTTATTTTTTGAAAAAGTTGAGCCTGGATTTTTTTTTTTTGCGCGCGCATTTTTTTTCTTAAGCAACTATTAATTTTTTAGCCAAAAACACCATTCTGCCTTATTTTTTTACTCAAAGCACTGTCCTGCCTTTTTATTT
The DNA here is from genome assembly GCA_963971305.1 of Arcuatula senhousia. Classification (NCBI taxonomy): domain Eukaryota; kingdom Metazoa; phylum Mollusca; class Bivalvia; order Mytilida; family Mytilidae; genus Arcuatula; species Arcuatula senhousia. The sequence continues at coordinate 67,524,520 of OZ020304.1, forward strand.
CTGGATTTTTGCCATCCTGCCTTTTCATTTCAAATTTCACCATAGCCCCCCCCCCCCCCCCCCCCTAAAAATCAAATGGTCGCTCCCTAAAGGGGAAAAAGTCAAAAATGACCGGATTTCGTTAATTAGCAGTAAGTGAGCGACAGACCTGAAATTGAATGTTATATTATGGGACCCCACCCTGATGTTGTATAACAAATATCAAGTGTTTGTGATTAGAAGTTGCTGAGAAAACTGTTACGAAAATTTCTTCCCCGCACGCCCGACGTTCACCGTTTTATAACCCAGATTTTTCACTCCGGGAAATCCGGCCAAAAAAGAAATCAAAGTATACATCAATCCGTTTTTTAACTTACCTGGCCGAAGGCCATGTGAGCTCATGCCAACACTTTGTGTCCGTCGTCGTCCGTCGTCTGTCGTCCGTCGTCCGTTAACAATTTCAAAAATCTTCTTCTCTGAAACTACTGATAGAAAATAATGAGATGTGGAATAAGTGTACGCGACACAACCCACAATTAAACGGCAATTTAGAAAAACTACAATGGACAACCGCCAGCAGCCTTCAACGAGGCCATTTTGGCACTGCTCGCGGTTCTGCAATTGGCCCATGGTCTAAATAAAATGCATATAGTTCAAATCCAGCCCTGGAATAGTCACAGATAGACCCCCTTCTTAAACAAGGAACAGAAAACATCAAAAAGACAAGTACAAACGAAAGCTTTGTCAAAGATTCCTGGCTTAGGACAGGCACATGTAATATGTGGCGGGGTTTAACTAGTTTTTTGGGCCCAACCTTCCCCCTATCAATATTCCAAGACACAAAAACTAAACACACAATAAAAATCAAATCGATCAAAGTCCAATTCCACTAGAGAGAACGTAAGACAAAAAACAAGAACAAACAAAAGGACGGTCAAGGAACTCTCTATAGAACACTCGCTGTTACTGACAGCTAGCTGAGAATCATCAATCGACTGATGTAAAAAGATCAAACGTATCGATTTTAAATCCGACACAACACTTCAAACAATAATAATTTAGTGTAGTGTCATCACACAAAACCGATTTGATTGAAACTTGGTAGGAATGATATATGACATATTGGCTACAAACGGTTCTCATTTTTAATTGATCCGATAATAAACATGGCCGCCATTGCTAAAATAGAACAGGATAAAACAGCAGTTTTTTGCAAGTTACTAAAAAACGGTGACATATATTAAGATTCTGGCTTAGTTAAAGTGATCAGCACATCAAGATCTACCTACCCTGAAATTTTGAAGAAATTCCAACAAACCATATGGGAGTTATTGCCCCTTTTCTTGATTTTTTCTGCAATTTGCACTATTTTGTCTTATATCCCAAGAACTATATAAGGTATTTAAGTTATTTCAATTGCATAATGTTCGGCTTAGTAAGCTCTACAAAATTGTCCATAAGGTCTAAATTGACAGATGACCCCTTAAAAAGCCAAAAATAGTGGTTTTAGCCTTACAGATTGTGAACGATAGAAGATAGGGAAAATGTTTCGCTTGCTTTAATGTTCAGCTAATTGAGCACTGCAAAATTTTCCCTTTCGTCCAAATCGTCAGATGACCCCTTATTGGAGTTATGGCCCCTTAAAAGCCAAAAATAGTGTTTTTTGCCTAATAGATTATGAATGTTAGTAGATAGAGAAAAGGTTTTGCTTGCTTAAATGTTCAGCTAATTGAGATCTACATAATTGTCCATTAGGTTGAAATTGTCAGATGACCCCTTATAGGGGTTATGGTCCCTTAAACGCCAAAAATAGTAGTTATAGCTTAATATTATGTGAACGATGGGAGATAGGGAAAGGTTTTGCTTGCTGAAATGTTCGGCTTATTGAGCTCTACAAAATTGTCCATTAGGTCGAAATTGTCAGATGACCCCTTATAGGAGTTATGGCCCCTTAAAAAGCCAAAAATAGTGGTTTTTGCCTTATAGATTATGAACGATAGTAGATAGAGAAAAAGTTTTGCTTGCTTAGATGAGCAGCTAATTGGGGTCTACAAAATTGTACATTAGGTTGAAATTGTCAGATGACTCCTAATAGGAGTTATGGCCCCTTAAACGCCATAAATAGGGGGTTTGCCTTATAGATTGTAAACGATAGTAGATAGAGAAAAGGTTTTGCTTGCTTAAATGTTCTGCTAATTGAGACCTACAAAATTTTCCATTAGGCAAAAATTGTCAGATGACCATTATAGGAGTTACGACCCCTTAAATGCCAAAAATAGTTGATTTTACGTGAAAGATTGTAAACCATAGAAGATTGTGCCACACATTTGCTTGCTTAAATGCTCAGCTTTATAGAGCTTTCCAATGGTTTCATGTCACGACAGGCTGTTGGCAATGTTAAATATTTTTACATTAAGTCATTGAAACTAGGTGAGCGATTCAGGCTCCCTTTCATGTTTTTTGGCCTATGGAATGAAAACTATTGCAGATAGAGAAAAGCTGTTGCTTGCTTAAACATTCAGCTCATTTAGCTCTACAAAAGTCTTCATAGGGTTGAAGTTTTCAGATGACTTCTTACAGGGGTTATGGGCCCTAAAAGAACGTTTTTTCATGGTTTGGGCCTACAGAATGAAAACTATAGTAGATAGAGAAAAGCTGTTGGTTGCTTGAATGTTAAGCTCATTTAGCTCAACAAAAGTATTTATAGGGACATCAAGACCAGGTGAGCTATTCAGGCTCATGGGGGCCTCTTGTTTTATTTATTGATAATAGATATAAGTATTCACAAATGTGAAAATTCTAGAGAGATATCCCGACTGGATTTCTGACTAAACACAAATAAAAAATTAAATTCGTCGTCTACATATTCTTTTTCACATTTCGTTCTTTTAATGTTGTAACGGCATATGTTATGTCATCTGCCTGTTTCTACTGGAATGTTTATGTTTGACACTCGCAATTTCTAACTAGAAGGAACTGACTACCCTTCCAGAGCTACAAGTTTACTCGCATTACGACTTATATTCACAATTCTGATTGCATCTTTATTGGTTTGTGTGTGTGTGTGAGTGTGTGTGTGTGTGTGTGTGTGTATTATTTGCAATTTTGTGCATTTCATCGTTATATCAGTCTGGAACTTTACACAGGCATTTGTCTTACATTGTACTGTTAATTTGATGTTAAAAATTAACGTTATGGCCCTGTCACACTATAACGTTTTAGCCAACGTGTGCCGACGTTTTAGAATATATTTTCAACACGCTGGTGTGCGTTGCGTAAGTTTTGTACACGTTATGAACACGCTATTCGGTGTTAAAAGCTCGCTAGAGCTTGTTTTTTCTTGTTATGTAATGTACCGACTCTAAATAAAACTTTGATTTGATTTGATTTGATTTGCTACAAACACGTTAGCAAACGTCAGCGTGCGTTGGTGATCGCCGAGTGCGTCGCAAATTTTTCAACATGCTCAAAATTTCCGACGTTCGCCAACGTGTTAGAAATAAATTATTCGAACGCTAGGCATAAGTTAGAAGGACGTTATGCACACGCTGATGTACGCTTTGTGGTCGTTGCGCGCACTTTGAAATGCGTTTGACGAACGCTAAGCTAAATGGAAACGAACGTGTCTAGCGATAATGCAGTGCACGTCTAGCGTCAGTCTAACGTCCAAGAAACCTATTCAACGTGTTTAAAACGTGTACAGAGCGCACAGAGCGTCATTGTAACGAACAAGTAGCGTATCAACCCCAGAATTTTATAAGTAAGATTTAATTACAAGGGGGAAAGTCAATTTCTAAAGCTTCAAATACTAATTCAAACCTGAAAAAAATCTATTTACAAAAAAACAATGAACAAAGCCAAAAAAATCTTGAATATAACAAAGATAACTTAGATGATCTGGAATTGAAAGTAATTCTTGCAAATTGTATTTTCGATGGACATTGTTTTGGTAGAAAAATACTCAAATACAACGAGTAACGACAGTCTAACTTCAATACTCATTTGAAATAATGTGTATCTTAAATATTCAATAAGCACACGCGTTTTTCTCTATTAAGGACATCCGTCATGCTGTCTGCGATCATTTAAGATTAGTCAAGTGCTATAAAAAGGATACTAGACAAAATCTACAGACCGGTATTTCTTACATGTATATACTCATTTGAGATTTTGAGAGTTTGTTAACAAGCGCATGCATTCCTCTCTGTATATTTTTGACATATCAAAATATAAAATCTACACTACATTTTATTCATTTAGACTGAGTGCAAAAATCTTTTTTTTTCTTGAGTGCAAAAATCATCACTATTGGTTAAAAAACAGCTTTAGAATAATTATACATTCATATTACCAGAACGCTGAAAACAAATATCTTTATAACGAAACTAAATTTCTATAATTATTAGTTAAGCAAGCATTATATTTAAACCATATAATAGATCTATTTGGGCTATTATGAAATAATGCTAAAGAAATTAACAGAAATCCTAGGTCTCCCCGCCGAGAGAAAAAAATTATAAGTTAGACTAACGCTATGAATGCGTTCTGCAGTCGTCACACATGCGCTAGCCAAACGTCAAGTACGCCGGTCAAATGCTATAGATAAGTTTTGAATAAGTTTGTCGTGTGTTGCAGGTAGTTAGGCTGACGCTTCGTGGTCGTTCACCGAGATATTTTTGAAACTTTTTACAGCGACTGCCAACGTGTTCCAACGTTTTAGAAAATTATTCGAACGTTCGGCACACGTTGGCTAAAACGTTATAGTGTGACAGGGCCATTACACTACTAGTGTTAATCGAGCTTCGATTGTTTATTCAACGTTAAAGGAGTACAACCACGAAGGCCTCAAATCGACCCTGTATTTCTTTCTACTAATTTTCAAACTACGTCAGCTCATCGTAAATTTACCCAAATTGAGTAAGGTATAACTGATCTTTTCATATCTGTAAGATTTAACAAAATATTTACATCACGGGTCTATCTTTGACATTTCAAACAAGCCTTAGATTATAGAATTCTTAATTTTTCACACATTTTCACTGTTTTTTCTCCGTATTTTGTGAAAATTAGTATTGGCCGCATTCGTCATCCATCATATTTTTTGCTATTAAATCGATTTATTACACAAAATACACATTTCTATCACAAAATAATTTTGGTCCGTCGACGAGTGTGGCCATTTTTATACTCACCGATTTATAAATGTAAATAAAGGGAAAATGCCAAATATTGAGATTTCGTACAAAATTGACTGATTTTTAACTCACTGCTCTGCGTTTTGATAAACAGTTAAGCCCACAGATACTGGTATAGCAATTGATAGAGTCTAATAAACATCAAACCAGCAATGACAATTTTTGGACGATTTGGGACCTTCGTGGCTATACTGCTTCTGTCTCTTAGATGATTGCAGATGTTGGGTTGTCGTAGAATGTTGTGTTGTCTTTCTTTACTGGGTTTGACACACTGAATTGGCAGCACAACGGGTTTACTATAGCAGACAGGAACCGCTTACTTTTCTAGAGCACCTGAGTTCTCTCTTGTTACGTATTGAGTTCGAGTTGTTGAATTCTGTTCAATTAATTTTGTGTTTTGTGTTTCTTTGTGCTGTTATTGTTCGTGTTTACAGGTTTTGTCGTTGCCCTTTTTGGACATTTCAAACTCGAATGCCCCATTGGTGCCTCTTTCTTTCTTGAATTCTAAATTTAACTTAATGTAATAAATATATTGATTTTATTACCTCTGTTGTACATTAACACAAATAACATGTATAAAATAACATTGCGTATACCCGCTGAACACAAATCTTATACAATAAATGCTTTAGAAATGTAAGTTCCCTCTGTTTAGTCGTATTCATCCAAATCCACCATGTTCATAATATTGTTAGAATGTGCTGATCCTTTTGAAGGAGCACCTTTTGGGTTTTTTGACAAAATAATAATTTCATTAGTAAATTCCGTTTTATCTGACTTTTCAGTTCTAGGACTGTCATTTCTGTTACCAGTCACAGCTATTTTGTTATTTCCGGAAATTCCATTTGATGTTTTTGTATTCACTACATTGTCACTTGAAGACTTTATATTGTTATTCCTTTTGGTAGATATGTGTCCGTTAGCACCATTCGCTGTTTTTGAAATATTGTTGTTTTGGTTTGTAGACCAACCCTCGTCATAATCATCGATGTATGTATCCGGTGTAACTACACTCCTCCCTGGTGTTTTAGATACTTCTCTAGAACTTGATCCTCCCATTCTTGATTAGAAATCTGGAAGAAAAAAAATTGTGTTTCTGTTATATGGTCTTCGAAAGGTTTACATAAACATCCCTTGATATCACTCTCTTCCGCTTGGTATCTTCAAGTTAAGCAATGCTATGTAAATCGATGTAAAATTGTTAAAGATTTTGTTTCTCATAAATGAATGTTAATTAAGTCATTGGACTCGTTCTTCATTTTCTTGTATAAAATCCACATACAAATATTCATTAAAGCTCTTTCTATTGAGCTTAGCATCCAAATTCAATGTGTTAAAATTTCCAATTAGATCTTGATCAATGACTGATCAGCTTGCAGTCTCTGGTTAAAATAATCAGAAAACTGTCAATGCATTGATTATAGAATTAAATCTATCCTTTTGTGGAAAGATGTAGAGAATCCGGTAACTTGAAAAAGATAGAAAAAATTTGCTAAGCATAACAAGGGCAATCAATTGCAGGCACAATTGTGCAATTTGAACAAATCTGTGTCGAGCAAGCAATTTGACTGTGTCATTTTAAAAGACACATTGTTTTCTTCAAAAGAATCTAAGAAGTGCCACTTCAAATATCTCGAGGATTACGAATTACGGAAAATCTAAAATCTAATACAAAGCAGATGAATTAGAGGACAACAATACAAAACACCACAAAACAACTAAAATTTGAATCAGCAATACAAACTAATGTCCAAACACGGGGACTTGCTCCCCTCTATCAATATTTTGTTAGAGTTAATGTGCGGTACGAAAAAAAAAACACGTGTTTTTTTTTTTTTTTTTTTTCGTATCGTACATTGACTCTAACAAAATGTTGATTGAGGGGAGCAAGTCCCTGTGGTCCAAATGAAATTGAAATGAAGTTTCATTACATAAATGGTAATATATTTATTAATAAGCGAACTATTTGAAAATAAACTACCATATACTATGGATATACAATGTCATGTATATCAGAATATTAACTCCACGCATTTACTAACAATTTGGTAGAATGGAATAATTATTTACCTTCCAGATTGTAAAATTATGTTCTAAAACGACGAAAATATTGTTTTTTACCCATAAAATCATTGAAAATGAAAATGGTTTGAGCTATCCACTTGAAGCCTTCGATCAATATATAAATTGGGTGATAGGGAACATTTTTGACTGATAATAGAATATTTCGCCAAAATTTGAAAACGTGCCGAACACTGAAACTTTTCTTCATAATTAAGAACATTATATACCCAACAATATAAGGAGAAACGTTTTGTTGGAATTGAGCCGAAAAAATAAACCATGTTGTTGATTCTTGGGGCTCCTCATGGGGGGTACCAGGAATCAAGTAATCAGCATTTTTTTGCCAAAGTAATCAAATAATCATATATTTTTTAGAAATGTAATCAAAAAATTGATCCCAATGGTAATCAAATAATCAATAATTCAAACCTTGGTAATCTAATAATCATTAAATATTTGCTCTTGTAATCAAGTAATCACCTTTAAAATGGCCTGGGAATCATGTAATCAAAAACCCCATGAGAAGGCAATTTCTTTAATAGAGACTTTTTTGTGACCCTTGTTTAAGATTCAAGTTGCGAACAAATTACATCGTAGCCGTGCTATCAAAATGTTTTTATTCTGTTTCGATCTCTAACAGGGGTTGACATTATAATATTTCTTTTTAATTGTCGTGTAAATCAAAATTAAATTTGTTGAGTGGTCGTAGTCCCCCACTACATTATAATTCCTTTTAGAATGTAAAAAAAAAAGTTTCTCTATTCCATAATTTTTGTTCAATGAAAAATAAGAAAAAATTACATTACCTTAAAGCTTTCATTCCTTGTCTATATTTTAGAGTGTAAAAAACATTTCGCATGTCTGTTCTTATTTGTGACCTTTCAAATCATTGAACCAAAGAATTAAACATTAAAATGATTACGTGACAATCAACAATATGATTATTATCTTTTATTTATGATTCATTAATCTCATTGTCATAAAATGTTGAATTAAAAGATTAGAACCATTTAAACAGTCATGTAGATTCCAATCAACGCCCGTTTAAACGTCCTCAAGAACAAACCTTGAAATCAGTATTAATTGTCTTGTACTTTGGATTCATGACGTATTTTGTATTATAAACTACGCAGACAAATGCTTGTTGAACCCTTGCTTTCCATACTTTTTATATACATGTAACCTATTTGTAACCATTCTGGGATAAGGCCTTCATATTTCATTGAATTTCTCAGTTGTTGAATTTCTACTGTTTGTTGAGGTTTTCTTTGTAACCGTGTAACCAGTTACAAATGAGTGGTATAAAATTACAGGACTCTTTTCGGGACACATATGGCTTTCCATGGTCGGCTCCACAAGGCATTTTGACACACACATTCTGCGGTGGACTTTCAATACATATTTGACATAAAAAATATTTTGTATCATTTGTCCAGACATTATAATATAATTGAAACATGTAGCCCCTTTTTTCTTGGAGGTGGGGGGGGGGGGGGGAGTAAGAATAAAAAGCTTTCTTTATCGCTAGTTATTAACGTCAAATTAAAATTACTAGTAGTACACTTGGTTTGAACAATGCAAAATCCATGAAATCTGATTGAAAATCCTCCTTAAAGAACATTTAAACTGGACCATAAATAGACGATAAAGAGATGTGGAATTAGTGTACGCGACACAACCACAGGCGTTTGGGTCCAGGATTTTATTTTATTATAAATAACGTCCATATAAAAATTTTCATCTCGTCTATATACAGTGTATAGACGAGATGAAAATTTTTATATACACGTTATTTATAATAAGATAAAATCCTGGACCCAAACGCCTGTGGAAATAGTGTATAGACGAGATGAAAATTTTTATATACACGTTATTTATAAATCGAATTATACGGTTTAGTATAAATCAGATTAACACCGTAAGGGCACCTGCTGGTCATTTCGGTTGAGTTATCTCGCTTTGTACAATTGACCGAATTAACTTCTTTTAAGTAGCCGTCTCTGTAAGAATCATGCAAAACGCAAAAATAGTGGCAGATGCATATTTTTGAAAACTGGTTCCTTTTATCGGAATTTGATCTTTATGATGAGAAATGAATGTAAATTAAATTTTAGCCCAATCGGTTCATTAGTTCTCGTTTAATACACAATACAAATTTGGTTACATTGTGTATGAAAATAAGTACGGGAAAAAGTCCCGCCAATTTTTTTTTCTTAACAAACCAACCAAAAATATCACTTTAAGTATCCGACTGATATTTTTGTTGAAATTCAACTAGAATGGCCTACTTTTTCAGAAAATATCAACAATTTTTACAGACCCTTCTGAACTTTTGAGTAAAGAGGCCAAGAAAATTGGTTGGGTTGTGTATGAAAAAAGTTCGGGAAATTTTCCCGCCAAAATTTTTAATGTCAATTTGCAGATAGTCTAATGGACCAATTTCACTTAAGTTGATATTTTTCGCTAAAGTGGTCCAAGATGAATAACTAGCCGAAAAATTGTTAAAATCTAAGATAATAAGTAAATCACCTTTTGCATGATTTTTACTGAGACAGGCTCTTAATAACCGAATAACCGAATTAAAATAATTTAGGTCAACGTTATCGCCCTTGACAAAACGTTTCAATGACGTCATATTCTAGATTTTTATGCGTAATTTCATATTTTCAAAAACTGTCGGCTAGTAAACAGCAGAATTAAACAGCAGAATTAAAATTAAAACACAAAAAGTTCGAGACACAGTGCTCCGTGATGGGCCGTACAGCTAGAGTTTCAAGCAGCCCCTACGCAACGAGAAATCTAAATGTAAGAAAAAGAGCTATGAGAGATGTTGATGCAAATCAATCCAATAACGAGCAAAGGACAATGATGTCAAATGAGAGAGAAGCTCCTTCGAAGAAGAAAAAACCGAGACAAGCCAAGCAGAGGACATCTTCGGGAAACGATGTGCCGCAGCCACAAAACCCGGGAACAGTGGAGGATATAGCTCAATCTGTTGCAGACATGATTATGCCGGAGATTGAGGGACACATAACACAGGCAGTTCAGGCCATGAGTAGATCGCCACAGCATACGGCAACCCCTGACACGGTGCAACACCAAGAGCCATCAGGTACAAGTGTTATTAATGATTCGTTAAATAAATGTCAAAATGGGGGTTCTACGTTGCAGCAGGTTCAAAGTTTCAAAGACGAACTTGGTTTACACGTTGCTCAATCAGTAAAAGAAAAAATAATTAATGGGGATTACATTGAAATAGAGTCTTTGATATTGAATCCATTTACTGATCAATCCAAAAAAGTCGTAGTGGATAAAAATGGTAATCTGAACTTAAAACAAACAAACAAGAAACAAATTACAGATATAAGTGAATGGGTGGACGCATTTTTAATTTTTGCATCAATATACACAGCAGCTCACCCAGAATATACACAGGGCATTTTAAAATACATGTCAAATGTTAAACTTGCATGCTGCTAGTAGATGTAACAATTTAAGTTGGTTAAGTTACGACCAACAGTTTAGGCTTAAAAAGGCAAAAAGTGTCTCAATGGCATGGGAAGTTGTCGATATGGAATTATGGCTTCTGTATATTTCCCAGGGTCATAAGACTATGTCTGAAAACAATGTTTACATAAACAAGTGTTATAAATATAACAATACGGGATTATGTGGTCGTCTTGGTTGTCGTTACAGTCATAAGTGTTTAAAGTGCGGGTTTTCTCATCCAGCAATATTCTGCACTATCCAAAATAACGAGAAATATGGGCAAAATAGTGCGCAATTATATACGAATCCACAAAGGGCCCTTGTCGACAAGAACGATAGGTTCAATGTCTCAATAAAAGAGCAACCACAGAATTCTTCTTTTCGTTTTCGTCAAGGATACAGAAAACCAGAGCAAGGGTTCCCTCTATCAAGAAATGTCCAAAATTCGGGGTTTAGGAAAAACCCCTATTAAAGTTTGTCAACTTGCAAATCTTTTGGTCGATTATCCTATCATGGAAGACGCAAAGTTATTATTGGATAGTTTTAAAAATGGTTTTAAAGTTAATTATTCTGGCCCACGTTTGTCTGTAAATTGTCGTAATCTTATTTCAGCGGAGCAACAAAGCGAACAACTTGCTCAAAAAATTTCAAAAGAGATTGAAGCCGGGCGAATTGCCGGACCATTTGATTCTATGCCCTTTAACAATCTACGTTTATCGCCAATTGGCATTGTTCCTAAAAAACCTTCAGGTTGGCGTATGATTCACCATCTTAGCTTTCCGCTTGGTAATAGTGTTAATAGTTTTATCGACCCAGATTTTGCCTCGGTGCAATATACCTCATTTGACAAAGTCCTGCTTACCATTTCAGAAATGGGTCGGGGTGCTGTACTTGCTCGTATGGATATAAAGTCAGCGTTTCGTTTGTTAATAATTCACCCGGATGATTTTGAACTTTTTGGGTTTCATTTTCAAGGGAAAATATATTTTGACAAATGCCTCCCGATGGGCTGTTCAGCTTCGTGTGCTCTGTTTGAAAAATTTTCACGGTTTCTTGAGTGGGCGCTTAAGGTCAGGTCTGGTAAGAAAGCTATAGAGCATTATCTTGATGATTTTTTACTAGTTGGTAAGCCTAATTCTACAGAATGCTTAGAGTTGATGGTTTGTTTCAGGGTGTTATGTGAAGAATTAGGTGTTCCTTTATCTGAGGACAAGACATTGGGACCATCTTGTATAATGGTATTTTTGGGGCTCGAAATTGACACAATAAACATGGTTATAAGAATCCCGTATGACAAATTATCGGAGGTTAAAGGCAAACTAGAGTATGTGTTTCAAAAGAAATCTGTTATGTTGAAGGATCTTCAATCTCTAGTAGGCTCTTTGAATTTTTGTGCAAGGGCAATACCAGCAGTCAGAGCTTTTAACCGTAGATTTTGTGATGCAATGTGTGGTGTTAGTAATCCAAAGCACCATATTAAGGTATCTTGGGGAATGAAAGAGGATATTAAGGTTTGGCTGAAGTTTTTGGAGAATTTCAATGGAACTTTGTCGTTTGGGCAAAATGAATGGTTTTCAAACCAAGAGCTTAATTTGTTTAGTGACAGTGCGGGAAATCCTCTTTTAGGTTGTGCAGTCTACTTTAACGGTCATTGGTCTTTTCTGCAATGGCCAAGTCTTTGGGATAGACAGGAAATTATGTCGGATATAACGTTTTTGGAACTCGTCCCAATTCTGCTTTCAGTTTGGTTGTTTAAAGACATGTTAGTAAATAAACAGGTAATGTTTCATACAGATAACAAAGCAATGGTTTCTATCATTAATAAGAAGTCGTCGAAATCTAAAAGGGTAATGGAGTTGATTCGGCCCTTTGTCTTGATTACCATGTTGAATAATATGCAATTTAAAGCCTCGCATATAGAGGGCCGTCTCAACTCTATTACTGATGCTCTTAGTCGTAAACAGTGGCACAGATTCAGGACTTTGGCACCAGAGGCAGACGCGGAAATGACGCCAATACCAACAGAATTCCTCCAGATGCTATTGGGGCTGAGATTGACAGACTTGTCGGAGCATCTCTAGCACAGAATACAAAAGACACTTATTGTACGGGTTTGAATTGTTTTCAAACCTTTAGAGAAGAGTATGGTTTGGAGATGGTGTGGCCTCCCCCTCCGTCTCATATAATTTTATTTATTGCATGCATGTCACTTAAAAGAAAAGCTTTTAAGACAGTCTCATGTTATGTTGCTGCAATATCTTTTCGTTGTAAAATGTTAGACTCTAACAGTGTATATAATTATTCAAACACTTTTATTGTTAAAAAAAAAAATGCTTGAAGGAATGAAAAGGTCAAACTATGTAAAAGACTCTAGATTACCCATTACTCAAGAATTACTTGAACGAATTATTGACAAATTAGCTTTAGTTTGTTATTCTGACTATGAGACTTCTTTGTAATCTTGTGCCTATTCATTGGCATTTCATGGCTTTTTAAGGGTAGGAGAATTAACTTACACAAAGCTCACACAGGTTCGACAAATTATTCAATTCAAAGATACAGCAATTGAAAATATCAAAGGTGGTAAATCGCTAGTAATCAAAATATGTCATTCGAAAGGCGATCAGGTCGGAAAGGGTGTGAGCATATGTATCAAGGAGAACAAATCGAATGTTTGCCCAGTTTTATTGTATAACAGGTATGTTGGATTTAGACCTCGTAATGAAGGTCCTTTGCTATGTCATTTTAATAGTAAACCCGTTACACGTTTTCAATTCTCTTCCGTTCTCACTAAAGTGTTGAATGTCATTGGTATTGATTCGGCCAATTATAAATCTCATTCATTTAGAATTGGTGCTGCTTCTCATGCAGCAGCACAGGGTATAAGGGATGAAGAGTTAAAAATGTTGGGCCGTTGGAGGTCCGAAGCTTATAAAACATACATTAGATAAGGATTTTATGAAGAAAATAATTGTAAATAAGATTAAATGATTTGTATTGTTGATATGTGCTATATATTTTGCTTTTCCTGTATTTATCTATATAAATACTTTTTTGTTAGGTTATATAACTTTTCCGGAAAGAAAATCCGTCTGGATCGTGGGGTCCTCCATCGTCAAGAGGGCATTTGTTTATGCCAGGGGAACTTACGACGGTGTTAACCTTGGGCTACAGCGCAAAAACGCTACAGTTTGGTGGCAGTCGAAGGGAGGAATGACTTGGGGTGATCTTTTTCCCAAGGTTAAGTACCTACTTAAATTTGAAAGGCAACCAGAAATTTTAGTTATCCATTGTGGGGGCAATAGCTTAGGAGCAATCGATCTCAAGAGATATAGATTTGTTGTTGCCGAAACATTGTATGAAATAAAAAAGTTATTGCCAGGTACACGATTGGTATGGTCCCAAATTCTGCCAAGATTGTCATGGAGATATAGTTTGAATCAAGGTGCAATGCTGAGGTCTGCCACCAGAATAAATAATTATGCGTCATGGATTTGCATTAATCATGGAGGGGGTTACATTAGATACCCAGAATTGACGCATAGAGAAAGGGAATTGTTTTGTAAAGATGGGGTTCATCTCTCAGATATGGCAAACAGGATTTTTCTCCACAGCTTACAATCATTTTTATACGATTTCTTAGATCAGGTTAATTAAGTCCTGACCAGAAGTTCGGGATGGTTTTTCAAATGTATATACGTTGGAATTATTGTTGCTAAATAATTAATGGATCTGATATTTTCACATGAATTTGTAAATTGATGATGTTAAATACATCTCCATCCTAAAGTTGCATGTATTGAATTTTTGAGGTGTCAAACACATCTCCATCCTAAAGTTACATGTATTGAATTTTTGAGGTGTCAAACACACCTCCATCCTTAAGTTGTTGTTTGGAATGAGGCATGGCTCCGCTCATAAATTGTGTTGTGTCGTCTGAACGCTTTGTGGCGGTGGCCGGACATGTGACACATCCCCGGCCATGTGGCGAAAATGCGACACAACACCAACCTAAATGAACTTTTAATATTATACGTTAACTGTGCTTCTGTTTCCCAGGGCCAGTTACGTCATCATTTAATTATTACTTCTTCATGATATTGACAATTTACAATAATAAGGACGTTTTATTTTAATTTAATCTTGATTTATCAGGATCAATCTAAAGAAATGTTTTGGACTTGCCCCTTCAATTGGCAGTCCATTTTTGTGAGCCATGACCTTTATTCGCCAATAAAATATTTTATTGTTATTATGTTTAGTTCATGAAGCTATCAGGAGCAAAAAGGTCGAACATAAGTAGTCATCACTTTCGTCCGTCGTCAAACTGATTTGTTAGCTTGTTCCAATCCGTTATCCGAGTGAATTGGTCAATTTTATCGTAATTTGGTATTCAGCAGTACTATGTTATTTTGCTTGCCCGTATCTGGGTTAAATCGAATTATACGGTTTAGTATAAATCAGATTAACACCGTAAGGGCACCTGCTGGTCATTTCGGTTGAGTTATCTCGCTTTGTACAATTGACCGAATTAACTTCTTTTAATAACCGAATAACCGAATTAAAATAATTTAGGTCAACGTTATCGTCCTTGACAAAACGTTTCAATGACGTCATATTCTAGATTTTTATGCGTAATTTCATATTTTCAAAAACTGTCGGCTAGTAAACAGCAGAATTAAAACCCACCCACCAGCTCCCCCTATTTTGTATGATATTGCTGTTTGTTTCTTTATATATTTTCAGGCATCAAACAGGGAGGGGTATTTCATTTGTTATGGCTCACCAATGATGTAGAAAGTCATCTGTTCCTTGCAAGAAGCCAGCGATGTTCTAAATCTCATTGCTATATGGACTTCGTTAGAGTGCGAAAATGCGACACAACACCAACCTAAATGAACTTTTAATATTATACGTTAACTGTGCTTCTGTTTCCCAGGGCCAGTTACGTCATCATTTAATTATTACTTCTTCATAATATTGACAATTTACAATAATAAGGACGTTTTATTTTAATTTAATCTTGATTTATCAGGATCAATCTAAAGAAATGTTTTGGACTTGCCCCTTCAATTGGCAGTCCATTTTTGTGAGCCATGACCTTTATTCGCCAATAAAATATTTTATTGTTATTATGTTTAGTTCATGAAGCTACCAGGAGCAAAAAGGTCGAACATAAGTAGTCATCACTTTCGTCCGTCGTCAAACTGATTTGTTAGCTTGTTCCAATCCGTTATCCGAGTGAATTGGTCAATTTTATCGTAATTTGGTATTCAGCAGTACTATGTTATTTTGCTTGCCCGTATCTGGGTTAATAAGATAAAATCCTGGACCCAAACGCCTGTGTATAGACGAGATGAAAATTTTTATATACACGTTATTTATAATAAGATAAAATCCTGGACCCAAACGCCTGTAGACACAACCAACATTAAAGAAACGGCAATTTAAAAAATCATAATGGAAAACAGCCAGCAGTCTTCAACATGACCAGAGGTCACTGCTCGCTGACTTGCATTGGCCCAAGACTAAACATACAAAGAAAGACCCATTTCTGGACATAAAACAAAAAACAGATAGTAGACAAGGACAATCAAAAGCTTTGACAAGGATTCCTGGCTTAGGACAGGCACATATAAAATGTGGCGGGGTTAAACTAGTTTTTTGGGCCCAACCTTCCCCTATTGTTTATCTTGTACAAAGCACAAAAAATAACACACTTTAAAAATCAAATCGATAAAAGTTCAATTCACCAAGAGACAACCCGAGACAAGAGTACTATACGAGAACAACGAAAGGTAAAGGAACTCCCTTGAGAACACTCGCAGTTACTGACAGCTAGATAAGAAGCATTTATCGACTGATGTAAAAAAAAATCAAACACATAAAAGTTTATAAAAAGCTGCCCCCTTTGCCTATCTCTCTTACACAGTTATGCCACATAGCTCAAATGCAATAAAAATCTTCCTTTAATGAATAGAAACATCTTATTTAAATTTCATTACAATCAGTTTGCCTACTAATTTTATAGAACAGTTTGTTCAGACAAAGTAGGAAGATAAAACTTAAGAAGAGCAATTTGATTTTTATGGGGTGGGATGGGGTGGGGTGCGTGTTGCTATGGTGAAATTTGAAAGAAAAAGGCAGGATGGCAAAAATCCAGAATTAAAAGACAGGACAGTGCTCTGAATTAAAAAAAGCAGTATGGTATTTTTGGCTGAAAAAATAAAGTAGCTTTAAAAATGAAAAATAAAATGCACGCCCTAGCGCAGAAAAAAAAAAACAGGCTCGGATTTTCCCGAAAAATAAAAAAAGAATCAAGACGAAGAAAATATCCATAGCAACCTCCCCCTTAAAATCAAACGGTTGCTCCCTTAATGACTTTTTGCCATGTTTTACCCCTCTTACATTAAATTGGACAGCCATGACAGTATCATACAATCTGGGCATACATTGCCCGACTTTGAGCAGCATTGATAAATATATAGCCATGACGTTGTTTGATACTATGTGGACAGTAGTTACAGAATCTATAAGAAAACATCATCAGTTGAAAAGAGGTAGAACCGTTTACAAAATTTATACACCATATTTAATTCAGTGAACTATACAAAAAGAACCTTTAATAAAACGTCCACTTTTTCTAATCAATGCACGTTCTAAAATATTTATGACATACCCCAAGTTATAATTCATTCCGACATCTTAATCACGAAAAATCTATATCTAGATTTAATTAAAGAGTCACTCGTTTAGTTTGTTTTGGAAACGTATGAAGTTTTATGTTACAAATCAGTTCGTGAATAGGTTTATCATGCCTAAAATACCACTTTGGTCAGATCGGCGTTTATTTATATATATCTGCTTTAAGAGAACACTTCAAAATAAGTAAATATTAAGTTAATGTACTTGGCTCTGGTTTTATTTTGACAAAAGATATATTATATATACTTTAATAGTAATAGCCTGACCGCTATATTCTCAAACCAGTCGTGTAGTCTAGTAATTTTTTAATAGTTTATCAAGCTGGTATGCACGGTCGTTGTAAATTATCTTTGCCAGAGGACAAAGAAAAAAAAACGAATTTAAAGCCCTCCACCCCCAACCACCCACCCCCAAAAATACGGTCTAAGTAGTAAATTTAAAAAATACCAAAACTTCTAAGTAACATATTCTAGATGTCCAATAGCAAACAGCAGTAAAAAGAAGTAAATGTATACATGTTATACATTTCTAACTTGTGAAACCCCTTAAAATTCCCGATACATTGTGTACTGTTTAAATTTGAAGATGAATTTACATTTCTATTTTGGTAAAGGTTGGTTGATCTTGCTTTAGCGTCACGAAAACTTACTAAAGTTAGTTTGTGCTTTGTTATTGATTATCAATAAAAGTTGGCCCCCCCAAAAAAATTAACCCCGCCATTCAATCCAGGGCCAATTGCAAAACAGCGAGCAGCGACCACTGGTCACATTGAAGGCTGCAGGATGTTTTCCGTTGTGTTTTTTTTAATTGTCGTTTTTATTGTAGGTTATGTCGTGTACACTTATTCCACATCTCATTATCTTCTATTTGCAATGTCTTCTTGTTGTTATCAGCTTTTTTTGAGTCTTTGATAAATGCGACTTACAAAATCATGCATTCATACATGTTTTTACAAACATTATTCTTTGAATAGTTTTGTTATATTGATTTGATCCTTTCGTTCTTCTTTGCTACTTTGCATTTTTCGATTATGAATTGTTAGTAAACTGATGAAAAAAAGAAAATTATATAACATGAGCATTCGTGTATCTGCGAAACTTAACAGGATTAAGACTTTTTCAAATGTTCTGTGGCAGAGATGCGACTTTATCTGCAATAGTTTTCATAAATTACACCTCGTACTTTGCAATAAAAACTTGAAACTTACAAAATCTGTAACCCACGAAAATTTGTATCCACGAAAGTAATACGTTCCAAAGTACATCAAATTAATAATTAGCAGTAGTCTTACCAGAGTGTCATACCCGTCTTTTCTGTTACAGTCCTTAAGCATGTATGATGATATGTTTTAAAGTTCTTTCAACTAGGCTATCAATTAAAAATAAAAAATACAAAACGCAATTCAGTCCGATCTTCAGTCCATTTAGTTTTTTTTTTTTAAATCAAAAGGCATAGATCAATAGATACGGATAGAATCAAATGATAGGGTGCCGCTTCTTTACAAAATTGTATATATATCGTGTTCTCTTTACTTATCCGTAACCCGTTACTGTGTAGTTATGTAAATATGTGGCAGTTAATTCAGAGTACGTGACCGGTTGTCTCATTTAAGAATAAATTGGAATTTAAATATTTAAAGTTCTATTTAACACATCGTCTATTCGGCTTTTCCTTTTCACTTACTTTTTCAACTTTAAACATAAAGTATTCAATGTGCTTATCGTTTCATTGAAGTAGCCCAAAGAGTTCAGTAAGTCAATTATAAGTAGACCAAATATACTCTGTAGATACATAAATATGAGAATTTATATGTTTACTTATAATACGAAGTGCATGCATGGTTCCAAAATGGTTATGCTATACTGTTAATAATGTGTGATTAATCCAAATCTTAAACTTTGTGTTATTTCTAATCATAAATTTTGTGTTTATTTCTAATCCTGAAGACCTTCACGGACAGATCGCCTAATGTCCTATAGTTGTTACAGTCAATGTTGAGTTAACAAGTTTATTTGCTGAAATAGTCACATCACTGTAGTCCTTTACTATTGCCAGATTTGACATAAACTAAATAGGTTGTTGGAAACGCGACGGGCGCATTATAACGAGCAGGAACTACAGGAACTGCTTATAATTCAATGACATTTGAGTTCGCTTCGTTTCGACTAAAACACGTTGCTGATGACAGTTACTTAGATTATGTTTATCTTTTTTGTATTTTGTTTTTTATGCGTCTTGTCTTTTATGTCTCCTGATTTTGTCTTTTTGAACTTACAATATCTGAATGCCCTCATTTGTACTCCTTTGTTTTTTATGCGTCTTGTCTTAAATGTCTCCTGATTTTGTCTTTTGGAACAATATCTGAATGCCCTCATTTGTACTCCTTTGTTTCTTTCATTTACTACCAACAGAATAAATTGATCCATCCTTGGATCATCCTCGGAAACCCAAGGGCTCTTCTTTCGCTAATTAATCCGCCCTAGTTTATTTCGTATGATTTTGTTCGTTTGCGCGTTCTTGATCTGATCTTGAACTTCAGACAATTTAGATATAGTAAGATGTTAAATCGCAGTAGAAAATTTATTGCGACCAATCAGAAGGCTCGTTGTTGATTGATATTCAGTTATTTTGTGTTTTCATGTTTTACATGTAGTCTGTTTTTGGTGTTAACTGGTTTTGTCTCTGCCCTTTCGGACTTTTGACATTCGGATACTCCATTGGTACCTCTGCTTCTTTCGATACCAAACTATCAAAAAGCGAGGTATTTCATGTTTAATGACTTACAAGGGTGATGAACGAGTAAGCGAGAGAATAACGTTCGTGATTCCGAGGATTTTCAAACGTGTACCGTGGCCACAAAAGGTCTAACCAGTTATCTTTATATATTTTTAACATGTTACTCTTTTTCAAAATATGAAATAACGTAGAAGATAAAAAGATGTGGGATAAGTGTACGCGACACCAGCGACACTTTAAAAAATTACAATGAAAAACAGCCAGTAGCCTTCTGTAACAAGTTGTCGCTTTTTGCCGTCCTTTACTGGCCTAAGATTAAAACAATTAGCAAAGACGATAGGTATAAACCTCTGGTTATGTTGAAAACTGCTGGCTGTTTCCATTGTGTCTTTTTTTTAAATCGCCATTTCTTTATGTTGGTAAGGTCGCGTTCTCTTCTCTTTATCGTCTATATAAATTTGAACAGGCCCACAAAAAATGTTTGTGGAATTGAACAGATTTTGTGGACCCAACCTTTATTGATAATTTTGAACAAAGCACAAAAATAACACGTAGTAAATAAGTTCAATATTAAACAATAGACAACCTAAAACAGGACGTCAGTGGTGCCTTTTGTGCCACAATGGAGAATACAGCCCAATCTGGATCGGCAAACATTTCAACAACGCACACTTTAACATTATCCGTACATGATCACTGTAAGCCTTAAATGTCTCAATAACTATAGTATGCTCATTATATGTTTGGTGCATTATCTTTAAGTAAATATCAAGATCTTTTGTAAAAATATCTTCTTTGAAGGGAAAAATCTAAATACATATTTCAAATCTGTCATACCATGCATACGATGGATACAATGCAGTGGATATAAAGTATTTATTTTTTGAAAAAGAGCAATAGGTAATGAGGTTTTTCGACAAAACACTTTTTACCTTATAAAAACACAATGACCAAAGTTGTGTCGAAACAACAGAGAAAATATTTTTTTTTTGACAAACGTATATTTTATTATCTAAATTCTGAAGATTTCAGACTTCATTTCACAGAGACATGTTTCAAGTAAGAGTTGGGTCTGGTATATAGTTATATGTTAAGCATGTGTGCGTATAATGTAACATAAAATGCATACAGAGGTCGGATAAATGTTTTTTCTTAATATTCTTTTTGAAAAATAATAACAAAATTACCAAACTGGGATGGTGATCTCAAATGTCCAAGAAGAATAGACATAAAAAACCATACCGGTGAGATTAAAGACCTCAGTAATCCTGATTTGGTACAGCCATAAACAAATGGCTAATAAAAAAAGTTTTTATGACGCCAATCCTGGCACTTTCAATGTGGAATGTATGTACCAGCCATTGCAATGCCTACAATTCTAGTATGATATACACATTCCACTTCTGTACTGTTAAGGTTTAGGAATTGTTTTGATATCATAAGAATAACTTAAAAGATAAACCAACAAGATAAATTAAATGGAGAGACAAAGGTGGATAATTACATAGTATAGGTTACTAAAAAATAATTGGTTGTGGGTTTAGGGGAAAAAGCACTGTTTGAGCAGTAAACCTTTTGCTAAGACTTTGTAGAATTAGGCTGAACTAAAGAAAATAAAGGTAATAACAAAATTACCGAACTTGGAGAATCAATCTCAAATGTCCATATAAGACAAGACAAAACAAGGAAGACATACCGGAAAAATTGAAGACCGCAATGGTCCTGACTTGGTACAGGCATTTAAAAAAATGGTGGGTTAAACCAGGTTTTAAGGCGCGCCAAACCTCTCTTCCATTGCGATGTTTGGGTCCGATAGTTACACAAAACACAACAGGTTTGTGATGACATATCAGGGATGCTAAAGTGATTATCTCAGTACATCAACCAGCCAAACACTAATCAAGCATGAACTAACCATTTCGTCTTATTTCTACAAGTGGCTGATATTTTAGAGATCGTATGAATTACTCAGTGTTCCTAAGATCGAACGATCGTCATTATTTTCCAAATTCTGATCTAAATGGAAAAAAAGGCTTGACTATACGTAAAGTATCATAAGGAACACACAGTCACACGCGAGCTGCATACATTTTAATTTGGGAAAGAAAATATGATGAATTCAAACTTACCTTTCACAAAAAGCTTGCAGTCTATTGCAAATCCTTGCTTTGACCACCAAAGCGTAAAATATGAAATGTAATAAATTACTAATATACCAAGTACGAAAAGTCCCCTGATAAATATTTTATGGTTAAGACTTACTGCTCAAATAAATCTTACATGAAAGAATTTTTAAATATACTATGGTATCACTTGAAAAGCACTTGAATATATTGTCTTATACATCAAATTTATTTAAATTGTGACATGTTCTTCGCGTTTAAACATTCGAATATTTTCAAAAGCATTTGATATATGCATTCAAAACTTTTAATTTGTGAACATTTAAATGTTTCCGAGGCAGAAGGTAAGATATATAATTCACCAAAAAAGGACGGAAAACAAAATGTTGACAGGCAAAGATAGAAACAAACTTTTGAACAAAAGTCAAATTGTGCTATGTTGGTCCATGTTGGGGTTTCATACTAATTTTTTTTATCAATTAAACCCTTATTGTTATGGTTAATAACAACCGGACAGTTTGCTCTATTAGTGGAACTTTCTGTCTTTTAAAGATTTTTCCTACTCAATACATGGCCTCAAAATAGTTCGTATTAAACTACCTTCTATCTATAATTCATCAAAGTCAGTGTAAAAAGAAAAGAAAAACAAACAAACAACAAAACAAGCAAACAAACAGATGAATAAACGCTGCATGTATTGCTAGATAGGAACTTTTTTCGTCCATGTCATTTTTCTTTTCTTCTTGGACATTTGAGATTGAACATTCCAGTGCGGTAGTTTACAGAAAGACAAGCGGGCAAACGAAATAACGTATCCTATATTTAACTAGATAAAAACTTTGTTCTTATGGTACATTGACTCTGAAGAAAATATTGATTGAGGGAAGCAAGTCCCTGGGATTTACCTTAACGTCAAAATATTTTTTATTTCGACAAACACCGTATTTGTACATTTGTATTCTGTAAAAAAAAAACGTTTTTGTGTGTGAAAAAAACGTCTTCATTGAATCTTTCAGCATACTAAAGCTCTTCCTAATATACTAAAAATTGGTTCTGTAAAGAATTACAGCTATTCTAAAAGAGTGCAGATGTTGGTTTTTCATGGGGTTTCGTTCTGTCATCCATCATCGGTTTGGACACGCTGAACTCGATAGGTGAGCCTAACCGGAACTGCTTACTCTTCCTAAGCAACTGAGTTCATTCTCGTTATGTTGTTGATTTCTATACAGGTGTGTCTGTGTGTTGTTATGTTATCTGTTTCTTCGTGCTGTTCTCGTTTGTGTTCACTAGTTTTCTTTTTGTCCTTTCAAACTTTTGACATTTGAACACACCATTAATTGGTTTCTATTTGCTTCTTCCACTACAAATCGAGATAGCTCATATCAAAGACAAAAACTAGCCGAATCTAATATATATTTGTTTTTTCCTCAAACTTTTTGAAATTGGTATTAACTCATGACCATTGGCTGAATCTTAATCTGCATGTTTGCTGTTCTATTTCGAAACTATTGCATTGATGCCTTTCTAATTCAATTTAAAAAAAGATATTTGTACAGAGCTCATAAATTTTATTATTTCAGTCATATCGTAAATAAAATATTGGACAAAACAACGGATTTATACATAGAAAGAAATGTAATTATTATATATTTGATAAATTTTTTCATCACTTCTTTGATTTATACTCATAAGTCTTTTCCTTACTAAGTTAATGCATGAAAAATTGTGAAATAAGGTTAAAAGGGATATATTGGTTTTGTGATTTTTGAAAGGCTGTACTGGCAACCAGAAGGAGTACTGGCTCAAATCATTCAAATATTAGCAAAGGTCCAATCTTTACTTCCCCGGCTATGAGAAACAATAACTGTTTATAATAAATGTATCCAGATACGGCTTTCGTCCATTAAAAATATTTACAGTTTACGTTCATGTCCAACGGGGACGCCTGCCTCTATCCTCAGTTATTCATATCTTGTATCATAATAATCCCCATTATACACAAAGAATAGAAAGTTTTCACGTTAAAAACAAATTTATAATATACAGTGGAATATATTTGTGATACGAAAAAAACAAAAACACATATCGAACCACTTGTTTGATGAATCTATTCACACTGTAATTTAGCTTTAATCGCATTGGTCATATTTTGGCATACTTTCATGTCGAAAATTTATATAAATTAGTCGACGTTTTCTATAGATTCCACGTGTATAATTCTAGTTTTTGAATGATTATCCTTTGTTTCAAAGTTATGTGTTAACACTTCCTTGTTTGAGACATTTTCCTCATTTTCCTGTCCTGTGGTGTCCTCGCTTTCCAAATCCAGTAATGGCGCGTCATTGGATGGAGAGCATTTGGCTTTCCTTAGTTCCGGTCGTTTATGAAAAGCTGTTGTAGAAGGTGTAATTCCCATTATCAAGAATTTTATTCGGAAAATCTGTGTTTCCTTTTTATCTGCCACTTGTCCAAGCATATGCATGAAAAACCACGGAAACTAATGTTATGTCAAAATTCCTTTTCATTACTAAAAGAGCGGGAATCATATGCAGCCTAACGTGGTCTGAAGTAGTTCTGGACAACCGTTACACCAAAATAATGTTAAATAACGGAAGATATACGGTAACTAGTTATACCCCAAGGAATTACAAAAGAAGGTAATTACTATAAATAAATAATATAGCTGTGAATAAGACAATTAATTAGGAAAGAAAACCGTTCTTTGACCATTTAAACATCGTAGATGCCATTGCGAGAGAAACATTGAACGCAAACATCAAAGCAACTTTTCCTTTTCATGGCACTGACCTTAATTATTCAAGATGCATAAATAACTGAAACAGAAAGTTTGGCAGGAAAGGCCATGGCATTTAATAAGCAAATGTATTTACAATGACAGTAGATAGATCAATTCAAATTGTTCATAAAGATACATTTAACTGTTCATGAATAAAGATATATTTAACTGTTAAATCATTATAGTTTTGTGTCGCCGATATATTTGGCAGACTACATAAGCAGATATATAAATACAATATAGATAGATATATATAGATAGATTTGTTTAATCATTATAGTTTTGTGTCGCCGATATATTTGGCAGACCACATTTAAGCAGATATATAGATACAATATATATGGTGTGTACAAGTTATAATTTTGTACAAGTTATAACATGTACAAATTTTTTGTACATGTTATAACTTGTACGACCCAAAAATACAAGTTATAACCTGTACAATTTTTGCCTGTACATGTTATAACTTGTACAAAATAAGGCAAAAAATTGTGTTTAACTTGTACAAAATTTCAATACATCAAATTGAATAGAAAATAGAAAAAATAAGTAAAAAAACATTTATTTATTCATTTATTCATGCTTAACAGAACAGAAATGTTGATGTGACTATGTCAATGAATATAGTAGACAGATTTTCTTTACTAAAAAAATATAAAATAAAAGATATGATCAAAACGTTTTTAGACCTTTTTAACTGTTGAAGTTGAATATTTCAGTGATCACTTTTAAACTATAATTTCTGGAGGGTGAGGTTTGTTTGGTTGGGTTATTTAATGATCCAATCTAGACGGATGTACAAAATGTAGATGGTCAAGACAAAATATTGTTCTGAAATTTTTGTCAAGACACTGACACGGGAAAAAATACAGACAGCACAAGTTCTGAAAATGAGAATGAACTTCCCAAATAAATGTTTAAAAGGTATTTGATACAAAGGCACCAAATAACTTCAAACACTCAGGAAAAACCTTGTTAAAGAGCTCTTTCTGCAAGTGGTAATAGCGTAGAACTTTGACACAAAAACAAAAAGATTGTCTGTTCTAAACATAGGTGCTATTGTCATATTCATTTGCCTATTCCAATTGTAAATAGGGGCCCAATCAGCATATATAGGTGTTGTTCTTTAGATTTATAATGAACTTGCATTGGTTTATATAAGATAGGAACAAACGTTTGTGACATGGTAAGACTTGCACCAACCTATGATTTTGACCTGTGGTAATCCCTGAAGTGTTGTGCAATTAAAGGTCAATACGTGTAGCAATAAGTACCTATCACACGTTGATAATATACAAATGTCCAAACTATTGAAATTGTTGCGCAACTGAAAATGTCATTTATTCAACATTTATAGCAAGAAATAACTCAAATCATCTTTAATACATGTATGTAAGTTGAGTACATGTTTGTTTCATCATTCATAGTTATAAATGTTATATTTTTAAATCGTTATTTTTATTTTGCTGTATTGGCTTTTTGTACAAGTTAAACACAATTTTAAGCCTTGTTTTGTACAAGTTATAACATGTACAGGCATAAATTGTACAGGTTATAACTTGTATTTTTTGGTCGTACAAGTTATAACATGTACAAACATTTTGTACATGTTATAACTTGTACAAAACTACAACTTGTACACAACATATATATAGATAGATTAACTTTGAACAAGAGAACCCTGGGATACAGTGATTCTCATAATTGAACGTTCGTGCTTAATTGAGAGTACAAGAGAACCCTGTGATACAATGATTCTCATAATTGAAGTTTCGTCCTTAATTTATTTATCAGTGGAATAAAGTTTTGAATCCTGTGATAAAATGATTCACACGGCGCGAAGTAGGCTTTTGTAATCTTTTGACGTCAAGTAACAATTTTAATAACATCTACAATATCCATGTCGAATCTCTCGAGTAATAAACTAGTTGATCACAAACACCATGCTCGTTTCTTGTTTTCTCTACATATAGGTCTATAAAGTCCTCATTCTTTCGATACCCAACAACGTCTTTAGGTTGAGAAACAGGATGCTGAAATTATAAAGAAAAACGAAAACCAGCAACCCGATTCAGGCATTCATACAATGAAACAATTATTAAAAGGTTGTGGGTGGGAGGGTTTGTGATTTGTTATGGAAAATAAACACGTCCTCGCTTATCGATTTCTAAACTGCGTAAGGAAGTACGTAATACATGACGTCAGAAATATGCACTTACAAAAGAAACGATTAAAACAAAGTAAATATACCCGTAACTGTACCTGATAACCATAGGCTTGAAGTAACCCTTGAATAAATCAATTTTCGGCTTAATGCCAAAATTTACTTATTCAAGATGCATAAATAACTGAAACAGAAAGTTTGGCAGGAAAGGCCATGGCATTTAATAAGCAAATGTATTTACAATGACAGTAGATAGATCAATTCAAATTGTTCATAAAGATACATTTAACTGTTCATGAATAAAGATATATTTAACTGTTAAATCATTATAGTTTTGTGTCGCCGATATATTTGGCAGACTACATAAGCAGATATATAAATACAATATAGATAGATATATATAGATAGATTTGTTTAATCATTATAGTTTTGTGTCGCCGATATATTTGGCAGACCACATTTAAGCAGATATATAGATACAATATATATATAGATAGATTAACTTTGAACAAGAGAACCCTGGGATACAGTGATTCTCATAATTGAACGTTCGTGCTTAATTGAGAGTACAAGAGAACCCTGTGATACAGTGATTCTCATAATTGAAGTTTCGTCCTTAATTTATTTATCAGTGGAATAAAGTTTTGAATCCTGTGATAAAATGATTCACACGGCGCGAAGTAGGCCAATGGCCTGGCGAAGACAGGTCTACCGCCAAAAATTGCGGTCTGAGCTGCCGTGACCAATTCCTGCCGAAAATCATAGACCAAATGTTCATACTATTTAAATAAGTCTACATAGTAGAAAAAGGGATGCTGTATAAAAGTTTTAATGATCATTGAATGGTATTTAGAAATTCGACTAAAAATATTTGTTGTTCCCGTTTAATTAAAATAAACCATATCATCTTTAAACAATTTTTTTGACTAAATGTAACTATATTTGTTATTTGTCCGCCCATCTTAATTTCAAAGGAACCAATTCGGCAATAGAGCCATTATTAAGTTTCCTAACCATTATTGCATCAGCATTTTCAGCAGAACATGCATAACTGCATTTCAGTCGAGGGAGAAATTCAAACATGTCTTACATTAGGACACATGAAGGATAAATATTAAGTATTTGTCGTATTTAAATGATTTAATACGTTTCTCAAAAACCAAACTTTAACATAATAAAAATCGGTTCCACCTCACCTGTATGCAAAACAAGAAAATCTCGGGAATCACTTTGGACAGATTTATTTTTATTTTTGGAATGGTTAAGGAATCACGTCTAGTGCCCTAAAACCACCATAAACCTGCCACAAAATTCCATACCAATTATCAACAAGGTGTACGACATGTGTGTCCTTTTATAAACCATGTGTTTTGAAATTTCATGTGTAAAATAAATCTATTACTGAAAGTTGATAACACTATTTTGAGTAATTTTTAAAATTTCAATGTAAGTCAATACAACTATGCTTTATATATCCAATTATCAAGGTTGAGCCTTTGCAAGAAAATGTACATGGACACCTATGTGCATGTGCGAATGAGTGTTTTTATGTGTACGTGTTCTTGAAAGCCCCAAGTATTCTTATGAATACTAATACTTCGTGCATTATGTATGCTTGGAATATGATATTTCCAAAACAGCTAATGCCAGCATAATTTTGCGGAAAAAATAAAATAAATAATAAAAATAGAATAAGATATAATAAATAAATCGTTTGTGTGTTTTGAATGATTGTTTGAAATGATACATATATGAGCAAGTTTTAATTGTATTTTATAAATAAATTCTCCTATAAAATTTTGATCAGATATTATTCTGGGACGAGATTTACAAATAACCAATAATTATCTTAAATTACATTAACAGTTGTTGTACGTTTACCAAATGTACTATTGCAAGTGTGAGTTGTGTATGACATCTGCAACTAATTTTATTTATTCTATTTATTTTTAATTTCTTAAAATAAATTGTTTAACTGTAAGGATGTTTGTTGACAACTATGAAAATAAAAACTGTCTATTTGCATCATGTACACAATGTATGTTGAAGGGATACAGGTTTATATCCTCGTCGTTTTCGGTTGAATTAATATATAGATAACTATATTCAAATAATAATATGGCGAGAATTTATTTATTGTTATTATTTTTATTATTATTATTATTTTTTTTTTAACCCAACGTGTGTGTGTGGTAAATTTACCCTTGGTTTGGTTTGGTGTGCGTGTGTGTGTGTGTGTGTGCAGTATCTTTACTTCATATTTTAATGATGTTTTGGTTTACCTAGCACAATTCGATGAAATAATCAAGATAAAGGATATTTGCTTGCTGCTAACTTTGAAAATAACAACTTGAACTTATAGTGCAAATGGAGAAACTGTCAGTTTAACACATGAACGCTGAAGGATATAAATTAATATGTTTGAATTTGTAATTTTTAACTCAGTGGCAGTGCATGAGACTGCTTTATGTTTCTGATCAATGTGTATATACAAATGTATATAGCTATTCACAAATGGTGCTATAGTAACGCATTTTTTTCATTTACAATTTTAACAAGTGCTTGAGCATCTTAACATATATCTGATACTGATTGATTAAATGATTGTTGTTTGCTTTATGTCCCGTCGGCGGTGTTTCAGCCATATAAATCGGGACACAAACAAGTTTTGATTTATATAATAAAAGTTCAGAATAAAACAGTCAAAAGACCGTAGAAAAAACAAATGGTATGACTGGACAAGATGATAAAACAACAATTAAAAAACAGCAAACTAAACTATAAAACTAATCATAAAGAACAGAACAAGCTACAATATTAAACTAATATCTGCGATAACAAATAATTAAATAAAAAAGAAACGAAATCTAATTCTCATGATGTTTTCTAGCCGACTTGAATATAGTACAATAGGATTAAATAATCATGGCAAAATTTTCAAATGTGAGGGTTTTTAACCTATAAAAGATCAAAATTTCACATAAAGATATTTAGTATAATGTTAATCTTATATTTCAATTTTTTCATCATCCTTGATGTTCTTTGAACTTGATATGAAATAATTATGTATAAAATTTATATTTATTTATTTTTTTTTTATTTTTATTTATCTATTTTTTTTTTTTTTTTGTTTTTTTGTTTTTTTTTTGTTCATTAATTATGTTTGTGTGTGATGGTACAAAATAACCTTACCTTTTGTCTTTTTAACATTACGGTGACTTTACCCGTTGATATTTGACTCCTTATGCACAAAGTACTTCTTGTTAAGATCTCCGGCATGACAATGTATAGTGCGACTGAAACTCAGAAAAAAATATTTTGCATTCAGTTATTGAGTAAGTGCTGTAAGTTGGCAATTATTTCTTCTTTAAAGCTAGTAAATTAGTTTAACACCTTAAAGACTTATTCTATATTAAATAATCCAAAAAGGCACTAGATATCCAGTATTTAACAGACTTGTACATTTAAAATAACCAAGCTCCTGTCTTTCAGAGATAGCAAGGGTGTAAACAAATGGAGTAAATCCCTCAATATATGATGAACACACATCTAGCTATCATTTTAGCATATTACATTGCAACGGACAATAAAAGAAGTAACTTCTCCATTAACCCTCTTGGTGCGGGAACTGATCCGAGAAACGTTACAAAAAGTGTTGGAAATAAATGTGACGTCATTGTAAATTTGTGACGCATTTTGATAATGACGTTACATTTTTTCACCAGTGCAAAACAAATATTTTTGATTTTTACAAAATCTTAAATGTTAAATAATGCAACATTTCGCTGAAATAAAAAAGTGATTTAAGCTAATACCTTGACGAAATCAGAACTTTTTTATTTTGTAAAGAGGACATTTATGTCCTTCCCGCAGTAAACCGATATGGACATATATGTCCCTTCCGCACTTGCACAGATGAGGACATATTTGTCCCTCCCGCACCAAGAGGGTTAACGGACATTCAGTTATTTGATTTGCCATACAAACCATCAAATGAAACCCATGAATTTAAAAAATCATGAAGGTATTTCTTAAAAGTTCAATATAAACACATAATTTCCCTGCATTTCTGTTACCAATGGAAACCATCTACGTGACTGCAAAAATGTTAAAACATAATTTCAAATACATGTTTACATACAATGTACATCCAATGTTTAACAAATTGCATTTCTCGTTTATCATGTTGATGTCCTTCGAATGTGTATTTGAAAAGGGATTTGTTATCCGTTAGTTTCTTAATTTTGTTCCTGAGAATGTCTATAATGCTGTAAATCTGCATTACATGGCAGTGTAAGTGTCAAATTTAAATAATCAGCAAAGGGAAATTCATTTTTTTTTTAATTTATTATTATTTTATTTATTTATTTATCTATTCTGTCTTTGCTTTCTGATTTTAGAATTGATATACTAGAATTTATTTATTTATTTATTTACATTCAAAACATGACCTTGGCAAATTATTTAATCGGTGCATGTTAATATAAGGAGAAAGCTGCTACATTTTTGAAGTTATGCTGGTTTTATATTCCGCAAGCGTGAACTTTTGATTCATGTTGATCTTTAATTGAAAAAAAAATTTACTGTGCAGAGGGCATGTTTTAACATATCATAAGATGATGAATCATTTGATAAAGTTGTTGCTCGTCTTGGATTTTGAACGGAAGGACTGGTAAATTTCTCGGCTGCTGCTTTCGTCGTCTTTATTCTTTTCCCGGCTGAGAATTGAGCCATTTGGTTACACTGAAACTGACCAAAAACTAATTAATAACTTGCCTTTTTTTTATTATGATTATTATTAGAGTACATGTATCACTAGTATTTTCTTCATCATGAGCTTCTTGTAAATAAATCTTGTCTTCATAGCTCACATTTCACTTATAGTTTGCATAAATTAATATTGTTAGGATGTGCGTTTCCGTGTATCAATTTGCATAATGAAATTTGTAAATGATATTCATAAACTCGTCGAATAAAAATTTAAATAAATCAATAATTCTTTTCGTTCTTTTCTTTTTATTGTATTATAGTAAAAGAATAAAATAATTTGCATTAAACGATACCTGACCAATTTATTAAAATTAAATTATGTGCAAAATTCCATACTTTTAATAAAATATAAACAAATAATACATGAAAAAAATAGTTAAAAGTTTAAACACTACATTATATAATGACCTTTCGCTTTGTTAAATGCATGGCCGTTGATTAAGTTTTGAAAAAAAAATTAAACCTGGAATTTACGAATCGATACAATCTGATCAGAAGTAAAAGAAAACAACTTTGCGAATGTCAGAATAATTTGTTACCTTTTTTTTAATTTCACAATTACCAACAAATGTTTTCCTAAATAATCATTTTAAAGGTTTTTATCAGCTAATGTACCTTACCGTAAGAAAAATTCGCAAATTCCTTTGTGATTTGTTATGGAAAATAAACACGTCCTCGCTTATCGATTTCTAAACTGCGTAAGGAAGTACGTAATACATGACGTCAGAAATATGCACTTACAAAAGAAACGATTAAAACAAAGTAAATATACCCGTAACTGTACCTGATAACCATAGGCTTGAAGTAACCCTTGAATAAATCAATTTTCGGCTTAAAGGGAAAATTCGCAAAAAAATAATGTTTACATATGTTTTTCATCACATTTTACTAAACATAAATATACATGTAAAACTCATCAATCTTCACTAATAAGCGAGTATGAGAGCGTTTTGTATCGATAAATTAGAACAATGGGTGCGGCCATTTTGTACGGCTAGTAGGTCCTATTGTCACGTGACCATCACCTAATATCCAATAACCACAAAGTACCAAAACGATAACGACACGCAATGGTCATCTCTATCGTCATTTAAAAATGTCTTGCATGATCATGATGATAGATGGTTGTTCTACTCAGCGTAGTAACGGTTAAGTGTTATTCCGTTTTCTTGACTTAAGGAAAAAGACAAACTTGCATCTTAAATGGGTCCAGTCTTTAGATTTGCCATCCACTATCAGCAATGTCAAGTATACAAGTTTGTGTGTGAAGACCATTTTGAAGCAACATCTTTAGAGGGTGACTTAATAGTAAGCAGTGTTCTTTTGTCCATGAAATATGTTTATATCTATCTATATTTGTCAATAATAATTTCATTATTTTTATAGTCAAACGTTTCTTACATGTTACATTATTACCTAGAATGCCCGGGCTAGTATGTAACGGTCGGAATCTTTGCTATAAAAATCCCCAAATCCACAAGACCAGAGCTCTGCCCCAAGACAAAAATATCAGTTTTGTTTAAAAAAAAAAAAGAATTATTACGGGTGTGCGTAGAATTAAGAATATAACCGAAAGCGGAATAAAACTTATCTTTTTGTTTTGTATAAGCGTTTTAACACTTCAGTTATAACTGTGCATTTATTCAGAATATTTGTTTAATAACTAGTAAATATACATTTTAAAACAGACAACAATTGTTTCTTCATTTTTTTTTATCCATTCCCTATGCATTCCTTAAAAATGCGCAAATGTATTTTTTATTATCTTTAAAGGATTTCTTAAGCGTTCATTATATAAAAGATAATATTATTTTTACCTATATGAAGATAGTAATTCACAGTCGGGGCAACGCATTTAAACTTGTGACACTCCCAGGTATTACTTACTTCACGGGGATGGTAATTAACAGGTGGTTGTGTAATGGTTTATGACAGAAAAAGAGATCATTTGTTTCTGTTAATTATATATTACAAAGTACAACGGAAGACCTACAATTTATCACTCGTGTCTTTGATTTTTTGACATCTTTATCTGTGTAAAAATAGTGAAATTGTTCTTCTTCAGGTGATTTTTGAAGTTGTTTTTTTTTTACATTTCTCTTTTAAAAAGTAAAACAAAAAAGCACACTATACAGAAAACGCTTCGTGTTACCTTCATGTAGACAGTCGTATGAGTATATACCACAATCTTGTGTTCGTAAGATTATAAAACGTATAAATATTTTATCACTTGTATTTCTCTGCATAAAGAAGCCCAAACAATAATATATCCAAAAGACATAATGCCCGATCTTCAAACATTAGGACGTACGTACGGACGTACAGAACTAGACACTATATGTCCTCCTACTCCTTCTTTCGTAGATGGGCCATAAGATAGACAACCACACCAACAACTTTAGAATGAAATCAATGTAAAAAAAATCTACATGTCAAACTCTAAACTTCGTCTGACGCCCGTTTCTAATATTTAAAATGTCAGATCGGTTCCAAAGTAAACTGAGAATGCGAAGTGTACAGTAAAAATAAAAGTGCCAATACAAAATTAATAATTTAGATCTTGCGTTTCGTATGAAAGTTAGAATATTTGATTTTTTTTGGATGAGGGCTTTAGATATATATATTTCACTTCGTCCTGCCTTTTTATTTTCGAGAACGCTGGAGCCTGGATATTTTTCTAACTATAAAATTTTCAGCCAAAAACAACATCCTACCATGCCTTTTTATTTAATTTTGACATCCTGCCTTTATATTTTTTATTTCACAATAGCCCTTCCATGAAAATCCATGGTCGCCCCCTTATAATCAACAACAACAACAAAAACCACACAAATAAAAGATGAAATGAGTTTATATGAGGTTATGCTAATACATTTATATAATAAGTTATGAATGGAAAACAAATTTTAACTAAGCTTAGTGTCATCACTATAAAAAAAGTATAAGTCATTGAAGGATAATCTATTCAGAGTCTGTCACTAATACACTCTCTAAATCCTTCGTACGTATTGTCCATCTGCAGATTCTTTTCTGATGACAGACACAACACAAGCTGGCAGCAAAACACGATGTTTTCTTCCTAAAGGTACTATTCTGACCCAACATACAAACTGTCTGTATGCCATAAGCAATTAAGATTGTAAAATCAAATAAATGAATGATAATGTATTAAAAGTGGTATCTAAAGTTACCTTGCCTTTACATTATTACTTCCTTGTTTTGTACTGTTAACTTTTTGTTGGCTAAGAATATATATAACTTTTGTTTGATGGGTCAAGAAAAACTCAATGTTTTCAATCAGTGAAATCTTCGGCAATAACTTATCACTCTGAAAAAAAAGTAAACGTCAATTCATATACCTATTTAATAGGACGTCTGGTGCTCTCTCCCGGTGGCGTTTGTACCACAAGAAACTAATATAACTAGTTTTCAGCACAACCGCGGGTTTAAACAAACTATCTTGAAGTCGTGGTTGCACCAGGGTCGAAGATATCGGCGAATAATGTAAACTCGTGGCAGCATAGGCATTCTGCGAGCAAGGGCATTGGCTCATAGCGATCGGAACATTTGAACCATTGAGTGTAAAATTGGGTTGCTTTGAAATTCAGTCTAGCGATTTATCTCCAACTCTTCTATCTACCGAATTTCTTCCTCCTTATATTCTGGTTCAAGTTGATGCCCCTCCTGACCCAATTCGACCAAATCTGCAGAACTAAAGCTGCTAGCAGACACGTCAAATATTGCAAATATTTTGAAGGGACATTGGTGCTGAAGGTTTATTATATAGCAATCATTTTTCTCATTTTCTCGAAATTACGATTAATCTTATACAAAACCAAAAACCTTATTAAACCCCGTTTAACAATCAGGAGACGAAAGAGCTGAAGATCACCGTCTCTTCTTTGATCTTTATGTATGAGGTGACTATTAGACATGCTTAATTGATTTGAATTAATCCGTTAAAAACTGATAGCCTTTCAAGGATCAGTTAATCAGTTAATAGCTGTCTAATGAAATTAAAAGGCCGGGGAAAAGGTTCACGTCGAATATACAAAATTCTTACCTGGGGCAAATTACGTAATCACCAATTTGCAATTAACACCTGGGATGTCTGGCCAGGTGACACCTTGTTGTTTTAAAAAGCGTGATTATCATATGAAAGGGAAAATTTTCAAATCATTTTAACGATGTTAATAAAAATAGAGTAATTTATGGAAAAGATTAGAATTATGTAGCAGAAATTTAATTATTTATATCATGATTTAATTATTTAATATTGATGTTTAAAAAAATTAATTAATTAAAAATTTGTTAGCAAATAATGATAAAAATACTTTATATTTGAAAGAAATCTTCATAATAATTATGTTATTGTGTATCGGTTTATCGTTATTAAATATTTTCTTTTGTTTACCAATTAGACCACGCGTCACCACTGTGTTTTATTAAATATAATATCGATATCGATTATATAGCATTAATAAGATAAAGATGTAATACACAGATATCCGGTCATATCCCATAATGCACTCGAAACCATCTCACTGACGTCACTGAGTTACTTTTGAAATCAGAAAATGCCAAATATCTCTGTTATAAATAAGAATTTTTCGAAAAAAATTTGGATATATATTTTTGATGACATATTCTATCATTTAAGACCATAAGTCAAAATTCGTGAATTTTCCCTAGAGTACATGTATCACTAGTATTTTCTTCATCATGAGCTTCTTGTAAATAAATCTTGTCTTCATAGCTCACATTTCACTTATAGTTTGCATAAATTAATATTGTTAGGATGTGCGTTTCCGTGTATCAATTTGCATAATGAAATTTGTAAATGATATTCATAAACTCGTCGAATAAAAATTTAAATAAATCAATAATTCTTTTCGTTCTTTTCTTTTTATTGTATTATAGTAAAAGAATAAAATAATTTGCATTAAACGATACCTGACCAATTTATTAAAATTAAATTATGTGCAAAATTCCATACTTTTAATAAAATATAAACAAATAATACATGAAAAAAATAGTTAAAAGTTTAAACACTACATTATATAATGACCTTTCGCTTTGTTAAATGCATGGCCGTTGATTAAGTTTTGAAAAAAAAATTAAACCTGGAATTGACGAATCGATACAATCTGATCAGAAGTAAAAGAAAACAACTTTGCGAATGTCAGAATAATTTGTTACCTTTTTTTTAATTTCACAATTACCAACAAATGTTTTCCTAAATAATCATTTTAAAGGTTTTTATCAGCTAATGTACCTTACCGTAAGAAAAATTCGCAAATTCCTTTGTGATTTGTTATGGAAAATAAACACGTCCTCGCTTATCGATTTCTAAACTGCGTAAGGAAGTACGTAATACATGACGTCAGAAATATGCACTTACAAAAGAAACGATTAAAACAAAGTAAATATACCCGTAACTGTACCTGATAACCATAGGCTTGAAGTAACCCTTGAATAAATCAATTTTCGGCTTAATGCCAAAATTTACTTTTTTCTCAATTTCTAACGTCATAAGCCATCCGTTATATTGATGATCTCCATTTCCACGGGAACTTGAGATTAATAGGAACGAAATAGGTTTTAGTAAGTCTACTCCGTAGTTGATTTTACATCTCAAGGAAGACAAACATGAATACTTCAACTTACTTAAATTCCGTCCGCTGCAATCTATAAATTGAGCTTAGATTTCACAACTGATGCGTCACAGAGCTGACTTCCTTTACAGAGCGTCAACTTATCTCAGACACACACAAAAAAGTTTCAAACACCGTGATATATTTCTCCTAGGTTATAATTGTTAACTATTGGGAAATACAACCCTGAAAACGGGTCGGGCATCTTTGCACAAAGAGCGATTTGGCTGGGTGCCCAAGAAGGTTAACGGGATAGTCCTGTCATCTTGTATGCCGTGGTCGTCAGGCTATAATATAAGAAAACTCACCGTAAATCATAGTGGTGCACCGTTTGGGGAAAATATCACGTTCCTTGTGCGTTATTTAAGAACACTGATACAGGTTTTTGGTAAGTTAGAGTTGAACCCGTATGATCAATCATTGCTCGTAATTTCAGTGTTAGTGAAAACTCCCATATTACATTACACTACATAATTGCTCGCGCTCCCTTGGACAAAGCCATAGCTAACCTTAGAAAGGAGTAGGTTCAGTTAGAACTTTAATTTTCCAAAAATTTCAACATTGAGAAAACTTCTTAAAAGCACTGCAAAGCAAAGTATGTTCAATTAAAGAAATGAAAAAAAAACTGTTAAAAATATAAAAAGCTTATCGAAAACTTCGCTAAAAATCATATGATATAATGATTTTATGATCTACAGATTTTTGACATTTTTTTTAGCATTAATGGAGAGAAATATCTGAACATAATGTACATAGAGCCCATGCATCGACAAACCAATTTTGTGTTACATTGCATATTTTTGATAGATAAAATAAATGGGCAAAAAGTAATTTGGTATACTAGGAATGTGATCTATACTAATTTTCAGAGAAATGTTTAATAAAAATTGTTAATATTTGTAAAGTTTTCAGCACATTTATCAGGTCATTAGTTTACATCATACATGTTGCCTGCCACCAGCATGTGAATTGATTGGGTAATCTTATGACTGAATAACGTAAAATTTATTGAGATGTTACAAAGTTGACAATTTTATGAAACGATAGGGCCTATTTCAGCCCCTCCTGCACATACTCCTTTAATTTTGTCCTTTTATTCCCGGAGCATTCGTTGTGACGTATTATCGTGCTTCTGTGTAACGTTATTGTTTTCGTTCGCTATACACATCCAGGATTTAATTTAGTTAGTTAGTTAGTTAGTTATTGCTTTACTCCCAAGCAGCGCGATTTCGGCTATATCCGGGAGATGAACATGAAAGTGGTGATACAATGAACATGAAATGATGATGAAGTGGAGGAAATGGGGACACAAGGCCAATCGGGTAGGAAAGTTTTGACTGCCACTGGAAAAAGGAGTGATGGGTAGGGACGGGAAATTTTGCCTCCTGCATGGGGATCCTACGGGTCCTACTCTTACCGAGACCTGCAGCAGGGTTCTTTAACGTGCGAGGAACGTGACATTTTTCCCAACACGGTACACCACTATGGTTTGCGGTCAGGTTTTCCGCATTATCGCCTGACGATCCCGCATCTCTCGATGTCAGGGCTGCCCCATTCAACCACCTGGGGCACACATCCCAGTCGCTTTGTGGGCAAAGCAGCCTGACCCCGATGTCAGGTTTCTGAGCGCTCTTTAGTGGACTTTTACCGACAAGCTTAGCGCTGCTGCGGGCCTATTCGCCTCCCGGGCCCCGCACGGGATGGATTTAATTTAAGGGTGGCATAAAAAAATTTGATGTTGTATTGTACATCGTCGAGCAAACATGGCGAAGCAAGGCGCGACATTTTTTTAGTGTGTTTACGTGGATTATGTGCAAAAACATAGTATTTGTCAATTAACTTGTGTGTGTGGGGGGGGGGGGGCGTACGCCTTTCCTTGGATCCGCGTCTGGCTAATGATTTAATCTGCTTTTCGGACTATAAAGATTCGAACTCCTTCGCTACTCTATTTTACCTCTGCATAATGAAACCTAAAGTCATCTTTTCATGAACAAGAGGCTCCCAGGAGCCTGAATCGCTCACCTGGTCTTGATGTCAACCCTATGAAGAACTTTGTAAAGCTAAACAAGCTGAACATCTAAGCAAGCAACAGCTTTTTCTCTTTCAGCAATAGTTGTCATTCTGTAGGCCAAAAACGTGAAACATGTTATTTTAAGGGCTGTCTGACAACTTTGACTCTTTAAAGACTTTTGTTGAGAGCTTAATGAACCGAACATTAAAATAACCAACCAATTTTCCTTTTCTGCTATAGTTTTTATTATATACGCCAAAAACATGAAAACATGTTAATTTAGGGGCTGTAACCCCTAAAAGGGGTCATCTGACAACTTCGACCCTATGATGTCTTTTCTAGGGCTAAATGAGCTGTACATTTAAGCAAGCAACAGCTTTTCTCTATCTGCAATAGTTTTCATTCTACAGGCAAAAAACACTATTTTTGGCCTATAAGGGGCTATAACCCCTAAAAGGGGTCATCTGACAACTTCGACACTATGAAGACTTTTGTAGAGCTAAATGAGCTGAACATTTAAGCATGCAACAGCTTTTCTCTATCTGCAATAGTTTTCATTCTATAGGTCAAAAACACTATTTTTCGCCTTTAAGGGGCTGTAACCCCTATAAGGGGACATCTGACAACTTTGACCCTATGAAGACTCTAGTAGAGCTAAATGAGTTGAACATTTAAGCAAGCAACAGCTTTTCTCTATCTGAAATGGTTTTCATTCTATAGGCCAAAAACACTATTTTTCGCCTTTAAGGGGCTGTAACCCTTATAAGGGGTCATCTGACAACTTCGACCCTATGGAGACTTTTGTAGAGCTTAATGAGCTGAACATTTAAGCAAGCAACAGCTTTTCTCTATCTGCAATTGTTTTCATTCTATAGGCCAAAAACACTATTTTTCGCCTTTAAGGGGCTGTAACCATTATAAGGGGTCATCTGACAACTTCGACCCAATGGAGACTTTTGTAGAGTTTAATGAGCTGAACATTTAAGCAAGCAACAGCTTTTCTCTATCTGCAATAGTTTTCATACTTTAGGGCAAAAACATGAAAAATGCTATTTTTCACCTTTAAGGGGCCATAACCCCTATAAGGGGTCATCTGACAACTTTGATCAAATGAAGACTTTTGTAGAACTTTTGATCCTGAAGCAGTAGCGTGGCATCAGATTTCATCTATTTTGTATACTTTTTGAATTACAAGCCAAAAACAGTAGTCTGACCCCCCTGTTCTATTTTTAGCTAGGGCGGCCATGTTTTTTGAAGAATCAAAAATCAAAACACAACTTTTATGCAGGACACCCTAAGGATCAATCATACTAAGTTTCATTAAATTCTGTTCAGTAGTTTCAGAGGAGAAGATTTTTGAAAAATTGTTAACAGACGACGACGACGACGACAGACGACAGACGACGACGACGAAGACGACGGACGCCAAGTGATGGCAATAGCTCACCTGGACCTTCGGTCCAGGTGAGCTAAAAAAGAATAAATTCTTTCAGAGGCGCAAGCTACGTCAACTAAAATAAAGTGAAAAGGACGACCGTTTCATATCCTTACACATCAAGTAGATACAGGTATAGGACTATATGTTTGTTTTGAATGTAAAACCTGAACAGGTAAATATCATTTGTGATAATAAAAGAGTACTTTGGACTTGTTTTTTAAATGTACATTTGTTTATACACATTTATATTTAAGGTAAGAACAATTAATAATAGTTTAAAAACTTAAGCATAGCATGGTTAAGAGAGCCTTCAAGTTAAATGTGATGTGAGAGGCCACATATTGGAACATGCCCGACATTAATTTAACCGTTATATTTACGCACATGCAATTTTTTACAGCTCTAGTTTATGTATTTTGCAATAAGTAATCTACACTTTTACTCTTTGTGTAGTTTGATGTGAATAAATAAAACCATAATGATAAGAGGGGCATAGAGAGCCGGTGGTGTATTGGTTTACGCATCGGGCTACTTACACCAAGTTTCGCGGTCTCGATCCTCAATTCATTGACCAATTTTCCGACTCTCTCTTGACACCATTTGCGAGGATGGTCTCAAGAAACGATGCTAGCCCTTCGTAAGGGACAAAAAAGGTTGTTCCGTGTATGCGGAGATCAATAATCTATGCACGTTAAAGACCCCTTTGTAGAGTTGATAACAGTACGCTCAATGTGGACCGCTACAAAAACCATACTCGCAAACTGCAAACTGGGAAGGAATTTACAGAAGCGTTAAGCTTGTTTCCGAATCCAATATAAACTGGGCATAACGTATCCCTATCCAGTGGCATAACGTTTCCCAATCCAGTATAAACTAAGAGGGGCATAACGGCTTAAAGCAGTCAATATATCCTCACAAAGTTAGAGTATCTACTATAATTGAAGAACTGTATCATGCTATGTAAGCAGTACATGTAATTTCTTAGTATTTCGATGCTAATATGAAACGAAATTCAAATATTTACAAACTCAACATATCACGCTTTAATAACAAATGGCATTTTCAACCTTTTGGA
This sequence comes from Arcuatula senhousia, assembly GCA_963971305.1. Taxonomy (NCBI): domain Eukaryota; kingdom Metazoa; phylum Mollusca; class Bivalvia; order Mytilida; family Mytilidae; genus Arcuatula; species Arcuatula senhousia. The sequence goes on from OZ020304.1 coordinate 67,566,720, forward strand.
TATAACGCTTCTAAATAATTTTGAATAGGCGAGTGTCTGGTGAAGGAAAATGTGTTGCTTGGAACTTTGATTTAGATTTTATTTTATTACCTACGCCAAAAATCATTCATATCACATCATGTGCATTAAAACCTATACACGTATATATATATATATACCAAGGACATACATGAAATGATATGAAAATCTGCCGCAAATTGTTTTGCAAATATTTTTATTTTTAGGATGAGTTTTACTGGAACTGTCGACTGCGGACCTTGTAAAAGGGACAACAAAAACAAATTGGCAGTGGTATGGTGCAGAGAGTGCGATGAAGCTCTCTGTCCAGCATGCAGAAAGGCCCACGGTCTTCTTAAGGCAGCAGTAGACCACTATCTTCTGGAAAGATCATCAACATCGGAACATTCAACCATCGATATTGCCAAGCTCGTGCAATGCAGCTTACACGGACTTCCTATTGAAAGTTTTTGTAACAACCATACTAAACTTTGTTGTAAACAATGTGTAGACGAAGGGCACTTAACCTGTAAAGACTTGGAGCCAATCGCTAAAGCAGCTGAGGATGCAACAACAACGCAGTCCTTTGAGCATGCGGATCAAAGGCTTGAAAATTTAATGCAATGCTTGTCAGAAGCAAAGACCGAAAAAGGGACCAATGTCATTACGCTACAAAAAGAGGAACATGACATTAAGATAAGTATCGAGCAAACTAAAAGCGCGGCAGTTGTCAAGATAAAACAGCTCGCAGAAATATCTACAAATGAAGTGCATACGATGGCAGTGACGAGCATAGAACATATCAAAGATGATATGCGTGAAATGGAGCTTCTTCATAAAAGATTAGAAGATAAGAAAAAGACATTGAAACAGCTTAGTGTTATTACAAATGATATTCACAAGTTCATTTTAGTTCAAAAGATTAGAGATGAAATTTCCATAGATGAGAAACAATTACGGGAAACTTTTGACGGTTCCAATATCAAATCATTGTGTTTTAAAGAAGACGTTAAACTTCATGAATTGCCAGAATCGTTTGGCAATGTCAAACTATTATGCGAACCTTCAAAGTTGACCCTAAAACCGCTTACAAAACTGAAAAGTAAAGAACCAACAGATATTGGTGAACCCCAAGAACCGAACACAATTAAACATTTTCAAAGGTATTCAGAATTTGATGTTGACACCGATGACGGTTTTGTTTCCGGATTATGTATAACAGAGGACGATCTGATTTTGCTCTGTATCCGCGGGACAAACAAAGTGTTATTATATTCACTGCACTGTAAAGCGAGCGGTGAAATTACAGTTAACGGTGATCCTTTCAATGTCACAACTGTACCAGAAACTGACAAAGCAGTAATAGCATTCCCGGAAGGATCTAAGTTGCAGATAGTTGACACTGATCTTAAGAAAGCAGAAGACATTATTCAAATGCCTGAAAGCTGTTGGGCGGTTGCAGCAACTGGACCGGAAATTTTTACTGCAGGAGGATTTCAAACCTTTTTCGTTTTGAATTTGAAAGGCGAAATCATTAAAAATATCCCAAAGCCAAGTGTTGGTAGAACATACTCGCTTACATTTGCAGACGACAAATATTTCTTCTGCTCTGACGTCGATTGCAAAAACGGACAAATAACATGTATTTCACAGGATGGGAAGCTTTTGTTCTCGTATGAGAATACGCATCTAAGAACTCCAATAGAACTTGTAGCTGATCACCAAGGAAACATTTATATTTGTGACCTTGATTCTAACAATGTCCAACGCGTTTCTCCAACCGGGGAATTCCTTGACGTTCCGATAAAAGGAAGTAACGTCAATGAACCTCGTTCTATATGTTTTAGCAAAAGAAAGTTTTACTTAGCCGTGGCAAATGACAATGGGAAGTCTGTGTCTGTTTTTGAAAGCATTTTAGAAAACGATAACGACGAACCATCGCAAATACCAGCAGTGTTGAGAGATGATTCTGAGGAAATCCAGGATTCAGATCTTTAGACCTAGATGAGGTTGAAAATATTTGACTGTTCTGTCAATTTTACTTTATAGAAGATTTCTTAAATTAATTAACCAGTTGCTAATAACACTGGCAGTGTGATAATGTATCAATGTTTTCGAATTTTATCTTTTATATGATGTTACACAGTCAACATTTGTTTTGTTATTTTGGCTATGTATGTTGTACCAAGATTGCTACACGTAACCAATGTCCCCCGCTGCCGCGTTAAAGATGAAAATTTACTTTGAAATAATAGTCTCATTATTCATGTAGAATTTAACAATTGAAACTTAAAAGAGTATGAATATGCATACAGCTTCATACTAAAATGAATAAAACTTCTGAGTAAAAGTCTGGTCAGCAGCCTCAAAGGAGCCAACAAGAAGTTCCTATAACCTACAATACACAAAAAGGATAGTACCATAACTCCTATAAAATTCGTCAAATTATAATGATGTTGAAATATGATCAAATGAATAATAGTATGATGACAAACAATCCTACAAAATTTCATCAAAATCCTTCAAGCGGTCTCAGAGGAGTTGCGCTCATAAAGTTTTGCTATGACCTAAAATAAACAAAGTCGATGATTTCCTATAACTTCAATAAAATTCGTCGAATCAAAATAGTATTGCAATATGATTAACTACATATCATGGCAAACAATCCTACTAAATTTCATCAAATTCTGTTGCGTGGTCTCAAAGGGGTTGCGCTCACAAAAGTGTGACGGACGGACGGAAATCATTACTCTAATATGAGCATGTGTAATTGCATCTTTTCATGTTTAGATTCCATGATCCCTTTCATTCCCACAAATCTCTTGACAAATCGATACTTTGGGAAATTATTTTTGCACGCAAAACAGGACATTGAGAAAATAACAAATTTAATTTTTTATTAATTCCATGCATCATCATGGAAAATTTCTTGGTGTCTGAGAAAATTTGTTTCCGCAATATGATTAATGCTAACTGCCACATGACTGTCAAGAACAATTATTTATTTATTTACTATTGCACCTCTGATGAGACTCTTTGTTGATTTTTATAAGTTTTATCTCCAGGAAAAGAGTTTTTTGTCTTGTTTCTACAAGTTTATCCTCTATGGAACGTAATTCCATTCATAATATCACAGTTGCTAAGTTATATACAAAGGGGTAGGGGCTCTAAGACCCTATTTTGGCCCCATAATTTCAGTGTATTTTATTTGAATGAACTATGTTTAATTTGCATTCTTAAAATGATGCAGACAAAGTGTTTGTCAATTATGGCATTGTAAGTTGAGAGCTTTTCTCTACACGGGTCTTTTGAATATGACTATTTTATAGAATTTGTCCAAAATGGTGAAAAACGTCACATTTTACATTGTTTTTTGTTAAATTTGAATGCCTTCACAGGCCTCCACTAAAATGAAACTGGCCATGTTATCAACATCGTGGAAAATAGCTTACTTCCCGACGTTTTGGCTAAAGGACCGTCATTTTAAAAGTTTTTTCTAAACAATTATGGATTCAGTTGACAACAATTTTAAAATGGGTCTAGAAAGAACAAGAGAAGTAAGTGACGTTTGGTTAGATTGGGTCAGAGCCGTATAATCATCATTTTTAAGGAATCAATTCTTTGAATGGCTCGGTGAGCACTTAGGCAAAATCCATTTTCAGCAACGCTGATTTTGCCAAAACATTGCCCACTTTACATGACAATAATGTTGTACCTGCAGACAGGGCACCGAATAACATCATTTTGGTGCGCAAGAAACAATAAACTGCCCGTTTGAAAGCTGAATTAGGGGGTTGGTTGTACCAGCAAAAGCACCACATGCACAGCAACACCACTGTCGATGGAAGAAATAATTAAAAATCAGTCATTTCCTGCGTTGGCCTTTTTGTTAGTGCTAAAAATAAAGACATTCAATCAGTGTATTGTATTGGATTCCTAAATTACATAATAATCCATACAAACAGTGCTCATTGCGAGGTCATCCAAATGTACTACTAAACCTTTTTCAATTTTGTTGGACTACAGAAATATTTCAATTCTTCTTATTCTAGAAATGATGTCATAAAAATGGGGATCCTAAAGAATTTGGAAGAACTGATGGAGATTTTTGCAACACATCAAAACAATCTTAACACTGTATACTTCTATTCCGCATGAACAACTCAAATCACGATTGACGCAGCTGATTAACCGACGCAGTTTTTTTTCTCAAAAAGAATAGAAAACGCAGGTACATATATCTGCTAGTTGATTATGCTAAGACTTACTTTCGACACCAATTTGTCTAAGGAAAAAAAAAACAAATTGACAGAAGACCAAATAATCGAAATGCTCAACTTTCTTATAGCCTTAAAGACAACATATTTGTTCAAATTGGCGGACGTATTTTTCAGTAAACAATAGGGATTCCAACGGCAACTAGTTGTGCACATTTGCTTGCTGATTTGGTTCTTCAATAATATGAAGCAGACTTATTACACTTCTAGACAAAAAAGATCGTAGACAAGCTCCCTCTTTTAACCTCACGATCCGTAAATCGATGATGTCTTTTCACTGAACAATTTTCGACTTGGTGGCTTTCTCCACCTCATATGTCCTCAGGAACTTGAGATAAAGGACACAACGTATTCTAGAAAGTCTTCTTCATACTTAAATCTGATCTCGAAAGCTCTATGACAAACATGATGACTTAAACTTTACAATAGTAAGTTTTCCCTTCTTGTGGCAACATTTCGTCCGCTCCAGCATATGGTACCGCAATTGATAAGTTATTCCAGAGCTTGGGGGGGCTTACATGGATTTCCTTGACAGAGCATCACGTCTGATTCAAATACACAAGGTTTTGTTGCTCCTCGGTTGTTGTCTTCCCTCGAGATTTACTGGACGACATCATTAGCTCAAAGAGAAATATGGGATTTAAATCTCCCAGATGAGTGCAGATGTTGGTTTGTCCTGGTATTATGTTTTGTCTTCCTTTGTCGGATTTGACACGCTGAATGGATCATTGGCAGCACGACAGGTGTCCTTTACCAAGAAAGAACTGCTTACTCTTTCGGACTATCTTAGGTCACTCTAGTTACGACTTGAGTTCGCGTTGTTGATTGCTATTCATTTGTGTCTTATATTTTTGTGTTGTCTGTTTCTATTCACGTTAATGTTTACTGGTGTTGTCTTCACACTTTCAGACGCCCCATCCGTACATCTGTTTTTTTAATCAATTTGACAGTATATGGGAAACAAAAGAGATGCCTTAAGATTGAAATGTTGACTATATCACTATAGATCTGTCTTTGGAGTGGTAATTGCCTCGCTATGTCAACTTGATTGACTTTCAGTTATATAGTTAGTAAGTTAATAATTGCTTTAACCCTAAGCATCGCGATTTCCGCTATATCCGGGAAATGAATATGAAAAAGGTGGTAATATGGATGAAAGGGGGACACAAGGCCAATCGGGTAGGAGAGTTCAGACTGCCACTGGTTCAGGAGTGATGAAAAGGGCGGGCAATTTAGCCTCTTGAGGTTGGATCCTACGGGTCCAACTCTTACCAAGACCTAAAGCATGGTCCTTTTACATGCGAGAAACGTGACATTTTTCCAACACGATGCACCACTATGGTTTGTGGTCAGGTTTTCCGCATTATAACCTGATGACCCCGGCATTCGTTATGACAGGGCTGTCCCATTCGACTACCCGAGGCACACATCCCAGGCGCTTTGTGAGCAAAGAGGCCATGTCAGGGTTCTGAATGTAGTTTCCTTTAGTGGACTTTTACCCACAAACTTAGCGCTGCTGAGGCCTTTTCGCCAAACGGAATCCGCACGGGTTAATTGACTTTCAGAAAGAGTTCAACAGGATAGGTCGAGACACACAGGGGATAATTCTGGACTACGGCAATGTTGATAAACTCGTGAAGAATATATACTACCATCTAAACCCGTATCCTTCTAAACTATGATTAAAAGAAGCAGAGGTACCAATGGGGCATCCGAATGTCAAAGTCCGAAAGCTTTAAATTATCCGTTTAAATTTCAAAATTGTCTAAACCCTAAGATTCTTCCTACCCCAGACATAGGTTGATCATCTTAGTAATAATTTGGTTCCCCAGTTTGGTATTTTTGGATTAACTGTTTTATGCTCTTCATAATCATATAGTGTTTGGCATTTTCAATATTTTTGGTAGAGCGCCTCTGATGAGTCTTGAATAGACGAAACGCGCGTCAGGCGTAGCAAATTTTATTGTCTGGAACTTTGTTGTCATTTGCATTTCGAACACCCATGAAGGTTAGCACTGCTGGTGGAGTTTTAATTCCCCGGGGTTAGCCCACTCCGGCACCAACACTTGTGTTGGAGAAAACATCAAAGCTTTAAATTATCCGTTTAAATTTCAAAATTGTCTAAACCCTTAGATTCTTCCTACCCCAGACATAGGTTGATCATCTTAGTAATAATTTGGTTCCCCAGTTTGGTATTTTTGAATTTACTGTTTTATGCTCTTCATAGTCATATAGTGTTTGGCATTTTCAATTTTTTTGGTAAAGCGCCTCTGATGAGTCTTGAATAAACGAAACGTGCGTCAGGCGTAGCAAATTTTATTGTCTGGAACTTTGTTCTCATTTGCATTTCGAACACCCGTGAAGGTTAGCACTGCTGGTTGAGTTTTAATTCCCCGAGGTTAGCCCACTCCGGCACCAACACTTTTGTGTTTTTTGTGTTGGAGAACACATCAAAGCTTTAAATTATCCGTTTAAATTTCAAAATTGTCTAAACCCTAAGATTCTTCCTACCCCAGACATATGCTGATCATCTTAGTAATAATTTGGTTCCCCAGTTTGGTATTTTTGGATTTACTGTTTTATGCTCTTCATAATCATATAGTGTTTGGCATTTTCAATATTTTTGGTAGAGCGCCTCTGATGAGTCTTGAATAGAAGAAACGCACGTCAGGCGTAGCAAATTTTATTGTCTGGAACTTTTTTGTCGTTGGCATTTCGAACACCCGTGAAGGTTAGCACTGCTGGTGGAGATTTAATTCCCCGAGGTTAGCCCACTCTGGCACCAACATTTTTGTGTTGTAGAACACATCAAAGCTTTAAATTATCCGTTTACATTTCAAAATTGTCTAAACCCTAAGATTCTTCCTACCCCAGACATATGCTGATCATCTTAGTAATAATTTGGTTCCCCAGTTTGGTATTTTTAGATCTACTGTTTTATGCTCTTCATAATCATATAGTGTTTGGCATTTTCAATATTTTTGGTAGAGCGTCTCTGATGAGTCTTGAATAGAAGAAACGCACGTCAGGCGTAGCAAATTTTATTGTCTGGAACTTTTTTGTCATTGGCATTTCGAACACCCGTGAAGGTTAGCACTGCTGGTGGAGATTTAATTCCCCGAGGTTAGCCCACTCCGGCACCAACACTTTTGTGTTGGAGAACACATCAAAGCTTTAAATTATCCGTTTACATTTCAAAATTGTCTAAACCCTAAGATTCTTCCTACTCCAGACATAGGTTGATCATCTTAGTAATAATTTGGTTCCCCAGTTTGGTATTTTTGGATTAACTGTTTTATGCTCTTCATAATCATATAGTGTTTGGCATTTTCAATATTTTTGGTAGAGCGCCTCTGATGAGTCTTGAATAGACGAAACGCGCGTCAGGCGTAGCAAATTTTACTGTCTGGAACTTTGTTGTCATTTGCATTCCGAAAGGGCCGAGACAAAACCAGCAAATATAACAAGAACAGGACGAAAAAAACGGACAACATATAAAACACGGAAACACAAAAACTACTGAATATCAATTAACAACGCAAAATCTAGTCGTAATGAGAGTGAACTCAGGTGCTCCGGAAAAGTAAGTGGTTCCTGCCTGCTATAGCACACCCGTCGCGCTGCATATTTCTAATTCAGTGTGTCAAATACAGTAAAAGAAGAAAAAACAAAACCCTATGACAAACCAACATCTGCACTCATCTGAGAGGTGGAAATCCCATATTTGTCTATGAGACCATGATGTCTACCGTAAAAGTTTTTGAGTGACGACAGCAACCGAGGAACAACATAACCTTGTATTAACAATTTTGTGTCGAACGTCACGCTCTGTCGATGAAATCGATGTTATTACCGTAAACTATGGAGTAACGAATCAATTGTGATACGTAAATTCAATAAGTTGAAGTCATCACGTTTGTCATAGAGTTTTGTTGAAAGTTTTCCTTGAGAGTCTATTTCGCTTAATATGAAGCAGACTTCTTTTAATCTGTTGTGTCTTTTATCTTAAGTTCCTGAGGTTATATGAGATGAAGAAAGTCACGAAATCGATAATTTACTGGATTTGACACGCTGAATGGACTATTGGCAACGCGACGGGTGTGCTATAGCAAGCAGGAACTGCTTACTCTTCCGGAGCACCTGAGTTCACTCTTGTTTCGACTGGAGTTCGCGTTGTTGATTGATATTCAGTTGTTTTGTGTTTCCATGTTTTACGTGTTGTCTGTTTTTGTCCCGTTCTTGTTTGTGTTTACTGGTTTAGTCTCTGCCCTTTCGGACTTTTGACATTCGGATACCCCATTGGTACCTCTGCTTCTTTTGTTCAGTGAAAGGACATCATCAATATAACGGCAAGTGAGGTTAAAAGAGAGAGCCAGTCTACGATCCTTTTTTCTAGAACAGATGGTAAGAAGTCCGGTTCATACGAATGAAGAAACAAATCAGCAAGCAAAGGTGAACAATTAGTGGCCATTGGAATCCCTATTGTCAATTATTTCCTCCTTAGACAATGTTGAAGCTGTGTTGGTGGTGCTATTGCTAGTACATCCAACCCCTAATTCAGCTGTCAAACGGTCAATATAGCGTTTCTTGCACACAAAAATGATATTATTTTGTGTTTTGTCTGCAAGTACAACAAATTATATTTGTCATGTAAGGTGGACAATGTTTTGGCAACATCAGTGTTGTTGAAAATGGATGTTGATTTGTTGCTCATAGAGACTTTCAAAGAATCAATTCTTTTAAAAACCAACAACTTTACAGTTTTAACCCATTCTGACAAAACTTCACTTTCTTTCTCCCATTTTTTCTTTACCCATTTTCTGGTATAATTTTCAACTGAATCCATAATTGTTTTTGAATTATGGCTCCAGTTGATTCGTCTAGGCTCACGATAATAGGTTCTTTAGCCAACATATCGCAAAGTAAGTGATTTTCCACGATGTGAGGTCACCAGTGATTACGTGGCCAGAGGAACTATAATTGAATGGGGACTTTTCATAAGAACAGTCTGGTGATTTTGCTTCATGGTCATTGATTTTGGAAATCCCGTAACACTTGTTTATAGTTGAAGACCTTAGGTGCAATGGTGGAAGAATAGGAATAAGAGATAATGAGAATACGTTTATCTTTGAAGTAAGGAGGAATAGGTTCTGTAACAGATTTGTGGTGTAAAATATTTCCTAGATTAATAGCATCTAACCCCTCGTTCAAAAATGGAAGTGAAAGAAAACAACGATTGTCTTTACTGTTTTCGTGTGGAACTTCAACAGGTTTGAATAAGCGGTTGTAACCGATATCAAGAACGATGGCGTTGACTCTATATAAGTTAGAGTTTGGGTCAGTGACTGGATTTTCTAGACATTGTTTGTACAAAGTATTGAGTTTAGAAACGGGAATAGAATACAGTTTAGTTCTAATAAGATGGATACCTAGAGGTTTTTGGACAAATGGAAGCATCCGTTAATTGTTACCGCATTTTTTTGCGTGGATTAACGCGACGTCGCTAAAACAAGGTGTAGCTTTTACAACGTAATTATCTGCCCTTGCTACTGTATCGTATTCCCTTAAACCATAAAATTTATCGTTTAGAAAAAAAATGACGAAAAATTTTCAAAGTCTTTTTATGGACTATATAATGAAGACAGGACCCCCACCAAGAAAAAAATCGACATTAAAATTCAACAGAACAATGTCTTATCGCTTCCATCTGAACCTGTTTGATTAAGCCATATCGCTTCCATCTGAACCGGTTTACTTCAAAACTAGGATTAAGCCATATCGCTTCCATCTGAACCGGTTTACTTCAAAACTAGGATTAAGCCAATAAACTAATGCCAGGTCGTCCCGAACTCCACACTCAAATCGACAGTGTACACACTTACTCCATGACACCAATATGATAGTCAATCAACTGTAACTCAAACTAGAATAACTAGACTTTGTGGATACTGCAAATCTACGATCACACTAATTCCAGCAGATCTAACTAATATCAGCAGCTTTATAAAACACTATAAAATCAACAGACATGAAAATCAACACATGTCCAATAAAACTTAAATACGCAGGAAAAATAGTGACACATGTTCTACCAGTCTACGATCCTTTTTTCCTAGAACAGATGTTAAGAAGTCCGGTTCATACGAATGAAGAAATAAATCAGCAAGCAAACGTGAACAATTAGTGGCCATTGGAATCCCCTTTGTTTGATGAAAAATACGTCCACCAAACTGAATAAATATGTTTTCGATAAGAAAATTGAGCATGTCGATTATTTGGTCTTCTTTATATTTGTTCTTTTCTTAGACTCATTGGTGACATAGTAAGTCTTACTGTTATCGACCACTAGATATTTGTACCTGCGTTTTCCATTCTTTCTTTTTAAACTGCGGTTAATCAGTTGTGCAAATTGGGATTTCAGTTGTTCATGTGGAATAGCAGTGTAAAGTGTGGAGAAAGTTTTTATGCTGTCACAAGAGGAAACTGATTAAGAGTTAAGAATCTCCATCAGTTCTTGTCAATTCTTCAGGATCCACATTTGATTGACACCTTTTCTAGAATAACAACAATCGTAATATTTCTGGAGGACGGATTTTATCGCCGTTAGTATTGAAGTCAACAGAACTGAGGAGGTTGAGTGGCACATTTTGATGACCCTTCAATGAAGCGCTCTTTGTATGGGTTGTTATGTAATTTAGGAATCCAATACAGGGATGGGATGTCATCATCGTTGGCACCAACAGAAAGGCCGGAGGAAATGACAGATTTGTTATTATCAATTATTTCCTCCTTAGACAGTGTTGAAGCTGTGTTGGTGGTGCTATTGCTAGTACATCCAACCCCTAATTCAGCTGTCAAACGGTCAATATAGCGTTTCTTGCACACAAAAATGATGTTATTTTGTGCTTTGTCTGCAAGTACAACAAATTATATGTATCATGTAAGGTGGACAATGTTTTGGCAACATCAGTGTTGTTGAAAATGGATGTCGATTTGTTGCTCATAGAGCCTTTCAAAGAATCAATTCTTTTAAAAACCAACAACCTCACAGTTTTAACCCATTCTGACAAAACTTCACTTTCTTTCTTCCGTTCTTTCTTGACCCATTTTCTAGCATAGTCTTCAACTGAATCCATAATTGTTTTTAAATTATGGCTCCAGTTGATTAGTCTAGGCTCACGGTATTTAGGTTATTAAGCCAAAATATCGCAACGTAAGTGATTTTCCACGATGTGAGGTCACCAGTGATTACGTGGCCAGAGGGACTATAATTGAGTGTGGACTTTTCATAAGAACAGTCTGGTGATTTTGCTTTATGGTCATTGATTTTGGAAATCCCGTAACACTTGTTTATAGTTGAAGACCTTAGGTGCAATATTAATGGTGGAAGAATAGGAATAAGAGATAATGAGAATACTTTTATCTTTGAAGTAAGGAGGAATAGGTTCTGTAAAAGATATGTGGTGTAAAATATTTCCTAGATTAATAGCATCTAACCCCTCGTTTAAAAATGGAAGTGAAAAAAAAAACGATTGTCTTTACTGTTCTCGTGTGGAACTCCAACAGGTTTGAATAAGCGGTTGTAACCGATATCAAGAACGATGGCGTTGACTCTTTATAAGTTAGAGTTTGGGTTAGTGACTGGATTTTTCTAGACATTGTTTGTACAAAGTACATGTATTGAGTTTAGAAAGGGGAATAGAATACAGTTTAGTTCTAATAAGATTAATACCTAGAGGTTTTTGAACAAATGGCAGCATCCGTTCATTGATACATCGCAAAGCTTGGGTGCGTTAAACCATAATATGTATCGTTTAGAAAAAAATGACGAAAAATTTTCAAAGTCTTTTTTTGGACTATATAATGTAGACAGGACCCCCACCAAGAAAAAAATCGACATTAAAATTCAACAGAACAATGTCTTATCGCTTCCATCTGAACCGGTTTACTTCAAAACTAGGATTAAGCCATATCGCTTCCATCTGAACCGGTTTACTTCAAAACTAGGATTAAGCCAATAAACTAATGCCAAGTCGTCCCCAACTCCACACTCAAATCGACAGTGTACACACTTACACCATGACACCAATATGATAGTCAATCAACTGTAACTCAAACTAGAATAACTAGACTTTGTGGATACTGCAAATCTACGATCACACTAATTCCAGCAGATCTAACTAATATCAGCAGCTTTATAAAACACTATAAAATCAACAGACATGAAAATCAACACATGTCCAATAAAACTTAAATACGCAGGAAAAATAGTGACACATGTTCTACCAGTCTACGATCCCTTTTTCCTAGAACAGATGTTAAGAAGTCCGGTTCATACGAATGAAGAAATAAATCAGCAAGCAAACGTGAACAATTAGTGGCCATTGGAATCCCTTTTGTTTGATGAAAAATACGTCCACCAAACTGAACAAATATGTTTTCGATAAGAAAATTGAGCATGTCGATTATTTGGTCTTCTTTATATTTGTTCTTTTCTTAGACTCATTGGTGACATAGTAAGTCTTACTGTTATCGACCACTAGATATTTGTACCTGCGTTTTCCATTCTTTCTTTTTAAACTGCGGTTAACCAGTTGTGCAAATTGGGATTTCAGTTGTTCATGTGGAATAGCAGTGTAAAGTGTGGAGAAAGTTTTTATGCTGTCACAAGAGGAAACTGATTAAGAGTTAAGAATCTCCATCAGTTCTTGTCAATTCTTCAGGATCCACATTTGATTGACACCTTTTCTAGAATAACAACAATCGTAATATTTCTAGAGGACGGATTTTATCGCCGTTAGTATTGAAGTCAACAGAACTGAGGAGGTTTAGTGGCACATTTTGATGACCCTTCAATGAAGCGCTCTTTGTATGGGTTGTTATGTAATTTAGGAATCCAATACAGGGATGGAATGTCATCATCGTTGGCACCAACAGAAAGGCCGGAGGAAATGACAGATTTGTTATTATCAATTATTTCCTCCTTAGACAGTGTTAAAGCTGTGTTGGTGGTGCTATTGCTAGTACATCCAACCCCTAATTCAGCTGTCAAACGGTCAATATAGCGTTTCTTGCACACAAAAATGATGTTATTTTGTGCTTTGTCTGCAAGTACAACAAATTATATTTATCATGTAAGGTGGACAATGTTTTGGCAACATCAGTGTTGTTGAAAATGGATGTTGATTTGTTGCTCATAGAGCCTTTCAAAGAATCAATTCTTTTAAAAACCAACAACCTCACAGTTTTAACCCATTCTGACAAAACTTCACTTTCTTTCTCCCGTTCTTTCTTGACCCATTTTCTAGCATAGTCTTCAACTGAATCCATAATTGTTTTTAAATTATGGCTCCAGTTGATTCGTCTAGGCTCACGGTATTTAGGTTCTTAAGCCAAAATATCGCAAAGTAAGTGACTTTCCACGATGTGAGGTCACCAGTGATTACGTGGCCAGAGGGACTATAATTGAATGGGGACTTTTCATAAGAACAGTCTGGTGATTTTGCTTTCAGGTCATTGATTTTGGAAATCACATTACACTTCTTTATAGTTGAAGACCTTGGTGCAATGGTGGAAGCATAGGAATAAGAGATAATGGGAATACTTTTATCTTTGAAGTAAGGAGGAGTATGTTCTGCAACAGATTTGTGGTGTAAAATATTTCCTAGATTAATAGCATGTAACCCCTCGTTTAAAAATGGATGTGAAAAAAGGACGATTGTCTTTACTGTTTTTGTGTGGAACTCCAACAGGTTTGAATAAGCGGTTGTAACCGATATCAAGAACGATGGCATTGACTCTATATAAGTTAGAGTTTGGGTTAGTGACTGGATTTTCTAGACATTGTTTGTACAAAGTATTGAGTTTAGAAGGGAATGGAATACAGTTTAGGTCTAATGTGATGAATACCTAGAGGTTTTTGGACAAACGGAAGCAATATGATTTAAGTCGTTAGAACTTAAATCAAGTTATCGTATATGGCTGTATCATTTATCTATTATTACTTATTTCTTCGTGACAGAAGTCCTGTACTTATTTAATTGCACAAGGGAGATAAATACCTCCTTCTTTCCGCTAATTTCATCGGCAAGGTATGACAATTATTTCGCACCAAAAAATTGAATTTGCATCCTTTAACATCTGACCTTAAATCCGTCAAGAGTGCATTAGTTTAGTGCATATGCATTTGTTTGGTATGATTTATGATGAGATGCCATTTAAATCGTTCATATTTTACGTTGAGCCATCGGCATTCACGGCATTGTAAAGCAATGCGTTTGGCAATTGCCCACATGTCATGCATGTACAGCATTGTAATGTTGTTTGAAATATTTAGATGTTCAAACGTATTTCCGAAATGATTATTGCTGCATTTTATCAATTTTGTTCTTAAAGCCGAAGCACTGAATTTTTATTCAAATGATTTGCGGATTGTCTGTTTTTTATCCCCCCTTTTTTTCATGCTTTCAGTTCATACTTGGTCGATGATGACCCTTTGTTTTTTCTAATTTAATTTTTTGCTCTATGGACTGATAATTTTTTTACATTGTTATTCATGTAGACGTACTAGTATGTCAGTTATAAGTTTCTTCACATCTGCAGCATTTTTACTTCCTGGATTTTGAGTTTTTGTTTACATGCAAATTTAAAATAGCGGTCATAGCCTATATGCATACATTTTTATTTGTCGAAGCTTTTCCATTGCAACAATGCAACATTATTTTATTTATTTCATTATTTTGTCACTCGAGATATTTTCATGTACTGTCAGACATTACATGTATATATATATGCTGTAACAAGATGCAAACACATTTGAACAACATATAGAAATTTAAATTTCTAGACAAGTCACACAGATACATGCGTGTATTTGCTTAGATCAACTCTTTGAAGTCTTGCGGTGTGGTTGAAGAGTTAGATATATATATGCAAATTGCATATATGCAGGTTTATTGTTTTTAAATGGTCTAAAATCATACACATCACACATGTCACATACAGTTTGTACTTTCAAGATACAGTTTACATGTATATTTTGTAAATAATGTTGATCAAATTGTTTGAATGCCTAATAAAACAAATATTTATTTGCCTGAGTTTCAGTTAAAATGCTGTGCACATTGATCCAGTCGAAGGGCAAAAGTGGAATTGCCTGTATCAGCCTGTGCATGCTGAAAGTTGACGTCCTGTGATTTTGGAGCATAATCTACAGTTGAACATTGTTCAAACATCTAAAGGGCAGGAGAAATACATTGTATCTATGAAGTTTAGCACTCCTTTTATGTGTTTTGTAAAGAACATGAAAGCAATATTTAACATTGACAAAGAGTGTATGTTTGTCTAATACAAGTATAACATAAGTGATCATAAGTGTCAGCTTGAATCCTAGATATACAAGACATGCAGACGCAGTATTATAGTTTGTCAAAGGTAATGTTTTGAATGCAATCCTGTTCATCTTACAAAATAAAATATTTATAAATGTCTTTTAATAATTTTGCAAACATTGATAATTTTTCATATTTACAGTATGTAATCAATTTTCACTTTAATAGTTGAAGGTGTTATTATATGGCAAACACCTATATATTTTGTACACTTACAGTTAATTTCGTAGTGTTGACAGTAAAAGTTAAAAAAATACCCAACTACAATAATGTTATATAAGAAGAAGGTATATTTTGTTAATGCCAATGAAAATAGCATGTACATGTGCACCTAAAACATTTTCTTTTTACAATGTAACAACCACTTTGTGAGTTGTCATAGGCAACAGAAACTTTTATTAGAATATTTTAGGTTTGATTCGTTAATTTGGTTTTACTTTCTGTGACATGGAAAAAAATTAGAAAAATTCATGGTTTTCAAATGAATATAACCTTATAAAGGTATGTATGGCTAATCAATCATCTGTCTGTTAAAGTATGAGTTACACAATACTCGGTCAGTTAACCGATAGCCAGTGAAGTACTCAATACGCATAATTGTTATCTGTTTTAATCTGTCGTCATTGTAATCTTTTAAGATAATTTATCCTCTGCTTGTTAAAGGCTTGGTTACCGATAACTCAGTCCGTTACTTTGTTAAGATAACTAGGCTTATATTGATTGAAAATAAATAAGTCAATTAAATGAAGGTCTGTAATTCACATATTGACAAGAATTATTAAGCATTTTAGGTTCTTAAAACACATTTAAAAAATGCTTATTTCTATATATAAATATTCGTGCATGTGCCAATATGATAAATTCGACATTTTATTACTTCATTTTCTGTTTATTCTGAGTTTCAGTGGCACTGTTTAGTTATGTGAAGGAGATCAAAACAGACAGTAGTCTGCAACTACAGGAACCCAAATTTAAGGTGTAATGTTAAAAAGACAAAAGGTAATGTAACTTAGAACAGGATGAATGAAATATACTATGCTTATGCCTTATGAAATCAAATTAAGCAAGCTAATGGGTATTATTCATAAAAGATTATCATTAAATAACAACTCAAATATGATCTAAGACATAGAATTAGCATTTTTAAAAGGATCTAAAGACAAGCTAAGACTATCCAAGGAATTGAATTACATTTTTTTTTTAAATAGCTTATTTGAGTTAAAGCAGTTTATAACATGACTGCATTTGAGATTTTCACATCAGGAATAATTGAAGAGGGAGCCTACCTACACTGATTCTTACCACACACACGCATACATATACACACACACATATACACACACACACACGCACACACAAACAAAGCAAACAATTCAGTATATTGCTTTGACTGGTATTTGATAAAAGGTTTATTTTTATGGACCTAAATTCTAATATATGTAACACAAACACATTTGTCCACACACAGGCATGTACACATCTGAGATCACAACACATTTCTAAGTTTAGACTATCCAGGCGAATCGAATTGAAAATTACATTATTAGAATTACTTATTTGAGTTAATCATATTCACATGAATGTATTTGAGAAATTTCAGATTTAGTTTAATTGAAAAGGCAACCTACACTGATTCGCATCACACACACGCATACACACCCTCACACACACAACCACCACACACACACAAACACACACCACCATACACACACACACACACGCCAATTCATTATATTGCTTTTACTGATATTATTTAAAAGGTATATTGGTTATAAAATCGATGCCTGATTTGCAAAATATTTTATATCAGGTTTGTACAACATACACTCGTATATACATACACACAGGAGACCTCTTTTACAAACTATAATATATTCCTTTTTGAATAGGTCTTGCTTTGTGCTGATACAAAACAAAAATCCATGCATATGTCCTTAGGAACTTATTTGTTACAGTTTCAATATTTTAGCCATAATTTATACATTATTATGTTTAAATGCATTTTATCTCATCGGGGGATATAGGTTATATCTTGACAGAACATGGTGATATAAACGTTGAACATAGAACATGGAGGGGAGCTGAGTTTTACAATACAACTGGAATGTTTGTGGTGGGTCTCCTCTCAGTTCTAACATGTCTAAGGACCGTTTGGTTTTCTCAGTTGTAGTTAGATGTAGATTTTTGTTATTTTTTACTGTTTTATTTATTATTTGATTCATAAATGTTGTAAAATTGTTGCAAAAAGACAGTTCAAGTGTTGAGGTTATTTAATTTTTCTTTTAACATTCTCATGATTCTAGTAAGAGGTGTGACTCGTTGTCAAGGCTGTTACATTTAGCACATAGTGTTAAACTGTATGTTCCCTGGGAGGTTTTTCTATGCATGCCAAATTCTCAGTCATTAGTTCGAGATTATTTAGTCTAAATAAAGATAAAAGGGTTCTTTGGGTTTTTTTGTGATGTGAGCAAAAGTATTCCATTTGTTTTACATTATCAGGATTTGGTTTTGCTGATTTATAAATACAGTTCTTATTTGTTTAGTTCATTTTTGGCTTATGAAAATAATTTTCAATTTACTTTAATTATTTAATGCTGTTGTTTAATTCGTTTCAGGGTTTGACACTTGTTTAAAATGTCTAAATCTTATTCAGATTACAACTATACTGACATATATGCATACTATGTTTGGCAAATGTTTACCAAGAATATAGTTCAATATACCCCTTTTGATTAGAGTTTAAATCAAATTGAATGCCTCCTAAGAGATGGTTTACATTCTTTGACATGTGTGCCAAACATATTATACAAGTCACCTTAACTAGTTCTACCAAGATCTGCATTGTATGATTTGATTGAAACTACTACATTTTTATTTTTGCAGTCATGGTTACCATTTATTCATTTATGATTTTGCATTTAATTGATCATCTTGAATATTTTATCCTTGTTGAGAATTTGTTTTTAATTTTATTTGCGGTACTTGGTCCATTTAAGATTCAGCTCATTCCCCCATTGTTATGGCGGTTGACTGTAAACTCATTTCGATTTGTTTACAGTCAATTTGGCATTATTCGCTGCATCTTGTATACAGATTTATGCATATATAACTTTAAATAGGGAACCTTTCGGTGTTGTTGTCTGTGTATCCCACGGCAACTCTAAAAAATTCCATAAGAGCTGTGTATCCCACGCTCGTATACATTTCTAATTTCATTGGTTGCCATTATTTTGCGGTAACCGTCATTTTCTATCATTGTCATTTTACTCATTTATATCATTGTCATTTATATCATTTATTGCATTGTAATATTTTATTTATAGTAAAGGCTATGGCCAAGTACCGCCATTTGAGTATTTTTATTACAAAAGCCATATGTCGGGATAATATGATTTAAGTCGTTAGAACTTAAATCAAGTTATCGTATATGGCTGTATCATTTATCTATTATTACTTATTTCTTCGTGACAGAAGTCCTGTACTTATTTAATTGCACAAGGGAGATAAATACCTCCTTCTTTCCGCTAATTTCATCGGCAAGGTATGACAATTATTTCGCACCAAAAAAACCCTCCCACCATCCCATTTAAAACAATGATTAATTAATATGAATGTTTGATTTTATTATATGAATTAATCAGGTTGATTGTTTGCAGCTTGCAAACCCAGTTGTCAAGTTTTCTTTTTAGCTTGGAATAAACAATGATTTGTGAATATGTTTCTGCTGCTTTTTAATTTTTTTATAGGTTAGTTGTTTGCAGGTTTCAATCCCAGTTGACAAGTGGTTTTTAGCTTGGTGTAAACAAAGGTTAATGTGTATGTGGTCTACTGTTTTTTTTTATTTTATTTTACAGGTTGATTGTATGCAGCCCCAGTTGACAAGTGTTTTAGCTTGAAATGAATGAAGCAATGCCAATGCTTAGTTGAATGTGCTCTGCTGTGTTTTTTATTTTATTTTACAGGTTCGTTGTTTGCAGCCCAAGTTAACAAGTGTTTTAGCTTGAAATCAATGAAGCATTATGATTAATGAATATGAATGGGCTTTGCTGCGCTTTTTTATTTTATTTTCCAGGTTGGTTGTTTGCTGTGTATTCCCAGATAACAACTGGTTTTCAGATTGATATGAATGGACTTGTCGAAACATTTTGGAAGGATCAGGTTGAAAGGACTCAGATGCGCATCTACTTCATCTACTGAACTGATCATGACATTAATTTGAAAGTTATTTTCAATTAACCTCTGGAAATTTTAAACAAGCCATGGAAACTGATTGTTCTATAAATCGCTACACATGTAACTTCGGTGTGAATCTACAATTTTAATGTCACAATGATGACATCTACCTTAATTGTGTTAATGGAACATTCAAGTACTGTTTATGTTATTGGAACCTTCATAAACTACATGTAGATTTACACAAAAAATCGTTTCAATGGAATTTCGTAACCGTATCACATGTAGATGATCTACAACTCTGGACCAATTATTTTCGTCTAGTAGCCTGTGATTACATGTAGCATTATTCGCTGCATCTTGTATACAGATTTATGCATATATAACTTTAAATAGGGAACCTTTCGGTGTTGTTGTCTGTGTATCCCACGGCAACTCTAAAAAATTCCATAAGAGCTGTGTATCCCACGCTCGTATACATTTCTAATTTCATTGGTTGCCATTATTTTGCGGTAACCGTCATTTTCTATCATTGTCATTTTACTCATTTATATCATTGTCATTTATATCATTTATATCATTGTCATTTATATCATTTATTGCATTGTAATATTTTATTTATAGTAAAGGCTATGGCCAAGTACCGCCATTTGAGTATTTTTATTACAAAAGCCATATGTCGGGATAATCCGTTATTTGATACATAGTTCGGGTGCGTTAAACCATAAAATCTATCATTCAGAAAAAAAAATGACGAAAACATTTTCAAAGTCTTATAAGGACAATATACTGGGCTGTACCCACATTGTCATTCAATAAAAAAATATGACGAAAAATTTTTCAAAGTCTTTTTATGGACTATATAATGTAGTCAGGACCCCCATCGGAATAAAACTCGACATTTAAATTCAATAGAACAAAGTCTTATCACTGGTTTACTTCAAAACTAGGATTAAGCCAATGAACTAATGTCAAGTCATCCCCAACTCCACACTCCAATGGACAGTGTACACACTTACTCCATGACACCTATATAATAATCAATCAACTGTAACTCAAAACTAGAATAATACTGCAAATCTACGATCACACTAATTCCAGCCGATCTAACTAAAATCAGCAGCTTTATAAAACACTACAAAATCAACAGGCATGAAAATCAACACATGTCCAATAGAAATAAGTGTACGCGACATAACTTATAATATTAACGATAACTTTAAAAAGACACAACGGAAATCAGCCAGCAGCCTTCAATGTGAATATCGGTCGCTGTTCAATGTTTTGCATTTGGCCCTTGACTGAAAATAAACTACATATGATTCAAGCCCAATCCTAAAGAGTCAATGAAAGACCCCCTTCTTGACAAAAATAAACAAATAACATAAAGTAAGCTATGAAATTGTGGAAGTCAGCAATTCATCACCAGTGCCATCCAATAACGGATTGTACATACTATGGTTTCATTATTATTCGCGGGGTATCAATTTTCGTGGTTTTCGTTCGTAGTCTTGACCCGCAGAATTAAATACGCCAATGACACGGAAATTTAGATGGATCAGTATGCTGCAGACTATAAAAGCACTAATTTAAAAATCCACGTACTGATCCTTTTTATCAAACCACAAAATTGGTACCCTCGAAAATATCCACAGTACTAAGGCGACCGTTAAACAATATCACTTGGCAGCGGAAGATCAGAATCATCAAAGCTGATTCGTTCGGAAGTGAAGGGAAGTGCTCTAGGCACTAGTTTTATTTTGTACTTCATGTCCAGTGCTTTTAATCTTCTGGTCGTTAAAAGCCTTCTACAGAAAATCGGTGCTTGATTTCAATTATCACATCCCGAATTCTATGGAAATGTAGTTTATAAGGCACGTAAATTCAAAAACAATACTCTTGACATGGTAATATGGCTTAAAAACTTATTAAAGAATGGATACAATTTGGAAGACTGTCCAGTTATAGTAAAATCTTTTAATTTGGTGTTTTTTGGTAGAAATATTGATAATTTGATAGTAACTCTAAAACATTAATCTTTTACTTTTTGACAATTGTATTGTTTCGAAGCATTACAGCGATCAAATATGTCGGTTTTGTGTGATGATATGATACTAAATCATTAGTTGCTTGAAGTGTTGGATTTAGAATCGATATGTTTGATTTTTTTTACATCAGTCGATAAATGCTTCTTAGCTAGCTGTCAGTAACTGCGAGTGTTCTCAAGGGAGTTCCTTTACGTTTCGTTGTTCTCGTATAGTACTCTTGTCTCAGGTTCTCTCTTGGTGAATTGAACTTGTATCGATTTGATTTTTAAAGTGTGTTATTTTTGTGCTTTGTACAAGATAAACAATAGGGGGAAGGTTGGGCCCAAAAAAACTAGTTTAACCCCGCCACATTTTATATGTATGGCAAGCCAAACTGGACAAAAGTCCATATTTATTGATATCAATAATTCGATTTATTGATATCAATAAGTGATTTATTGATATCAATAAATGAATTATAGATATCAATAAATGATTTATTGATATCAATAAATGAATTATTGATATCAATAAATATGGACTTTTGTCCATTTTGGCTTGCCATATATATGTGCCTGTCTTAAGCCAGGAATCCTTGTCAAAGCTTGTGTTTGTCCTTGTCTACTATCTTTAGTCTTGGGCCAATGCAAGACAGCGAGCAGTGACCTCTGTTCATGTTGAAGAGACTGCTGGCTGTTTTCCATTGTGATTTTTTAAATTGCCGTTTCTTTAATGTTGGTTGTGTCGCGTACACTTATTCCACATCTCTTTATCGTCTATCCCTATTTCAACTTCTTTGGATACAAAAACTTCTTATACCTTACTTTTTTCTACCAATTATCTGATTCAAATCCCAATAATAAGAGGTAACTGCTCGAAATATACGGTATTTGGCAAGTAAATATTGTGTTGATCCTTGCTTTGGCACTTTGTATTTGTTTTTTTTTTTATACTGCTTCTTAAAATCCGTCATTTGGGATAGTGATTTTGTTTAAAATGATTACTTACAACTGTTTGTGTCACAACGACATTATAATACAATTTTACGTTGGTTTTAATATAGAAACACAAAAAAAAACATGAAACAACACATTTAAATATCTTTCTATTTTTAATATCAGCACTTCCTACACTGTATCCGTACATTATATGGCACAAAAGAACTTCGGTTTCATCACAAGTGACTTAGGTAAATTCATCTTTCTCTAATAAATCTAATTTGAACTTGTATAAAAACTTTTCATCGATATTTTTCTTTCTGTTCAAACTGTCATGATTTGAACAGAACAATTATAAAGGGCACCATTCTTCAAGAGCTCCCAATACTATACTGTATAACCTAAGTTTAAATGGTAAGATATCATATCATACGGGTCTTACAAACATTTTTTTCTTTGGTAAAATTTTTAGTTTTTCAAAATCATTATTTTTCAAATTCATTGTTCCAATATTTTGTAACCGGGCTTACTATAACTGATAACCCATTTTGCAAAACAATTTTTATATGCTTTTAATTTTGATGCATCAAAAGTCGAACAAAGTGTGCACATTTCGGTCAATTGAAATATAAGTAACAGCAGGGACTAGATCATTCACTAGGTAGACAGAACTACGCTAAACAAATCGTCATGTTAAGTCAATTTGGATTATAAGCTTCTGCGTGTAGCTATATATGTTATATGATAATACGGTATCACAGAATCAAAGCTTTGATTTTCCCACTTTCTATCGTCAGTTGACAGGAATAACTTTGTTCCTGTCGAATCTTAATACCATGTACTTATGGTTAGACGTGTTATACTCTGACACAACATTGGCAGGCTGCATATCGTCCTTTCCACTATATATAGACCCTTCGACAACTTCTAAACGAGGCTTTGAAGAAGTTGTGCTGACGTAGTGCACACTTTCAGCAAGATGACCCTTTTCTGACACAGCAGTCACGTAGTTTCCGTTTTCGGTAATTGGTTCGGCAGTGATGTAACGCTCGAAATATCGATGCTCTCCCCTCGGTATGTTGTAGTAATATTCATCGTAATAAGACCGTTCCCATTCATAATATAAGAAAGACTTGCTATACAGACAATACAGAACGAAACCATATATCATGAAAATTATTTCGAAAATACTCAGGAGGGAGGCAGTGACGTTCATTACCAGCTGTACATCATAATTGTAGCCGCAGTTCACGGAGATTTGACCGTAATCGTCCCTGTACTTAGTACAAGCAATAGTGCCTTGTATGGTGAACCCCAGAGAAATCAGACAAAGAAGAATTCCAATGACAGCCATGACAATGTAGACGTAAATCTGAAAACACATATAGAAAAACTAATGAAACAGAACACTTTTTATTCATTCTTGTTAAGTAGTAGTCCAACTAAGTATCATGGGGCTATCATGCAAAATTGAAGAAAAGTGATTCATTGATAAAAAGGCTACAATGGTTTATTCTTAACGAAAGATAGTTCAAAGTATATAAAATAAGAAATAAATAACAATTTGCTCATACTGCCTGGTCCTGGGAGAAATCTTGCCATTTTGTTACAATGGTTTCTATTGAAATTATTGACAATTTTAAGAGTTATCTCCCTTTCCTACATTGTTTCAATACATTCTATATATTTTTTTTCTCAGGACTAGGGCTAGTTTGAAAAAAGAGCACAAAAGATCAAAGCAGGGTGCTAGTAGGAGTAACACATCAAAAATAAATTGGTGTAGGCTTTCCACCCATGAATCGCTCTTTGCATGATTCTTACCGATGTGAAGCTAGCCCGCAATCCATTGTCACGCAATTCTCTCATCCTGCAATTGTTATCCTGTAATTTCATTTGTGTTGCGTTATTCAATGCACTGAATAAATAAATAAATAAACTCACCAACTTGACCCAAATCAACAGGTCTAAAACGTGAATTAGGAATAATTTATACCACAGGGGCTTGACTTCTGGTCAACAGGCGTGGATTGAAGGAGGCGGACCCGACATACGCCTTAAAAAAAAAACTGGCAAAAATTATGTGTTTTGCATAAAATCAACGTTAAAAACACTAAAAAATATATTGTGCCACGCTCGGCGATATTTTCCACCAAAAACAAGTTACGCCCCCCCCCTTTTTACCTGAAATCCTGGATCCGCCCCTGCTTAAAAAAATTAGCCCCCCCCCCTAAATGGGTTTTAAAGAGTAAGGGGTCAATTTTTAAAGTTGATATAAATGACCAGAATTCAAGCCCCTGATAGTTACATAAACTTGTAATTTACTGAAAATGCATCATTTAATTAGTTTCAATTTCAGATGTTCGACGTTTTCTAAGAAAAGTTTGTGTCTGAAATTCCTGAAATTCGAAAGGACGGACGTACAGAAAAACGTACAGACGGAGGGACGGACGGACGGACAGGCATGAGTAAAACATTTTAATTTTCCCCTCTGACAATCACGATGTCATTAATCATCATCAATTCAGTTGTTACATATGGATTATTTCCCTTTAATTTCAGAAATTTAATTGTTATAATAATCGTACAAAATAAAGAAAAATCAATTATTTAAAGTTATATCAAAAATATTTAAATGAATTTACTATGAGAGTTTTGAAATTATATTTTCGACTAAAATTTGACTTTCTGCGTCGTAAAATTTTTGTTGCACCGTTTATATTTTACTCTGTAAAATTTAACTAGTCATTTCACCATTTATACTTTCATAATAAAACAACGCACCAGAATAAAATTGCAGGATGACAATTGCGGGATAGTGGAATTGCGTGATATTAAATTGCAGGCTAGCTTCACACTGGTATGATTCTTAATGGTATTGTTAGAGTACAAAAATATGTAAAAAGGGCCATGTGGAATAAAACAGACAAATAGTCATTAGTGAATGAGACGCTGAACATATAAATTTATACCTTTCTTAAATTGTACTGAAAAGCATCTTGGGGACATCGAGTCAAATTTCATGTACAAATCATTGAACAAGTTTCAAACAAAGTAAAATATAGAAGATAATGAGATATGGAATAAGTGACTAAAAAATAAACGACAATTTAAAACAAATTCACAATTGAAAACAGCCTACAACCTTCAATGTGACCAGTTGTCGCTGATCACCTTTGTTAAAGATTCCTGGCTTAGAACGACACATTAAAAATGTGGCTTTTTAGGGACCAACCTTCCCCTATTGATAATTCAATAAAAAAGCACATCTTTGGCAACGTGACGGGTGTGATATAGCAAGCATGAACTGCTTACTCTTCTTGAATACCTGAGTTCACTCTCGTTTCGACTTGAGTTCACGTTTCTACATGTGGTTTGTGGTTCTTTTTGTTTTGTGGTTTGTTTCGTTGTGATGATTTTTTTGTCGACCGATTTTGTCTAAGCCTTTTCGGTCTAATGATGTTTGATTACACCTTTAGTACACCTTTGCTTTTTTCAAGTGACACATTTTGCCCCTTAAAAACCACCAAAACATACATACCCATTTAAAGAGTTTTTTGCTATCATCACTGTTGAAGAAGTACGGATTGTAACAACCAACGATAAATGCAAATATACAGACAAGAAGAGCCTGAAAAAATGATGAATTGCAAAAATAATATAGATTTTGGTGTCAAACATGACAGATAACATGGTCTACGAGTCTTCTTTGCATTGCAGAATGAGTATAAATTTTAACATTCAAATCAATGTAGTAGTTGTGGTTGAACTTAGATTCTGGCTCTGACTTGGGTACCTAGTACGGACCACCATACACACGACAGGAGCGCGTTCTCTTATGTGGATATTGCATACAGGCAGTATGGGGGTAAGGATCAGTCGTGTAGTTTTATTTTGCGTTTGTATTTAAATTTCTAGGCCGTATTTTTTTGAATTTTTATGAACCACAACAGAAATTTACTGCTGGATACTCATTTTGAGTAAACGTATTTAAATTATAGCATTGTGTGAAATCCAGGTATGTAGGTAAAAATGTGTATTGACGTCAAGATAGATTAGGAATTATAACTGAGATATACTGGAATTTTTTCGTTATTATTTAGATCATAAATAAATACCACTGATGCAGTTAGCTTACCATTATTCCAGACCAGATGGGACTTCCAGAAGGAATCGGAAACTTGTTCACATCCCTGCCGACAACGAGAATGACAATACCCACAGTTATGGACATCAAACTACAGTTCAGTAATATCCATCCTATCACTTTAAACTGGTCTAAGGCTCTGTATCTCCGATACTTTAAACGTGCTAGAATAAAGGAAGTATGAAATTCGATAAACAACAGAGATGCCTGTTGGCATAAAATCAGTCGATAAGGTTTGGACGCACATCATTTTAACTTAGGAAAACAAGCTTCATATGTATATGGATTTCCCGGGAGGGATTTTAAACATATAAACTAATATGAAATAGGCATTACCTAAATGCGAGCACAGCATAATTCTGTAAAATAAATGTAATGTTAACATGTTTAGTGCCATTGTTAACATTGTTTAATGAACGAATAAAAAAAGATTTTATTTCGAATCGATGCAGTCAAATAAGATTTGAAATCATCGTAGTAATTTTGTTTTGATTCATTTTCTAGAACGTTCAATTTGGGACGAGATGCTTGGGGCGATTGAACGTTAAATAGAAAAGCAAGAAAAAATCGATTAAATTTGGTTACTACAAAAAAATGTATCAACTCATCGTCATCAGAATATTTTTCTCTTTATACATTATTACATAGATAATTTTTGGAATGCGACTAGCAAAATGGGTAATTATTTTCAAATTCACTCCGTACCTGTAAAATTTGAGAGCCTTTCCGGACCATGAAAAATCAATATCAGCATTAAGCAAATTTCTCGCGGGAACAAATACCGTAGAGCTCTCCGCTCGAGCGGGCACTTCGTGCCCGCTTGCGAGCTGTGCTCGCTATAAGTATGAAACACTGACCCATACTATTCGCATTGATTTTTATGGTTTACAACGCATGGGAATTGTTGGCTTACTGTGTTTCCATTAACTTAACTGCAAGTGTTATTTTGTACTAACACCTTATTAAAAGAACATCCGTGTTTTATGTTAACATGTCGCTTCCAAATGGTTCCTGTTGATCTCATTTTACTTTCGATTTTTTTAAAGTTTTTATTAAACCAGACTATACTAAAAAAAAACCGGAATAAGATGATTTGATGTAATCGATGGGATGTAACTGCTGTTGTAAATACATTTTAGACTCTTTAAAAAAATGATCTGAAAAAAGCTTTTTTCTTACTTCACGTACTTTATAACAAAAAATGTTTTTTTTTCTCGGTTAATTCATTTATTCTGCTTCAATTAACTTATTTAAATTCATCACATCATTTTAAATTGTATGACTTTTGAAACGGATGGAAGGTTTCCTATAGGGAATGAACATAAATAGAAATTTATTGATGGATATCTGTTATACTGATATTGATAGCGTTAAGCAGGCTTAGTGTGGGCATTGCATTAACAAATACAATATATTCACTTTTAAAATCCCAAAATCATATACATATGTAGTGTTTATTAAAACATTACATATTTTCCTATAAATAAGCAGAGAAAATATTCTAATGTTAAAGCCAAAATGACTCATTTACATATAAATTCTTTTTCAGTTGACAACAATACAACTGAACATTCTTGCATTGCTCCTTATTTCAGTTAATCTAGACATTGAACTGCTCACAGTTACTGGCATTCTTCTAAATTGACATTAAAATGTACATACATTATACATTACAATGAGATGTGAAATAAGTGTATACAATACAACGTCCAAACATCCAGTGCTTCGACGTTGGAGCTCGTCGTTTTGCAATTGGTCGCTTATCTTGACTATGTAAACACACCCATGTCAGTCTGCTTCTTCAAGGAATAGCATGAGACTAGTCATCCTTTCTGCTAAGTCTGATACAAACTAATATTTTATCATTGATCATTCTTATGCTGTGATAATAATTGTCTTTTAGTCCAGAAAGAAAGGGAATAATTTCTAAACCTTGTAAACACGGTTAACCGGAAAGGAAGCCCCAAAAGAGATGTTCAGTATTGTTCCATGTTAACATTTCATGTTGAGAGGGAAACTTATAGTAAATGTGGCTCTTGAGTGGCTCTCCCTTTTAGTGATCTCATCATAGTCTACAGAGTAGAAAACATTTACGTGAACTGAACTAATCATTTCATTCGCTAATTCATGTTTGTCAAGGAAAAAGAAACTACTACATACCATGTTCTTCGTAGGTGACATCAATTTTCCTTTCTTGCCCCATCTTTTTTGCAGACGACAGTTGACATATCAACAGAAACCTAGCCTCGTTATCACATTACATAAGAACGCGAGAGTTTCCTGGGGATACAGGGAACATGATGGTAATTGCTTCCCCTTTATAATCAAACAACTATTTTCAGTCTTTCAACCTTTCCATGAAGAGTGTTTGATGTAAATAAAATTAAATCTATATGGTGTAACCTTTTTCCCATTGAATAAGTGGTGTCAAATCATAAGTTGACCGCCTTTTGAGAGAGCTGTTGAATGCCGAGTTCAGCTGGCGGATGTTTACATTCAATTTTCTCCGGTGTTAATGAAAATTTCATCCTTGTTTAAAAAATCACCAAAAAAAATTATCCATCATGTGGAAAATTTTATTCTTATTTTATTAAACTACATCCATTTAAAAACTTGAAAACATACATTGATAATCCAGTCTTGATATTATAATCCAATCACAGTCCAGCAAAGTTTTAATATCTAGCTTCAAGCTCTGTCACAGTCTGACTTCCGGTTGCGCAATACTTAATTCCTGTTATGTTACCTATACTGTTAGGCCTGCATGATATTTGTTCGCGAAACACTTTTTTCTTGTACTTTAATCTGTTTTTAAGAATAACGAAAAGTTTTCAAATCTTTGTACCTCTTTTTTAACTTCCTGTGGTGATTTAAGAATGTCTACTGTTCGGCTGCGGCCAACGATGAAAATCCTACAAAATATAACAACACACAATGACTAAATAAGCAAAATTTTAAGCAATGTTTTCTATTCTTATCTTTTTAGTAGGAAAGATACATAGTATTGCTACTTATTTTCCACATTGAGCAGTTAAATGGGGATTTATTCTAAACAAAGAAAAGGAATGAAAAGTGTGTACCTAGAAAATTGGCCGTCTAAAATATTTTTAACTGCCACGTCGCAATATGTAAATAAAGAAAAATGAACATAAATATTTCAACACGTTATACAGAATTTGATAGAAATTTACCTGCGTATGAGCAAGAATGCTTTATAAACCATAGTTGAAGCCTATCATTGATCCATAATTTTTCTTCCCTCTTATGCATTCATGGCGCAAATGTTGATTCTGGTGCTAAGTCCATAGCTGTTGAAAAAATAATTAAATCAATGAAAGGTTTGTTCAGCTTTTGTGAGTAGGGCTTTACTAAATGACTTATTCAGTAAGTACGGCAAGTAATTTAGATAAGAAGAGACACACAGAAGACAAATAATGTGACTGCGGCATAAAATTCCATTGAAATCAATGTATTTTTCAAAATGTGTTTTTTTTAGCCCAAAAACAGAAATACTAAGTGATGGTGTGACTCTGGACTTCAATTAGACTTGATATGAATAAATAAAACCAAAACAAGTGGATATAAAAAGCTTGAGTTAAGAAAACACAGAAACATAATTTTGGCTATAGGGAACATGATGGTAATTGCTTCCCCTTTATAATCAAACAACTATTTTCAGTCTTTCAACCTTTCCATGAAGAGTGTTTGATGTAAATAAAATTAAATCTATATGGTGTAACCTTTTTCCCATTGAATAAGTGGTGTCAAATCATAAGTTGACCGCCTTTTGAGAGAGCTGTTGAATGCCGAGTTCAGCTGGCGGATGTTTACATTCAATTTTCTCCGGTGTTAATGAAAATTTCATCCTTGTTTAAAAAATCACCAAAAAAAATTATCCATCATGTGGAAAATTTTATTCTTATTTTATTAAACTACATCCATTTAAAAACTTGAAAACATACATTGATAATCCAGTCTTGATATTATAATCCAATCACAGTCCAGCAAAGTTTTAATATCTAGCTTCAAGCTCTGTCACAGTCTGACTTCCGGTTGCGCAATACTTAATTCCTGTTATGTTACCTACAGTACGTCTGCTGAAGGTATGATGATTTTCTTCTTTAGTGATGATGGAAAATAAGTGAAGCAAAGCAGATCGATGACTTATAAAATAAAATATCTATAACCTTTTATAAAATACGCTTTATAATATGCAAATGAGGAGTAACGGTATTTTGATACGTGGGGGCAATAATATGTTCCCTATTTAATTTTTACAAAGCCTAACTGTCAAATTTTTACACTTTCGGATTTATGGTAATGAAGGAAAAAATATAATCAAAAGATTCATTGAACGTGTTATTAAGATTTTTTTCTAGATAAATATAGTATAATATAATGTATATCATTTCTGAACCAGGTGCAAAAGCATCGAAGCAAAAATACGTTGGAACAAATTTACATTGTTAATGTCATCTCTGACTTACATGTATACAAACCAAGTATCATTAAAGCTTATAATTTGTGAAGGCGTGACAATAATGAATAAGTCTGTAAAAAGTTGTTGCCTTTTTAGCTCACCTGGCCAAAGGCCAGGTGAGCTATTGCCATCACTTGGCGTCCGCCGTCGTCGTCGTCGCTAACTTTTCTTCAAACTTCTTCTCCTCTGAAACGGCTGCACAGATTCAAACCAAATTTGGTCTGGTGGTACTTTAGGGTATCCCCCACAGAAATGATGTGGGGATTTTTGATTCGTCGAAAAACATGGCTGCCGTTGCTAAAAATAGACCAGGGGGTCAGACTACAGTTTTTGGCTTGTAAATCAAAAAGTATAAGAGATAGATGAAATCTGATGCCACCCTACTGCTTCAGCATCAAAAGTTCTACAAAAGTCTCCATTTGGTCCAAGTTGTTAGATGACCCCTTATAGAGGTTACAGCCCCTTAAAGGTGAAAAATAGCGTTTTTTCATGTTTTTGCCCTATAGTATGAAAACTATTGCAGATAGAGAAAAGTTATGGCTGACTTAAATGTTCAGCTTATTAAGCTCTACAAAAGTCTCCATAGGGTCGAAGTTGTCAAATGACCCCTTATAGGGGCTATGGCCCTGTAAAGGCAAAAAATAGAGTTTTTGGCCTATAGAATGAAAACTATTGCAGATAGAGAAAACTGTTGCTTTCTTAAATGTTCAGCTCGTTTAGCTAAACAAAAGTCTTCATAGGGTTGAAGTTGTCAGATGGCCCCTTATAGGGGTTACAGCCCCTTAAAGGCAAAAAATAGTGTTTTTGGCCTATTGAAAGAAAACTATTGCAGATAGAGAAAAGATGTTGCTTGCTTAAAAGTTCAGCTTAATTAGCTCTACAAAAGTCTTTATACGGTCGAAGTTGTCAGATGACCCCTATAAGGGGTTATGGCCCTTTAAAGGTGAAAAATTATGTTTTTTGCTTTGGAATGAAAACTATTGCAGATAGAGAAAAGCTTTTTATTGCTTAAACATTCAGCTCATTTAGCTATACAAAAGTCTTCAAAGGGTTGACATCAAGACCAGGTGAGCGATTCAGGCTCCTGGGAGCCTCTTGTTGATTTTTGTTTTCAGAAGGTATATTTAATAAGAAATCGTTATCTTTTTTGATTTAAGGTTTATCAATTTTATCTACTTACTGAAATTGTTAAAGTAAATTTATTTTCTGATGTTTTCACATATAGTTAAGCAGCCAGGAAACTCGGTAAAAAAGTCACAGCACGTTCTTTTATATACCAAGCACTAATCGCGCTGATGGTTGTCAACTGTCAAACACAATATAGTTCAGTGAAGTACCTGCTCAAGGTTTGCCTTCTCATGGGGTTTTTGATTACATGATTCCCAGGCCATTTTAAGGTGATTACTTGATTACATGTGCAAATATTTAATGATTATTTGATTACCAAGGTTTGAATTTTTGATTACTTGATTCCATTTAGGAAACAGTTTTTTGATTCCATTTAGGAAACAGTTTTTGATTACATTTCTAAAAAAATATATGATTATTTGATTACTTTGGCAAAAAAAATGCTGATTACTTGATTCCTGGTACCCCCCCCCCAATGAGGAGCCCCTAAGGTCAATGGTTACCTTTAGGCTCTCCAAGACAGTGCCCTCTATTTAACTTTCTGATCCATGCAACCGATTTGTGTTGAAATAAGGCGTTGAAAACGAATATATCAATAAGGTTGCTTGAAGATAGGTGCTGGTTGCTGGAAATCAAAACAATACCTTATATTAAAATTAAATATCCGATTCTTTAACAATTCATAAAACTTGTGACAATGTTAATCCCTCCCGGAGCAATGTAAATAGTTATTAATTATGTAGCCATGATATAAGCTGATACCATGCACTGATGAATAAAATCCGTTTTATTGAATCTTTGAGCTGAATAAAGGCAATAAACTAACTACTGCTAGAAAGTGTTGTCGCTTGCTTCTAGCTTAAAGGCCATTTTAATTATTTAATTATTTAAAGTCCATTTATAATGACCATATTGTGATATTCCCCTCCTATCTATAAATCCATTATACTAGTAAGTCAAAAATTAAGATTTTCTGTGCGGAATAGTATTTCGAAAAATGCAATGAAACTCATAACATTAAGTGTTATTACAAGTGAGTATATTTAATTATTACATATATCATACTATATATTTGTATTCATGCATCTTTTGCCTCTTAATAAGGACGTTTATCTCCAAATTTGGGTTATGTTTAGATCCTATTTGTATTTTTGATGTCATGACTTGTATTTTGTTTATTTTCCCCTTTTAACTGGGGTTAACAAAATTCTTTTTATCACTTTAACGTATTTGTCTTGATCAACTGCATCACAGTATTAAAATGGTCCGTTCACTAAAAATCCCGACCTATTTTCATCGAGAAGCCTAAGTGCGAAGGTGTCTTGATTTCATTGTTACGAGTCTTCCTTGTGAAAAAGACTGACATTATTTATGTTATATGTAAGATCAGACAGTTTTAAACATTAATTGTTCTTTTGATATACCAGTTGAAAATAATAAGAGCTTGGTTTAAGTGTTGGTGACAAAACCTACATCAGCAATTTAACCATCCACTACTGGAAACAGCCAGCCGCCTAAAATGAAACCTGGGTGGCCGCTGCTCGTGGTTATGGAATGGACAGTATTCCAAAAATAAAATGCATATGATAAACGAATCCTAGAATTATCACCGAAAGACCTCCTTTTGGACAAAGAACAGTTTACATAAAGACGACCAATACAAACATAATCTTTGACAAAAGATTCCTTGCTAAGGACAGGAACAAATCTGATTAAAATCAGATCAATCAATTATTCCCTTCTGTCACTACCATGCAGTGACAGTAAGGAACAATTATTAGATCTGATTTCAATAAAATTGGACAGACAGGAACGTATAAAATATGGCAGGGTTAGATTACTATGGTGGGTCCAACCTCCCCCTACTGATAATCTTTAAACAATGCACAAAATAACACACCAGAGAGAACCCAAGATTTTTTTTCACGAAAAGATCAAGAACAAACGAGACGTTGAGGAACTCTCTAGAAAATACTATAAACTGATATTAATTATCAAGTGCATTTATCCTTAACCCAACAGAACATTTCAAACAGTTAATAAGTCATCAAACCAAAATACTTGTTTGCTGTGATGCTTGAAAATAATATAAGCGGATTGTTTTTTTATAGTTTCAAATAAACAACATTGTCATGAAAATTTGAAGTGATGTTCCTTTCACAATGTACAGTTTAAATTTCAAAAATACATAAAAGTATTTGTACACGTCGTCTTTAGCGTCTTATGCACAGAAAAGATCTTTCTATTGGTAATTGTAGGATTGGTTTTGAACCGTTTTTTCTAGTGTCAATTACAAAACGGCGAGCAGAGAACACTGATCAAACTGAATGCTGAAGGCTGTTTTTAAATGTAATTGATATAATATAGAATGGATATTGTGAGCTGCAAAGTTAGAAGGGGTGTCCGTGTGCCATTAGTGATGAAAATCATCTTTTTAAAGCCGTTGACACAGGAAAATCCAGCATTGGGTTGAGCTGGAATCGAACCCATACTCTGTCATCTATGGCAACTTCGCCTGCACTGTGTCCAGCGCCCTAGACCACTAGACCACCTAGGCTAGATGAAAATCTAGCTTTCGGTTGCCTAGTTAAGCCTCCTTGTAGACAATCTAAGGTTGTAACACAGTACACGATGAACATTAGGTGGGTAGGAAGAGAAAGATAGAGAATTGGTCGCAACTGGTATAGTAATATAAGCATATATATGATAAATGGTGTTGCGTACAGCTCTGTAAAGTAATTGATATAATATAGATTGGATATGGTGAGCTGCAAAGTTAGAAGGGGTGTCCGTGTGCCATCAGTGATGAAAATCATCTTTTTAAAGCCGTTGACACCGGAAAATCCAGCATGGGGTTGAGCTGGAATCGAACCCATACTCTGTCATCTATGGCATCTTCGCCTGCACTGTGTCCAGCGCCCTAGACCACTAGACCACCTAGGCTAGATGAAAATCCAGCTTTCGGTTTTAAATGTAGCTGATTGATGTAGGTTGTGTCGCGTAACTTTTCATTCCACATCTTATTATGGACAAATTTTAAAGAAAAAGGTGTTACTTATTTAAGGTGTCCATTACCTTGTTTTGAGAAGTTTTTCTGTAATAAAACAGTTTTATACCAATCAGAAACCCAACTGCAAATTCTAGCGTATCTTAACAACTCAGTAAAGCTGTGCTGGTGGTACAAATGAAAAGGCACATATATTCATTTTTGTTTTATTCTAGCTGTTTTGGTAGTTTTACAAACACCAAATGTCTGTCAATCCCTTGAGTATTTCCCGAAACAAGGTACCGGAAACTACAATTCGGCTCTATCATCCTGTAACCAAGACAACCAAGTCCCAGCCTTCCCTTATGATGAAACAGCGTTAGACGGGTTCTTCAACAGCTATGGGGCGGCATATCTGTAAGTTAAATTTATTGAATAATTTAGAGTTTTAGAACTTGTTTTTTTTTATCATTTGAAGCATAACATTTTGAGGGATTAACAATATTTCTAAAAGGGGTGTGTGGTTTAAAAAAAAAGAATCTTTTGCTAGATGTAAAAATATTGACAACCCTGGGACATGTTTAATAAAACTATCTAAAGATATGTCTAAAGACATGATTTGTTTGTTTGTTTGTTTGTTTGTGTGTTAGGGTTTAACGCCATTTTTCGACGCACTTGGTTCATATAGGGCGGTCAGTTTTAATGGTGGAGGAAATCGGAGTACCCGGAGAAAACCACCGACCTTGGGCAGGTAACTGACAAACCTCATCACATACAGGTGATACAGGTGGGGGAGTCCCTTTTTAGCTCACACTGGACCGAAGGTCCGTGTGAGCTATTGCCATCACTTGGCGTCCGTCGTCCGTCGTCGTTAACATTTTTTCAAACGTTAACTCCTCTAGCACCATAATTCCAATGGCTTTAAATTTTGCACAGTTGTTTATTAGCATAGGTAGTATAAAACTAGCTTGGGAATTTTTGATTCGTCGAAAAACATGGCCGCCATGGCTAAAATTAGAACATAGGGATAAATTGCAGTTTTTTTGCAAATAACTCGAAAACGATTACAGATATCAATATTCTGGCATGAGTAAAAGTGATCAGCACCTAAAGATCTACCAGCTCTGAAATTTTGAAGAAAATCCAACAACCCATGTAGGAGTTATTGCCCTTTTTATGGATTTTTTTGCAAATTTTGCACCCGTTTAGCTCAATATCTTGAAAACTGTACAAGATATTTGAGAAATTTAAATAGCATATTGTGCATCAAAATCTACAAAATGTGTTAGAGGGTCAACGTTGTAGGACCTTTCCTTAGAGGAGTTATTGCCCTTAGAACGTCAAAATTAAGCATTTAAAAAGCATTTCCTCATTTCATTGAAAACGTTAACTCCTCTGACACTTTAAGTCCAATTGGAACCAAACTTGGTATTAATGTTTATTAGCATTAGGTGTATAGAACAAATGTGGAGATTTTTGATTGGTTGTAAAACATGGCCGCTGTGGCTAAAAATAGGACATTGGGTCAAACTGCATTTTTTTGCTAATAACTCAAAAAGGGTGACAGGTTTTTGAATTTTGATTGAGAACAAAAGTGATCAGCACCTTAAGATCCACCATACTGCCAGATGACCCCCTTATTAAACTTATGACCCTTTCAATGTCAAATAGATTTTGGCTAAAAACCTTGACTGCAGGCACATATGTCAGGTGAGCGATTCAAGCTCCTGGGAGCCTCTTGTTGTAAATTACAATTGGGACTCCAACATCACCTCATAGGTGATCGGCTAGTGATCAACAGTGTGGTATTTAAAACAAGTGCCTTAGACTACTTGCATAAGAAGCAGAGGTACCAATGGGGCATCCGAATTTCAAAGTCCGAAAGGGCAGAGACGAAACCAGCAAACACAAACAAGGACAGGACGAAAAAACAGTCAACATATAAAGCACGGAAACACAAAAACTATCGAAAATCAATTAACAACGCGAACCAACATCTGCACTCATCTGAGAGACAGAAATACCGGCATATTTGTCTATGAGTGCATGATGTCTACCATAAAATTTCTTGGGTGACGGCAGCAACCGAGTAGCAACATAACCTTGTGTTAACGATTTTTTTGTGTCAGACGTGAGGCACTGCCAAGGAAATCGATGTAACTCTTGCAAGCTCTTGAGTAACGAAAGTTTTTCTCGGGAGTCTATTTCAAGATGAAGATCTAAATATGAACCAGACTTCCTAGAATCCGTTGTGTCCTTATCTCAAGTTCCTGGGGATACATAAGATGAAGAGAATCACCAAATTGAGAATTGTTCAGTGAAAAGACATCATCAATAAAACGGAAAGTGAGTTTAAAAGAGTGTATACGATCTTTTTTGTCTAGAACAGATTGTAAGAAGTACGCTTCGTATGAATGAAGAAACAAACCAGCAAGCAAAGGTGCACAATTAGTGCCCATTGGAATCCCTATTGTTTGCTGAAAAACATGTCCACTAAACTGAAAAAACATGTTGTCGATAAGAAAATTGAGCATGTCGAATAGTTGGTCTTCTGTATATTTGATCTTTTTCTTAGAATCATTGATCACAAAGTAAAACTACCAGATATTTGTACCTGCTTTTTCCATTCTTTTTGAAAAAAAAACCTGCGTTTAATCAGTTGTGTCAGATAGAATTGAGACGGTGTTTTGACAATCTTATAGCAAGTCTAAAACCACACAACGAAGCTATCCTATGGGTATGGGTATCTTAGTTAATATAGTCTTTTGATGGTCACAGTTGATAGTTACATGAAGCATCGGTAATAATTTTATAAATGATTTTTTTTTTTGCTATGTTATGTATAAAGAGTTAAAATTTCTCTATTTCATTCCTAATAACACTTTATATCGATATCATTGCAAATAAACAGAAATAAATTAGATTATCAATTTTCATGTACCATATTTTACACGATAAACAAAGATCAAGTTGGTCAATACAAGAAATGGTCTTGTTACAAGAGCTATTATTTACCATGTGCACGAGCAAAAAATAAGGAGTGCTTTCAGGGGTCCCTTTGTACTCGAATATTTAGAAGACTAACTTATACTATGTAATTAATGCATCGAAGACAAAATACAGAAGATTTATTGAATGTATTTTATGCCCCGCCAACTTTAGTTTTCCGCACTTTTTTTCGACATCCTTCCATATATTCAAAAGATCTTTGGTATGTGAGTCTACCATGATGAGTTACAGGTCAAGTGTGAGTTTTGTTTCGGTCCACGGATTTTGACCTAAATTACGGCCCTTGGACTTAGCAAATTTTGTAAAAACAACAGTTTTCCGCACTTTTTTTCGACATCCTTGCATATATTCAAAAGATTTTTGGTATGTGAGTCTACCATGATGAGTTACAGAACAAGTTTGAGTTTCCTTCTGGTCCACTGATTTTGACCTAAATCTAAAAAAATAATAAACGTCTTCGTAAACAGATTTGGACTAAGTTTTGTCTATATAAATCCCCCTTCGATCCTCAGTCATAAAACACTTTTGTCTGTTAAACAAGTCCCTGATCTTTATTGTGTGGGTAACATGGGCTCTGTGCATATCATTGGGGTTCAATTTGGATTTTGGTTAAAAATAATTTGCAAACAATACCTAATTTTGACAGAAAATGGCCGCATTTCAAAGCAAAATTTTTAACTAACTTTTCAAGGTTAATGATGTTTCATAAGAGGACCCAAATTTAGAGCACAAAACCCTTCAAAATTCTTTTGGGAAAGCAAACTTCATTTTAAATTATAAATCAATATTATTGACCCCCCCCCACATTAGAAAATTATCATTTTTATCGATAAACAAGATATTTTGTTATCCCAACTGACATTTAAAATAGTTGCCCTGAACATTTCTGTGCGGAATATTTTAAATCATTTTTCAAATGAAGTGTCACATTGTTATCTATAGATTTTAAAAGTTAAGAAATCTATATAACACGATCATAACGATTTGGAATTATTTTTTATTTCAATAACAAGAGGTAAATAACATATAGAAAATGCGGACTGTGTCGTTCTACTTTTTCGAATATTTTTGTAAAATGTGCTGAGTTTTTACTTAATTTGAAAAAATCGGCTTACTCTATAAGTGAAATAAAATAATTAAATTCTTTTATGCATTCTAGCATATATATTCCAAAACACTCTTGCAAGGTTGAGAAAAGAAAATCTAAATACAACTATAATTATCTATAAAATACTTTCTAGTAAACATTCTTTTAATTTGTATAGATCTTCTTGTTTTTGGATTGGCATGGAATATGATGAGAATTCTGAGCGCTTCATTTATTGGTATGATAAATCCGTTGTACCAGATGACACATTTAGAGAGTTCTGGATGTCCGACGAACCCGACTGTCACCGTGATGATAACTATTTGATTGATTCAAGTTGTAAGAGGAAGAAAGAGTTGTGTGTGGTTTTAGATTTAACGTCATATATCCCAGGGATGGGCATTTACAACTTATTCCGGACGGAGTACTGCCAGGTTAATGCATGTCATGCTTTGTGTGTTGATAGTAAGTTTCTGCCTGAAAATTTATTACAACAAAGTTCAAGGCGAATTCGTCAAAAATGCATCTTATACGCGACTGCTAATTTTAATATTTCAAAAAGTTACAACTTTAATAATAATAATTTTATGTTATATTCGTCTACATGAAAATATACACAAAACAATTTTTCTATCTGTTTCTTTTTCTATATTACGCAATACATAAATCCATACCCTATATCGCACCCCTATCACAAAAAACACACAAAGGTAATTACAAGATCTTGTGATGTAAATATATTATTTAATGAACATTACATGGCAAAACCTGTATCACATGATGTATAAACCCTCGACCTGTTGGCCCTCGGTATGATATAGGTGTCTCGGGTAAATACAGCATGCGGTACATATATTGACATGTATTATTCAGTATATATTTTATTAAGATATCTACGTCAGAGACCCATGTTGACGAATCCTTTCAGATAAATATCACGGACAATCAACAAGTTACCAATAAACATATAAATATTTTAATTAGTAATTATAAGAAAGAATAAAAGAAGTGTCGTTGGGGTATTAGAACTCTATTAGACTAAAATGAGATATGGAATAAGTGTACGAGACATAACCTACATAAAGAACGGCAATTCAAAATGGCACAATGGAAAACAACCAGCTTTCTTCAACGTGACCAGCAGTTGCTGCTAGTTGTACTGCGTTGGCACAAGACTAAAATTACAATATATAGGATTCAATATTTCGAATAGGAAAATCACGTAAGACAACAATACGAAACACACACGTAATAACTAAACAACTAAACAGCATGCAATCAGCAACACGCACTTTCTGCATGGGTGAAAATGTTAGTAACTCGAACATATGTGTACGAATGCCGAGATGGCTAAGCAATAAGTCGGAATTCAGAATTCTGAAATATAATCTGTGGTGAGTAAGAACAACATAAGGATCAATTTCAAATATCCTATTGGAGAAATATCAGATGACGGACTCCTGAATATATCTAATTTGCAAATGCCTTAATAAAGACAACGACTGTAGAACAAGAGAAGTCGAAGAACAAGGCCTAACGCGTTTTTATTGCCGAATTCCGAATTCTTAATAATACCTGAGTATTCTGGGTTTTCGTATACATGCAAATAGTACTGTTTGATTAATATATTGATCGGCTCACAACCTATGTTCATAGACAAATATCTTACCTACCTTGCCTCTTCGCCCCTGGTTATACAAGGCCACAGAAGGCTAATATATATTCAACTAAACTTTAAAAAAATGTCATTATTCCTATGGTTGTATTTCTACAGAACCGTCCATTGCACCAAGCCTTTCTATGGCCAGTAACCCTCCGATGTCCATGCCTCTTGGTGATTCAGTAATATGGCAGACGTCTACTGGATATGATGAAACTGTGTTGATGTCAAGCTCTGTTTTTCTTGATATGTGGACGGATGATAATTGGTTCGTATCGACAGATGATTATGAAGCTTCTTTTGATTTAGTCAGTCCTACATCGTTTGATAATGCACTTGGAGGTGCTAGCTCTATGTCCTCATCGACAAATACCGACAGTTTAAGTTCAACGACATCCACTTCGAGCAGTACAACTCACAAGTCAAGCAGTGTGTATGCATCGAGATCGGCGTCAACCTCATCTGAAAATACCATCTTGTCGTCGTCAAAAAGTACAGATATTTCAGACTCATCATTGACCTCTGTTTTTATTGATACGTGGACCGATAAAAATTGGTTCGTGTCGACAGCTGATTATGAAGGACCAAGCGATTTTGTGGACGCTTCATTTGATTTAGTCATTCCTACATCGTTTGATAATGCACTTGGAATTACTAGCTCTATGTCCTCGTTGACAAGAACCGACAGTTCAAGTTCATTCACTTCGAGCAGTACGCATCACAAGTCAAGCAGTGTGTTTGTATCGACGTCAACCTCAACGGAAAGTACCGACTTATCATCGTCAAAAAGTACAGATATTTCAGACTCCCCATCGACCTCTTTGACAAGAAACGCTACTAAATCAACGTCTATCTTGGACACTTTGATAGCTCCGACGTCCACATGGTCGGTAACACCATCCACTGTTGCGAACAGTTATCTAGCAAGCAGTGCAACTCTCAGTCTCCCTCCGAACATACTAGAATCATGGGAAGGAATAGTCCCCACTACATACCACTTTATCAATACAAACGATGTTCATTATAATTATTCTAAATCACAACAACTTTGCAAGGCGAAAGGAATGAAGCTGCCAATATTTCGGGAAGAGTTGGAATTTTTGCATTACAAAGAATACTTGGTTCACTTATACCAATCCGGAATGTAAGTAAACTTTTGTTTAACATTTGATTTGCTGTATATGTATGCCGGTATACATTGTATAAAAGTTAAGGTTAGGGTAACTACTTATACCAAACAATACAGAACATTTTATTAGATGAACATTAAACAAAATTGATTTTGCTAATACATCATCATCATCGTCATCATCATTGAATGCACCCCTCTGTAGAAGAGTATACTCGCAGTTTTTGTTAAAAGCAGCGCAACATACAGGCTATTCTATGTACAA
Organism: Arcuatula senhousia; assembly: GCA_963971305.1. Taxonomy (NCBI): domain Eukaryota; kingdom Metazoa; phylum Mollusca; class Bivalvia; order Mytilida; family Mytilidae; genus Arcuatula; species Arcuatula senhousia. The sequence continues at coordinate 67,609,410 of OZ020304.1, forward strand.
TTAAAAATAATCGAAGTAATTAAAGTAGCTTGATGGTTGTATTGCCCTGCCAGATGGCTTCGAGAGAGTTGATCTGCATTAGTAATCTAGCAGCCTGTCTCCGAACTTTTTCTACTGTGTTGATCTTTACCCTTTGGGGTACCAAACAGTCACGGAACGCATACTCTACTCTAGCGCAGGTCTGACAAATCCCTTGTATGCCTGATCATCTGTCCGCTGGTTGCACATCAAATGCTACAACGTAGGACAGGGTATAGTTCGCCTTTTTAGTCATACTAATAAATGTGATTATCACGGTGGAGCTCAGCTGATGCGCCTTTCGTCTATTTTAGACTCACGGAGGCGTTCTACCCGAAAATTGAAAATGTCAAACACTATATGAGAACAATAAAACCGTAAATGCCCAACTGGTAACCACATTTTGACTAAGATCAACCTATGTCTGGGTTAGAGCTTTTTATTACTGAAGTCACAAAGGAGTATAGAACATCATCTGTAGATGGTACACATGCAGGTAACTAGGATTCATAATGGTTTTTAATAAAGTTATGGGGCTCATGTACATGTATTTAGTGATTTGGTTTTAGTGAGTTGTTATGTGTATGTGTGTGTGAAACACGAATAAGTGTTAAGATGGATTAGATGTTGCTTTCCGATCGCCATAGTTTGTATACATTTGAAACTGGAAGTTCAAATTACAGTAAATAGGAAGTTTATAGTCATGACTATAGGTTAGAAGCCTCTGAAGCGACTGTTAGCCTGAGACTCGCTGTGTGCCATGAATCGTCCAGCTCATGACACACCAGAGTTGGCTGCTTCAGTTACAGATGAACTTGGAGGTTCTGGTCTGAATTTGTGAAATTTCAATATTAACGGTAGTTGTTTACATCTGCTTTACACCAATTTACGCAAAGATAAGGTTTCATGGCTAAGCTTACATGGTGAAAAAATGTCTCTAGTCAAATTTATAATGGTTTTGACAATTAGGAACGAAACATTGAGATTTTGATGGTCCAAAAATAGAGAACGTCGTGTGTGTTGCGTCACTTCGAAACCAAACAGTACTTAAAATAAAATGAAATGTTTGTGTTTAAGAACCAAACGATGTAAACTTAGATAAATATGATGTCCAATTATTTACAATGCATAAAAGGATGCTCAAATAACATTACGAGGTAGAAAGGACAGGGAATGGTTCGCCTTTTTAGTAATAAATAAAGGTAATAACAAAACTACCGAACTTGAATGATCAATCTCATAGTCCAGAGAAAATGACAAAAACGAATCAGTCATACCGGAGAACTGGTGGATCGCAATGGTCCTGACTTGGTACAGGCATTTCAAACGAAATGGTGGGTTAAACCAGGTTTTATGGCGCCAAACCTCCCTCTTCCATTGCGATATTCAAGTCCATAATATATATAGTTACATAGAATAGTGTGACACTGTAAAATTTTCTTACCCCATAATATATAGTTCCGTAAAATAGTGTGACACTGTAAAATTTTCTTGGAATTCGGTTTTATAAGTCGAACATAATAGAACAAGAAGGATATGAAAATTATCATGAACAATCTACAAAAGCTTTTGTCTGGAACTTTGTTGTAATTTTTATTTGAGAGAAACACAAAACCAGAAGAATTAAAGATCGCAATGGTCCTGACTTGGTACAGGCACTTCCAAAGAAGTGGTGGGTTAAACCAGGTTTTATGGCGCCAAACCTCCCTCTTCCATTGCGATCTTAGGATCCGGTAATGACCATAGAACACAACATAGTTGTGAGACACAATAGGGATATTGAGGTGATCATCTCAGTACAGCACACCAGTCAAACACTAATTAAAACAATTAACTATCATATCTTTTAACTCGATTTTGAACTTTTCTACTAGTGGCTGATAACGAAGAAAGAATTTTTTTAGTGATCGTATGAGACGTATTTTCTTATAGCCCTGCTTCAAAAGTCGGTCACGAAGAAACCGGTGTCTGATAAAAAAATCTGTGAAATGTGTGCAAGCTCTGGCATATCGAATAAGTTGAGAAATATAAACACCGTATGCAGGAGAAGTAGGTATATTGCTCTGTAGATTAGGAAAATTAATAATTTGAAAATTAAAATCGTCTCGTTTATCGTAAATGTTTGTACTGAGATGACCACCTGGGTCAAATTCGAGGTGCAAATCCAAGAAAGACGTGAAGCAATTAGATTCGGTGGTCTCTTTAATCTCCAATTCCGGAGGATATATTGAAGGAATCCAACTACCAAATGAAGTGTTATTGATAGAAAGGACATCGTCAATATATCTGAATGTAAGATTAAATGACCTTGCCTCTTTCATCTTCTTGTTCTTTACGAGTCCCTGAAGAAATTCAGTCTCGTAAGAGTATAAAAACAAATCGGCGAGGAGAGGAGCACAGTTAGTGCCCATTGGAATGCCGATTTGTTGTTGAAAAATCTCTCCTCCGAAGGTGACAAATATGTTGTCAATGAGGAAATCAAGCATACTGCAAACTTGTTCCAGTGTGTAACAAATTTTATCTTTGAAAGATGTTTTGGAAAAGAATGTAGAATTATAACCCAAAACAACAAAATTCCTTGAGTTTGAAAAGGCTTTTTCGAGAAGTTTTTTCAGGCGACATTTTAGTTTTTCGTGTGGCAAGGTAGTGTATAAAGTTGAAAAATCGAACGTTTTCAAAGAGTGAACCTCAGAAAATGATCTAGATTTAAAATGATCTAACAAATCTTTTGAGTTTTTCAAAATCCACATATGGTTAATTCCACTACGATTATAAATAGTGTCGCAGTATGCTTGTTGACCTTCTTTGACAGCAGACAATAAATGCGATCATCACGGTGGAGCTCAGCTGATTCAAGACGGCCTTGTATGCCTGTTCCTTTGTCTGATGTGTTTAATTAATGAAGTTATGGAGCTCTTGTACATGTATTTAGTGATTTGGTCTTTAGTGGGTTCTGTCTACCCCAGACATATGTTGTTAACTGCTCAAAGCTCTTCGTATTCTGGATATAGTGTTTGGCTTTTTCAATATTTTTGTTTAAGCACCTCTGATTAGTCTCAAATAGACGAAACGCGTGTCAGGCGTAGCAAAATTTATTGTCTGGAACTTTGTTGTAATTTCCAACTCCCATGAAGTTTGTCGCTGCTGTTGGAGTTTTAATTTCCCGAGGTTATCCCGCTCCGGCATCAACAATTTTGTGTTGAAGAACACATCAAAGCTATAAATTAGCTGTTTAGATTTCATTATCGTCTAAATCCTAAGGCTCTGTCTGTTGATCTTGGTCATTATTTGGTTTTCCTGTTCGGTATTTTTGGTTTCTTTATATTAAAATGTAAGATTTATTTGTTAACAATTAACATAAGCTCTGAAGAGCTTTTGACCGACGGCAAGATTAACGAACATTTGGCTGATATCAGGCCCTTGCATGGTCGCCAGGTTTGTGTTCTAGATATAGTGTGTTTTTTTTTCAATATTTCGGTTGGAGCGCCTCTGATGAGTCTTAAATAGACGAAACGTGCGTCAGGCGTAGCAAATTTAAATATAACTTTGTTGTAATTTTTATTTTAAACAATCGGAAGAAAACTAACACAAACAAGCAATAAACCGGAGAGAAACTAATATGGCAAACTAAGGACGTAGTTTATACATTGTCATTATGTATAATAGAAGAGGGTCCTTAAACAAGTCACTTACATATATACACATTCAGTAGAACCGTGGTATGATATAAATTTAAACATGCTTTCATAAAATAAGCTGTTATAGTATATTTAGTCCAGTTTGGTTAAAACTCAATCTTTTCAACTAACAACAAAAACCATGTGATATGTAGCAATTATCATTTCAAAATGTCTTCGTTTATTTGAAAAATAGCAGACAAATTGGTATGTGGATTGGATTAAAGTGGAATATTCAATTACAACAGCATGAATGGGAAGACCAATCTGTTGTTACTTGGACAAACTGGTTTACCAACCAACCGAAATGTATGTCTTCTCCTCTCAGTACTCAAACTTGTGAAGGATATGATTGTGTAGTGGTATCAACTTCATCCAAGTTTACTACCAGGGAGTGTTGGAGAAGGAAGTTTGTTATATGTCAAAATGGTAATTTTTTAAACAGTTACATGTGAAACGTTTTATGATAAAGCAGACAAAAATCCTTTTACGTGTACGTTTTCTAAATTGGTGTCTTAAACGATTAATTTTAAGGAACTTTTCACACATATGTGACTGGTCCCAACTTGTTGCTAGACAATCATTAACGAATGGAAAACGTATACAATTTTAAAAAAAGGAGCACGAAATAATGAAGAACGTGAAGATTAATACAAAATATTAACTCTTTTTATCTTGTTTTGTTTAAAATCTTATATACTAGTATATTATTTGATATACATGTTTATTTATTTGACAATTTGTTTCAGACAACTCACAGCCACAACCTCGCCCACGTGTTTTAAACTGCAAATGTCCAAAGCGAAATTTAAACACGAAGTGGCACTACCTTGATGGGGCAAATATAACTGATGCTGAGGTCAATGAAATCGCAGAGGAGGATTTTAAGAAAAATGTCAAGGGAAACATATCATTAAGCGAGAAACAGGTTTCGGAAATAAAGCTCCGACGCAAGGTTTGTGCTGAAGACAACAGACCGGAAGCTAAGGGGATTGGATATGCTGCAACGTTGCTCATCTCCATACCACTTGCCTTGATTGTGATTCCAGATCTTATACAACTGACAAAGTTTTTTGTTAAAAAGTTCAAAGAATTTTACAGAAAATGAACATACCCTGAAGGCACGATTTTCTTAAACATTAGACAAAATTTAATGAGAATCTGACTGAAAACAAATAATTGTTTTTTTAGTTTAGTTGTTGTTTTTGTTTTTGTTGAAATCTTGTTACGTTGTTTGTATTCAATAATAAAATCATTTTATATAATTGTGTATTTTTAGTAAATGTCGGGTGGCGCTTGTGGGTGTTTGGGGAACCATTTTTAGCAGTTTTCTTAGTAACTAGTATTCATAACATTTTGCTATTTAGTATGAAACAAAATTACAGGATCCTATTTCTTGATGACAAAATCTGCCATATGTGTTCTTTTCTTGCAGTTAAATTTTACGATAAGAATATCTTGTTCTACTGTCAAGTCAAATACAACTCTGTTCTTCCTTTTTGTGAAACGTTTTCAAGAGAATTTTTGTGACTTAAAACCGGTTTAACCAATAATTTGTTAGGAATATCAGTTCTGAATCAGGACCATTGCGATTTTTTAATTCAAGTATGTCTCCACTTACGTTTTCTTATTTTTTTTCATTCATCGTACCGTATCACTAAAAAAAAAGAAATTATCAAGAAAATTTAAGAAATGTACTCCCTTTCAAATTTTATTTAGATATAATTCCACCTGAGATATATATTTCGCGCTATGTGTTTTCAGTTTAAGTTGGTGAAAAGGGAAACCAACGGAATTGGTGTCTACTCTCTCATTTTATCGTTTTGCCAATTTTTGTCAAACCATTTTAAAGTGTTGTATTTATAAAAAAAAAACAAAAACAAAACATGACTGGAATTATACGTAGCTGATAGAAAGGCTTGTATACATGTAAGAAGCAAAGAGGCACCAATGCCAATGTGCCTGTCGAATGTCAAAAGGACAAAGACAATACCCGTAAAAACGACCGAGAACAGCACGAAGAAAGACACATAAACAACTGAATATCAATGAACAAAATCGAACTCTAGTCGTAACGAGAGTAAACTCAGGCTCTCCAGAAGAGTGAGCTGTTTCGGCTTGCTATAGGCCACCCGTTGTGCTGTCAATGGTCAATTTAGCGCGTCAAATCCGGTAAATGAAGACAAAACAAAGCCCCATGACATACTAACATCAGCACTCTGAGAGATAGAAATCCCGTATTTGTCTATCAGCCTATGATGTCTTCCATAAAATGTCTCCAGTGAAGACAACTATCGAGGAGCAATATAACCTTGTGTTAGCAATTTTTGTGTCAGACGTGACGCTCTGTCAAGGAAATTGATGTAAGTCCCACAATCTCTTGAATAACGAATAAATTTTAATACTTCGAGCATTTGAAAATTCTTTCCAGACAGTAGACAGCTACGATTTTTCTACTTTGTATACAAATCTTCCTCATAATCTAATTAAAAATAAATTTGAATATTTCGTTAAATGGTGCTATGATAAATCTAAAAGTGATTACATTTGTTCTAAAGTTTCAAAGGTATTTGGAAAATCGTTTTTCAGTAACGAAACCCATAAAGGCTATGTTAATTGGACTGACGTAGAAATGATTACTGCACTTAACTTTCTTTTAGATAATATTTACATACGTTTAGGAAAACAAATATATCGCCAAGTTATTGGTATTCCTATGGGAACCAATTGCGCCCCACTTATAGCAGACCTTTTTTTTATATTGATATGAATCACAATTTATGGCCAAACTACAAAAAGACACAAACAAACACCACCTTATTGACATTTTTAACAATACTTACAGATACTTAGACGACATCCTTGCTCTTAACAACCCCAATTTCTCTAATTTTATAAATGATATCTATCCTAAAGAATTAACCCTTAATAAATCTAACTCGACCGGCGATAGATATCCATTTTTGGATTTAGATTTAAGCATTTTCAATGGAAAATTGCACACTAAAGTCTATGATAAACGTGATGACTTTTTTCCCAATTGTAAACTTTCCTTTTCTTGAAGGTGATGTACCTCTAGCTCCATCTTACGGAGTGTACATTTCACAGTTAGTCAGATATGCTCGAATTTGCAGTGGTGTTTCTGATTTTAATGACAAAAACCGTTTCATTACAGAAAAATTGCTAAAACAAGGTTATCGATACCACAAATTAATCAAATCTTTTACTAAATTCGTTCATAAATACGGGTATCTTATTGAAAAATTTAACTGTACACGTCGTTTTTTTTTATTGTAAAAGGAATATCACATCCTGAATTCTATGGAAATGTAGTTTATAAGGCACGTAAATTCAAAAACAATCCTCTTGACATGGTAATTTGGCTTAATAAAGAAAGGATACAAGTTGGAAGTTATAGTAAAATCTTTAAATTTGGTGTTTTTTTGGTAGAAATATTGATAATTTGATAGTAACTCTAAAACATTAATCTTTTACTTTTTGACTATTGTATTGTTTCGAAGCATTACAGCGATCAAATATGTCGGTTTTGTATGATGATATAATACTAAATCATTTGTTGTTTGAAGTGTTATGTTGGATTTAGAATCGATATGTTTGATTTTTTTACATCAATCGATAAATGCTTCTTGTCTCAGGTTCTCTCTTGGTGAATTTTTAAAGTGTGTAATTTTTTGTGCTTTGTACAAGATAAACAATAGGGGGAAGGTTGGGCCCAAAAAACTAGTTTAACCCCGCCACATTTTATATGTGCCTGTCCTAAGCCAGGAATCCTTGTCAAAGCTTTTGTTTGTCCTTGTCTACTATCTGTATTTTTGTTTTATGTCCATAAATGGGTCTTTCTTTGATATTTTAGGGATTTGTTTGAATCTTATGTATTGTATTTTTAGTCTTGGGCCAATGCAAGACGGCGAGCAGTGATGTCATGTTGAAGACTGCTGGCTGTTTTCAATTGTTATTTTTTAAATTGCCGTTTCTTTAATGTTGGTTGTGTCGCGTACACTTATTCCACATCTCTTTATCGTCTACGTAAACTCCATGAGCTGGAGCGGACGGAATGTTGCTAAACAAGAAGGAAAAATAAACGATTGGAAAGTTAAAGTCATCGTGTGGCCATCGAGCTTGGTTAAACGTCTTCCTTGAAAGTCTGTTTCGATCTAAATATGAAGCTCACTTACAAATCCGTTGTGATTTCTATCTCAAGCTCTTGAAGATATATGAAATGTAGAAATTCCCAAAGTCGAGAATTGTTCAGTGAAATTTCATCATAAATATAGCGGAAAGTGAGATTAAAAGAGAGATCTGAGATCTTTTTGTCTAGAAGTGCTTATAAGAAGTATGCTTCATATGAATAAAGAAACAAATCAGCAAGGAACGGTGCACAATAATTGCCCATTATAATCCCTATTGTTTGCTGGAAAACACGTTTACCAACTGAACAAATATTCTGGCTAAATAAAAGTTGAGTAGGTAGATTATTTGGTTCATTTTAATTGTTTTGTAATAGAAAATAATGAGATGTGGAATAAGTGTACGCGACACATAACAAGCGGTAATTTGGAAAAAAAAAACACAATGAAAAACAGCCAGCAGCCTTCAACAAGGCCAGTGGGCGCTACAAGGCGTTCTGTAATCGGCCCAAGGTCAAAATAAAATGCATATATTCAAATCCAGTCCTGAAATAGTCAAAGAAAGACCCCATTCTTAAACAAGGAACAGAAAACATCAAAAAGACAAGTACAAACAAAAGCATTGTCAAAGGTTCTTGGCTTAGGACAAGCACATATAAAATTAGGCGGGGTTAAACTAGTTTTTTTGTGCCCAACCTTCAAAGTCTTCAAATTGTAAACTAATAAACCATGTCAACTATGACCGCCAACAATTAAAGCATTTTAGCTATAATGTCCATTTTATGAGTTTTCCGTTGTGATTTTAGCTCTTTCATTTGCTTATAAATCTTTATATTCAAGACATGATTATTGTTTCTTTGATTAATAATTCACAATACTTATAAATGACCAATAAAACATTAGCATGATAGCGGTAACGGAATCTGCAAACTATATGAGCCTTCAGTCTGAGTGGTGATATTTGCTGCCAGTTTGACGATCATGGGATACACGTTGTTTTATTCCCATATATGTAAGTTTATAATTGCAGTTACAGTGTTTTTATTTGCATGAATGCGACTTACATTAGCGGTTTTTTTTTGCCTCCATAGGCATGTAATCACTAAAGGAAAATGGCAGTCGACTGGAAAGTTTGCTTTGTTACATTTTTTGCCGAATTTCACGGAGTGAAAAATAAGGTATTAAATAGTGAATGTTGGCAGGCGGGCGGGCCAAAAAAAAATTTCGAAAGAGTTTTCTCAGCAACTGCTTGTCACATCCTCTTGATATTTGGTATACAGCATAAGCATGGGGTTCCATAACGTGGGTTTCGATTTCAGGTCCATCGCTCTACTTTTTCCTGTTAAACGAAATCCGGTATTTTTTTACTTTGACAGATTTTTGAATAATGTAAAAAAATAAATTTTCGAAATTCCTCATATTTTTGCTTTTCATTCGTATTTTGTTATCAATACACATATTAACAAAGCATTTTTTACAATTATTAATTTTATTCTAGTCGTCTTACAAATATGCGGTTTGTTAGCAGATGTGTACATTCCTATGGCTCTAGGATTGAATGCTGCAGTAGCTAACGCTTCGTGTGTACATGATGGTTTAGAATTAGCTTATCCGATGAATTATGCTGATCTTGTAACGTTCTTTGCCAGATATGAGCAAATATACCAGTAAGTCATTCACTTTTATTATCTAAAACAAATTAGCCTTGAAACATATTTTATTTGTAAATTATACAAAATGGATTGTCCTCTCAATACAAAAACATTACAGAAAAACACAAGGTACAAGAACGTGCATTAAATAATATTTGGGGTGAACTCACAAGTTTAGAAGGGGGAAAGAAGAGGAAAGTGCGTACTTATGTTGATGTTGGTCTACCAAGGATAACAATTAAGCTATATTGAATCGTTCTGGTCTCTTTACGAAGTCGAAATCTTCTTTGAATATAAGAATATTTTCGTCGTAAGAAAGATTCAAATCTCGTCAGTATCGCAACACTTGTAGGATTTTGAAGCCAGTTTAATTTATTCAAAAGTTGAGCTCTATGATGACGGTATAGAGGGCACGCTAAGAAATAATGATTCGCATCTTCTATTGGAAATCCACATCTTCAAGATGGATTTTGTACAAGATTTGCTTTATGCAAGTTGTTGTTTAGAAACAAAGCGGAACATCTTAACTGGGTGAGAATAATATTAAACTTCCGTGGGCCATAATATAAGTATTATGTCTTGGCACAACACCGTCAGTAGATCCCGATGCTGTTAAAGCATTCTTGATGAAAGCTCCTATCGTAGGTGATTTTCGAATAGGAATGTCAAGGTTCTTCCAATGTCCAATAGTATTCGGAATCAAAAAGTTGTTTGTTACTGATAGTCTTCGAAAAGGAAGTACTATATCTTCACCATTACGTAGAGGATAAGCACTTAGACTTTGAACTTTCGGAGGAATGAGATTATTCAAATAGTTAGGGGTGTCATGGTTTTGTATTTTATAAAATGAATTAAGAAGTCGTTATAGTCTTCTATCAGCCAATGTTTCCCAACCTATTTCATGATACCATATCTCTCTTTTGGTAAACAAAGGCAGCCCAGTTACAATTCGAGCGGCTTCTATGTGTAGTTGTTCAAGTTTGGAGACATTACCGACGCCACAGTTGTCCCAGACTTCCGATGCATATTCAAACAATATATATATATATATATTTATTTAGAAACTACCCCTTTACATCGGGGGCACCTGCAACCAGGGTAGAAGTAGCGGTGCGTCTAGTTAAAACATTTAAAAATATTTACAGGTAATATTTACATACATACATGTATCTTATCCATTTAAAATTCACATAGTCATAAAATGTATTTATCTCATAAAGGCCTTATAATTTAAATAAAAACTAGATAATAAGGTATTGGCGTATTTGGCCGCAGCTGTATTATGAAATAAATAATTACATGCATATATGTATATAGATATGTATATTTACAAAAACTTTAAATTGTTCAAATATATAAATTGGTTACCGGAACTTATGGCAACCACAACTTAAATGGTTAAGATATTATTTCACCGTGGGTATCACAGGTGTAAATAATTTATAAATGCTTGACTGTTAGTAACAGAAGTCAAGTATTTCTATGAAAACTAAGAAATTGAAACTTAAGCAGCGAAAATCGCCAAAGAAAATTTAATCACAAGAAAGAAAAAAAAAAAAAAAAAAAAAAAAAAAATCAAACACAATTTTAAAAAGTTTTCTGTTCATGAATGTCCAATTGTATCCTTATGCTCAGAATCAACCACATCTAGATCAGCATCATTTACATCAGCCATATCACCAGTCGTATCAACATTCGTACATTTGGAACTAGGAAGCTGAAATTAAAATGAGAACAAACAGCAGTAACTGAACTTTATAGAGGGAGGGAGTTGGGATGGGATAAATTTCCAGACATGTCGATGTGTTCGTGACCTGAAATTCTAATAATAACCGGAACCTTAAATTGTTTCAACTAACAACCACAAATTATGTAATTTAACCTACAAAGCACAACAACGGCCTCGGCGATAAACGAATTTAAGTATCAGTACTTAAATTCTATTATCTCATAAAGGCCTTATAATTTAAATAAAAACTAGATAATAAGGTATTGGCGTATTTGGCCGCAGCTGTATTATGAAATAAATAATTACATGCATATATGTATATAGATATGTATATTTACAAAAACTTTAAATTGTTCAAATATATAAATTGGTTACCGGAACTTATGGCAACCACAACTTAAATGGTTAAGATATTATTTCACCGTGGGTATCACAGGTGTAAATAATTTATAAATGCTTGACTGTTAGTAACAGAAGTCAAGTATTTCTATGAAAACTAAGAAATTGAAACTTAAGCAGCGAAAATCGCCACATTGGCTGGGCAGAGCCCAGACAACCGCCATTAAATGGGGGTTCGCTGCAGGAGCTGACGGCCAAATATATAAAATCATTTATGCCCCTCTAAAATTTATTAGACTTTGTACCCCTGTCTTGAATCAGATATCATAAAGAATAACCTTTACTCCATATGAAAAACGTTTCCAAAAGGTATCACACAAGGAATAACCTGCATGCATGTGTATGTTAAATTAACTGGATAAGGGCTTTCTTACATGTATTATGTAAATCCAATTAATTTGTTAATGCTGCGAAAAGTGTCTTATTTGTGAGGAATACATTACTTAGATAAAATAACTTATTCACAGATCCTTCATTTAAAGATACACATGCACTAGATAAATGGAAATAACTAACAGACAATAAAAGGATATAATAGTTTCTCAATGTGTCCATCCCTCATGCCTTAAGTCACCAACCAAAAGTAATATTCTAATCACAATTAAAATTCGCATAATTTCTGTGTATGTTCATTTAGTTTTTACTAAATCTAAGTTTATGAGATACCAATGACTTGTGGTTTAGCATTTATCAGGAACTGGACATAAACTTAGTGTTAGTGTTTGTTTTTGTGTATGTGTAATTACTTGAAAATCCCAATGTTTTTTGCATAACATACATTGTAGAAATGGGATTGTGTGTGACATCTTCAATTGATGCTGGCTGCTTAATTTGAAAAACAATACAAATCGTGTAATTGCTAATCTCCAAAATTGCCCTATAACAATATGTACCCAGTTAGGGTCTATCATTGTATTTGGATGTCATGATCACAGTGTACAAATGCAACTCAATTTTTTGAGAATGATAGCTCGGCAATTAGTAATTAGCTGCATAAATTTGCAATTGCAAGGATAAACCAACTATACTGGCGTATGAGTGTATGTAGGTGTGTGTGTGTGTTGTGTGTTATGTGAGGGTGTGTGTGTGTGTGTGTACTAATCCTCTTCTTTTATTATCAAACTCGTTTCAGCTGAAATGAATCATAAATTGTACCTAACACTTATGTGTATGCGTGTGTGTGTGTGTGTGTGTGTGTGTGGGTGGGTGGGTGGGTGTGTGTGTGTGGGGGGGTGTGTGTGTGCGTGTGCTAACCCTCCCTTTTCTTATCAAAATCCTTTAGCTGAAATGAATCATAATTTTGTACCTTACACTTATGACTTTACATAATTAGCATTGTTAAATAATTTCAAATATGTAAGTATGACTTATATTAAATAGAATGCATCTGAGTTCTCCAGCATGAAGGGTATCCAAAGTATATATAACATCAAAGTCAAAAATAGTTTAGCTTCCTTTAACACCAGATTCAAAATATTTGAAATTGAATATAACTTAATTTGAATCCCTCTTCATCTCATATCTGAAATATCTGAAACAAACATGAAACAGTTTAATTTCTTCTATGGCAACCACACCTGAAATGAAGTAAATTCTTAGATAGTTGAAAAACAATATTTAATTTTTGAAATAAATGAAACAGTTGTTTGGTTTCATTCTGTAAAGTAAAACCTGAAATAAATCATTGATAAATGTTAGTATCTAAATAACACATAGTTCTTATTGCACTTCAGATTCAGATTTGAAATATCTAAAATAATATAAACAATAATTTGGGTTCCTTCTTCAAAATTAACCTGAATTATCTAATAAGTAAAATATTAGTATAGTTTACTGCATGGTAAATTCTGAAATATGTAAATCAAGTATAGATAAGGCTTCCCCTTTACTTCAACTGTGACACAGCTTAATTCCATATAACATAAGTTTGGCTTCTGTCTTTTAACCAAATTTGAAATCTGTAAATTATCCAATTAGAGTTAGCTACCCTCTTTATTTGAAATATCAAAATTTAATATAATAAGAGTTTAATTTTATTCTTCAATAATTTGGCTACCTCAGATTATGGCAACCACAACTTAAGATAAGGTATATCAGTAGATAGATAGATAGATAGATAGATAGATTAATTTCACCGTGGGCATCACAGGTAAAAATATTATAAAATACTTGTAACTTGATTTGAAACATCTAATTAACTATTACATTAATTAGTTTTAGTTTCTCCTTCATCAACAATTATGATGTATTGAAATTGAGTAAAACATAACTTTAGTTCTATGCTTCAATATCACAACTGATTTAATGAAAATAATAAGAGTTTAATTCTATTCTTCAATAATTTGGATACCTCAGATTATGTCAACCAAAACTTAAGATAAGGTATATCAGTAGATAGATAGATAGATAGATAGATAGATAGATAGATAGATAGATAGATAATTTCACCGTGGGCATCACAGGTAAAAATATTATAAAATACATGTAACTTGATTTGAAACATCTAATTAACTATTACATTAATTAGTTTTAGTTTCTCCTTCAGCAACAAATATGATACATTGAAATTGAATAAAACATAAATTTAGTTCTTGGTTCAATATCACAACTGATTTAATGAAAATAAATTGATCATTATCTAATTTCCCTCTTAAAATTTAAATTAGAAATTTCTAAATTAAATAAAAGATTAATTTTGTTTCTTATTTGGTTATTTGGTTACCACAACTTATGGCAACCATAACTTCAGACAAGATAAATAATTAAATATTTCAACATGGACATCAGATGTGTAAATCATTTATAATTGCTTAATATGAAATATCTAAATACATTTGTGTAGTTTCTTCTTCAGTATAATTTAAGATCTGAAATTTCTAAATTACATGTATAAATTAAGTTGAGCTTCTTCTCCAATATCAGTGAAAATTTTATAAAAATAAATTAATAACACTAATTTAGTTTTCTGTTCAATTTCAGATCAAAATTAATATAGTTTCCTTCCAATATCAGATCTAAATTTTCTGAATTAAGAAGTCATGTTTAATGATATAACTGTGCTATTTAGAGCAATGTGATTGCCTTTCCTTTTGAAAAACCTTTATTTACAAATTGAATTGTACTACATATATATATAGAACCCCCCCTTTTTTTTTACATGCATGCCTTAGATCATCATAATATGAGTTGCTATTTGATAATAATCTTTAACTGTATCTTTTTTTTCTAACCTTATACCATAAAGTTTTTGGTAAGGATCTTTTATCATTAAGTTTGTTTGATTTGGTTTCTGTATTTTTCCCTGTTCCATGTAATTGCATTACCTTTTGACTCTTTAACTTTGCTTCTTGATTTGAGTACAAGGCTTGCCAGTCCAGACTGTCTCCTATTTTAACTCCAACAATTAGTGTAGCTGAAACTCAGAATGAATAACAAAACCAGAAAACCAAAGCGTGTAATATAACAAATATATCTTATTTTTTACTGGCTCATACATGTACATGTCTGCAAATATACATGTGTGTGTACCCATATCTAGAAATTTAGCATTTACGTAAGTAAGGGACTGTTGCCTTATTTTATTTGCTTGGCTTGATTACTAAGTTTGATATAATTTGTACAAGTATGTGTATGTATTGATTTAACTTATTTAATTGACTTGCTTGTTCATAAATTAAAGACAACATGCATTATTTAAAAGCACGCGTACCCCTTAACAGAACAGACCGAGCACTCAATCACCAGGGCTTTAACTATCAGAGAAACAATCAGCATGTGAATCCTTGAAGAAAAGAGCATTGAGTAGTGATCCCTTCATTACTGAGCCAACCACTAATTATGAGTTCACAGACAGTGTACTAATTAACACTACACTTAACAGACATAAAATTAAATAACCATACATACCTTTATAAGGACAATTCAAATAGGAATGAAAAATGCAAATTGGATTATTATGAAAATGACAATTCAGATTTATTTATTATAACATTAAATGAAATTTTTTAATAAAACTGTTACTGATGTGATCCTTCAATAATTATAAACAATCGCACCTGCCTTTGATTTTGACTAATGACATTCCTAATTGATGATAACAAATTATGCATTTTGACATGTAAATTTGCTAATACCAGTTGTGCCTTAGGCCTATTAATGTTTTATATTATGTTGTGCAAGATTGCATACCAACTTTGAATGAGTTGCCTGTTTTTATGGTTATGACTGATGGACATTAAAGGATTTGTTGGTTTTTTTTACTTACAAGGCTTTAATGTAATCCAGGAATTCATTCAAAACATTACCTGCTAAAATGTCCTTCTTTTGGTAGTTCTTTGTCTGTGTGTGTGAGGTGACAAAATAAAACTTGGGTAGCTAGGCCTCCTGCCCCTGTCAACTGTTTGGACATACATGACATAGTAAGCTGTCATCTAGCTTGTAAACATGGACCTTACCTCTGCAACTGACATTAGCTCCTACAAGGCTACAAGACTTTGATTTACCATAAGTATAAAATACATAAATGCATTTATAGATATTTTTATTTATTTCTTTTATTGCTGCGACCTAATAATAAAAGGAATGTAAAGTACATTAAGCACAAATCGTAAAAAATTGTAGACCAAAGCTTCACTGCCTAACATCACAGCGCAACTACATACAATGTATGAACTACTAATGTAGCTCTTGTGTACATGTGCATGTCAGTCACGTAAAGTTCAGCAGGGTCACATTGGGTGTAATTTATATTCAAAATCATTTATGTTTCAACAAACGCAATTCCACCTTCCTAAATGATTATAATCTGTTATTGTGTTTAAAATGTGTGCATATGTTATTGAATTAGGATATTATCGGCAATTTTGTGATGTTTACCATTTCACAAACACCTGTAGCTTGAACATTCAAATAAAGGTGAAATCGATCCATCCATTTTTGAAATTATGTTAAAATGAAAGACTGATATCAATTTTAAATAATCAAATACATTCCTTCAGCATTTAGATCGATTCTCAATGCAGATTGCAATAAATTTCCAGACATGTCGATGTGTTCGTGACCTGAAATTCTAATAATAACCGGAACCTTAAATTGTTTCAACTAACAACCACAAATTATGTAATTTAACCTACAAAGCACAACAACGGCCTCGGCGATAAACGAATTTAAGTATCAGTACTTAAATTCTATTACTGACGTAAAAAAGACATAAAATCTGGAGACAAAAAATAAAATATTAAAACAAATACTGACATTGACATCTTGAAACATATATCATTAATTAGAATAGGTCATCAATTGTCTCTATTAACGATAATATTACGATAATTGAACATGTCTAAAAGCAACATTCTTCCATTAACATCATAAAAATATCCAACTTCACTGTTAAAAGCATAACCTATGTCTCCAATTAAAAATAAAATTTTGGCACGTGACGACAGTTCCATGAAACCGACGGTATTAGTCGTATACGAAAAAATAGTAAAATATTTTTGCCGGATATGCTCGAGTGCAGGGCAATGCAAAAGCAAATGTTCAATATCTTCAGACTCGCCAGAATCACATAACGGACAAAATTCATTTTCAGACAAGTTCATCCTTAATAGGTTTTTGTTGACAGGCAAATAATTTGTCCGTGCAAGCAGCTTCAATCTTGAAGATTTGAAGTCACTTGCGTCGGACAAATATGTCTGTCTTCCGATTTGTACATGACAATTTAAATATATGTTAAGACTACTCTTGGAAGTGACGTCTTGAAATAACTTTTCCCGGGTAAAATGTCCATATACAGAATCAAAGTTTTCAAAATCAAAATTATCTCTAAGATAATTAATTTCTTGTACATATCCTAAGCAGTCTTCGCCATGCCGTAGAAGCTCATCGAATACACGCACGCATAGTCTACTTACAGGTAATGTATTAATTCGTTTGAAATAAGATACTCTCTGACGAGTAATGAATGCCGTTACTGGCTCCCAGCCTAATTCGAGTAGCAGAGCACATTTAGGAATGTTCATTTTCGTATTAAGAACTATGGTCTAATAAATACAAGATATAGTTTTTTTTCTATATTATCACGACTAAGCTGATATTTCAATCTTCTTTTTACGTTGAGATGTTTTACACTAGAAATGATATTTTGAACATGGGTGTTCCACTTGGTGTTCCACTACTTAAAGTAAGTCCTAGGTGTTTACGGCAACTAGATATAGGAATCGACACGCCATTAAGTGTAAAAGAGGTGTCATTGTTTTCCAAATTTGAAAAAAAAATAACAATATCAGTTTTGTCAGGTTAAAGGACATACGCCATTTTCTTATCCAATCGTCCAAATCTCTCAAATCATGATCAATAACAGTTTCTATTTGTTCTTGATCATGATGAGAATAGTTAAAAGATGTGTCATCAGCAAATAATCTTCACAAAGAAGTAAGTCTAAGAGCATTATCATTTATATAGATTATAAATAATAAAGGTTCTAAAACAGATCATTGTGGTACACCTGCAGTCGTATTGCACAAAGAAAACAAATGTGAGGTTATTCAAGAGAAACTATTGGAGATTGGTCGGGTTACTAAATTGGTTTAAACCAATATCCGGAGCACCTGAGTTTACGTTATTGATTTCTGTTCGTTTGTGGTTTTTTTTTCGTGCTGTTCGTTCGTGTTTACTGGTTCTGTTGTTGCCCATTCGGACTTTTGACACTCAAATGTACCTTTGGTGCCTCTTTGCTTCCCTCAAAATTTGTGTAAAAACCGTAACAGAAAAATCAAACAAAAGCAAAATTCTATAAAAAAAAAAGTCTTAAGATGCACCATAGATTTTAACGCTGATAGTAAAACTAACGAACTGATATACCAAAGGAGGATCTTAAGTCAAGAAGCAAAGGCGAATTCTTGAGACTTTGAAAAACAACGACACAGTGTAGAAACACATAGTTATAAAAACTTGCTATCACAAACTGCCATAAAACAAAATTAAATCTTATCAGGTCTTCTTGATGGGTAAGTTTAATGTAAATATTCTTTTGCTTTTTCTTTGCTTTATACTTAATTTACAGAGACTGCTGACGCTATGATATTTTTCAGATATACCGATTGTTTCTGGGTTGGTATATATTGGAATAGTACATCTAGAAAACATATGTGGTATGATGGTAAGACAGAAGCCGTTCTATGGAATTCAGCTTGGGTACCTAACGAGCCAGATTGTATCACACAAACATTAACTAGCCCTATCTTTAACAGTGGTATTTGTAGTAATGGAAATGAAGAGTGTGTTGTTTTTGACTTCGGACACAAGGGGCCGGAGAATATGTTCAGATCAGAATATTGTGGTAAAACGAACTGTTATGGATTGTGTGTCAAACGTAAGTATTCAAAGCGAAACAGAGTAGATATGATTTACTCTCCACATATTCAATTTATCAATTATGAAGGACTCGGGTCATTATCAATGCCTTTCTTATTATATTCATTTTTTTGGCGCTGAATGATATTTCATAATTTGCTATCAAAAGGCTCAGTTTAAAATACAGTATAGATCGCTATAGATCTAAAAAAAAAAAATTAATTTCATTATATATCTTAAAATCATAAAATCAAATGAAATCCTAATAATGGTGACAATAACAATAAGAATATACCAAACTGTTTTATTAGGATCATTACCAAGTTTTACAGTGAGTTCAACCCTTTCAACTGTTAAGTCAGTGGCAACCACCAGAACTACGACTAGTTCTATTAATGATATCCAACCAACAGCCACTATACTATCACCAGGCCTCAGCATACACACAGGTGTAAGCCAACCTGTAGTAACTACGGAGCTATCAAGTACCATTTATTCATCTTACTCCGCAGTGACTGGTGTCTCAATACTAGTAACCACAAAGCAATTATCAGAATTTCCTACCAGTCAAACAGAAATGCCCACGCATTCATCGAGATATATTTCAACTAGTGTTGACGCCCTAGTTCCAAACACCGATTCAGCTATCTACTCTGCTGAAACCATCCAATCAGCAGCAACTTTCATGATATCTAGTCTTGCTCCTAGTACAGCATTACTTACTACAGAGTCGTCAGCTTTAGTGACAGCGGCACCTACAACCTTAATCACAGATTGGAAAGGAATCGCCCCAATTACGTATCATTTTGTTGTTGGAAGCTTTGGGCACTATAACTATTCCCGCGCAAGTAAACTATGTGCGAAAAATGGAATGACCCTACCTATTATCAAAGATGAATCAGAATGGGGACATTTTAGAGCCTATATGGATTATTTGTACCAGGCTGTTAGCTCGTAAGCTGTGTCTTTGAATATGATTGTGTATATGCTCCTGACCATATGAGTATCTGGACCATACGCGTATGGTCGGGGCTAATCAGAAATGCCGATATTTGATTAACTGATAAAACAATTTCGTTTTCACATTTCAAACAAAGTGTTTTCGAAAAAGAATAAACTCAAATTATTTATATGGATCGTTTGTTAAGAAAACACACCTTTTTACTCAGAGTTTATTTAAACGACGGCATGAAAAAAAAGGTTAATAACAAATTAACTGATTGACTAATTCAATGGCTTTTGTGGCAAAACACCCGGCATATATTTCTAGTTATTTCATGCAGCTAAAATATAAAATAATTTCATACGGACACACAAAGTTCAACAATTTTCTAAAACGTCCGTCATCAGAATATATTTTAGACCATATTAAAGATATTCGACAATTTGTGAAAACGGCGGTTAATATATTTGTGTACATTAATGGTCAATGGTAGAAAATTTTCATAACATGTTTCTTGGACTGTTGTCTCTCTAGACAGTTTATTTGAGCTTTAGATTTATATAATCCAATATTGCAAAACAAAGTAACGTTGATTTAGGTCTTTAATTTCATTTTCACTTTTGTTTTGTTTCATTTAGTCGCAAAATACTCATATGGTCTAAATATCTATATGGTCTGATTGACATAGCCATATTAGTACTAGTACTCATATGGTATACTCATATGGTCCAGAACATATACACTTGCCTTAAGTCTCCTTGATGTATGATAAATGTATGTATTTATTTATTGTATCAATGAAGGAGGGAAAGAAGTACCATAGGAAAAAATCTGCAGATCCAAAGAGTGAAACGAAACCATGTCAAAATGAAATTGGTCTCTTTGACCGTGGCGAGTAAGCAGTTCGTGCCTGTTACAAAACGCCATATATTTGCTATTAAAACGACTATTAGTAATGAAAAGGCTAATTCGACATTTTATCAAACCTTGTATTTTTTCTTGAAACATCTTAATGTAGATATTAATTGGATAGGTCAAAAGAAATTTGTCCGTACCCTCTAGTATCTATTGATTAAAAGGTCTTTATTAGTCAAACATTTTAATCTTTAATCGATATTGTCTCTCATCCTTAGGACGGCTTCAATGGGTTTTTGGGCTGGAATAAAATGGAACACCAAAGTACAGCGCCATGAATGGTCCGATGGCATCTCAGTGACTTGGGCTCTTTGGGAACCTGGTCAACCGTCATGTATGTCATCGTACCAAACTACAGCTGGAGTTTGTAGCGGTGATATAAGAAACTGTGTTGTTCTCATTCCAAGCCAAAACCAGCCGTATGCGAGCAAAAACTGTTCGAACAAATATAGTTTTATTTGTCAAAAAGGTGAGATAAAAATTGACTTTTCCACGTTAACATCAACAGGCTTTGTAAAATTTGCACTTAACACCATCTAAAAACAGATGTTACAAATAATTGAATTTATGTGTGGTCACATTACACTGAAGCAAAAGATTGAAAAAAAAGAGAGAACATGATTGAAAATGCCAAACGCTGTATGAGAGCAACAGAACCAAAATATTCCGAACTGGGACTCAAATTGTGACTTAGATCAATCTAGGTCTGGGGTAGGAAACCCTTAGAGTTTTGACAATTTTGAAATTTTCACGAACAATTTCATATATAGCTTTGATGTGTTCTTCAACAAAAACGTGTCGATGCCGCACCGAACTCCTCAAGCAACGATAACATAATAGATTTTCAAAGTCTAAGAAATGCCAATTTAAAGCCTATACAAAACTAACACTGGGAGTTTTTAGTAACGATTGAAAATTCAAGAAAAGTACATTAATGAAATATCATTTCAGGTGAATCGTATGTTCGATCAAAAGTGTTAAGATGCAAATGCCCTCGCAGGAAATTGAATACGAAATGGCATTACTTAGACGGAGCCAGAATAAGTGAACTTGCTGTTCAGGAAACGGTTATAAAGGACTTTAAAGAAAATGTTAAGCGCAATATCTCATTGGCCAAGGATACGTTGGCAGAACTAAAGCTCCGGCGAAAGATATCCGTGCAAGACAACCGACCAGTAGCTCAGGGACTTGGGTTTGTTTCGGTAATCGTTATTGTGGGTTCCATGGCTTTGATAGTACTTCAAGATGTGATAAAACTTCTTCGCTATGTAACAAGTAAAATAAAGTAAATGTCTTAGCAGGATACATAACTGCGTGAAATCCCAAATGACGATGATATTGCTTGCTTAAAACAGCACGAGAAAGACACTTGCAATGTGAGCCTGAAACTTGTTTTGTCACTTACTAGAATTGCTGAGTGCAATAACAAAATTGATTACTAGTATGTAAAAACAATTTACTAGTGCATATATATCATGTTTAATTTAATATTGGTTGGTGTCAAGACATGTGAATGATTTATTCGAATTGTAGAAATATTCAAAACATTAATGTATGAATGTAAAATGTACCCCAAAAGCAAATTATTTCTAAATATCAGAATAACTTTATGGTTTCCATGCACTGCTGTTTTTAGCATTGGCCTGCATTATCAAAGTTTGTAGTCTATAGGCATATGGTGTTAGATCCCTGTTACGGCTGGTGTATGTTGGATAGTGTCCAGCAGTGTGTAACCCCAAACCGCTATGGTTTTTATCTTGTGGAGATTTTCCCAATTTAGGTGTAGAGCTTCTTGGTGTAATTTTGCTAAAATTGATTGAGCTCAGACTTCTCTCAGTCTGTTGGCTCATGTTCGGACTGGATAGTTTGGAAGAACTTTTTATAGACTTCAAATCTTGAGCCATCTTTCTTGCCATTAGTCTTGGTGTCAGATAAAAATCTTGATCATTGTGTTGAACTTTATTTTTCTTTTTGTATCGTCTCGGTTTCGGTCTCAAATTTAATCTGCTAACCGCAGATTCTGCTGAGCTTATCATTGAAATGGTTTCGGGATTTCGTTTCCCCCTTGCAAAACTGACTTTCGATTTGGTTTTTGCGTGTTTATTTTTTCGTTTACTTTTCTTAGATTTGTACTCCTCGCATGCAAAACGAAGTCTTTTAATTTGTTCGGGCTGTAGAACAGGAAAATGTTTATCCATTATTGTTTCTCTTCCTGGCGTAGAACCATCGCGGACTCCGTATTTTCTGCTCAGAGACCGGGAAAGACCCGGGTCTACACACAAATGAGTATTGTCTTCACAAAATCGCGATAAAAGTGAAAAGTAACTTTGGCGGAATGTTTCCTCAATTGATTCTGAAATCCTCCTGTCCATAGCACCTGGTACGTGCGTATAAAAAAAAGTAGACCTGTAATTGATGCCTTTTCCGAGTATTATCAAACATGCAAACGTGCATATGAAAACAAGTCCCAGAAATGCGATATTAACAAACCACACTGCTCTAAAAAAGGTTGTTGTTGGAATGTTACAATTTGTTTTTGTAGTAGAAGTTTCTAAAGTACAGTTAAAGCTGTTTTTGAAAATATCAAAGTCTGGATAATGGATGAATATTTGGCCAGTTATACATAACAAACAAAAGAACATCAGAACAATCCATTTTAGTATGTACAAAATGAATATACTCGGCATTTTATCTGTGAGAATAGACAACAGAAGCTCTATAAAATTATCAAGTTCTCTGTGAAGGGTACCGACAGATACCGTTCTACGCATACCTTTATCAAACATCCGGTAGTACTCCGTCAGCTCATTTGATTGGTCAATAACTGCAGAAATTTGGTTTTTCAAGTTTTGACCGAAGCACCATGACCATATAAGAAGAGGAAGCAGTAGTGTTAGCGTTTCACAGATCGTGATAATTGGAAACAGTTTGTGTGGTATTAAAGCGAACTTATTAACATCGTGCTCATTCACTATTGTTGCAGTAGAAAATTTGCTCCAGCATTTGTCAGAATTTCCAGAATTCGATTTTCCACAGTCAATTTTTTCAACTGAAAATGGATGAGTTATCATTAGAATAAATTAAACCGGACTATTTTATGAATTACCACAGAAATCTGACTTATATCAACCCAGCAGCTAAGATATATAGCCATTAAAATTCATTGAAACACAAGGTGGGTTTTGCGAATGAAGTGTTTCATGTTTTGTTTTTATGAATCAACCTATGATTCAATACTTTTAAAAAATATAGCCACTTTTTTTTTTACCGAGTTTCAGAATTGTATTAGATAACACCCTAACAAGAGACTTGGTGGCTTTTGGTAATCGTTTCAATTTTCGCCTTGTAATACAAAATGTTTCTCTTTTACTAAATATTTTTGTTGTTTCTTTTGTTTTATAAAGGATTTCTTCATGAATCTTACAATTATGAATGCATATTGATGTTATACCTAATAATATGAGGTAATATGTTTTTGGAGACATATAGATAATACAGCATACTTTCTTTAAGGTTTCATATATTTGAACTTCAATCTAGAATTCAACCCCACACGCGGTTGGGTCTAGGCTTTTTTATTTACTGTGTGCATATAAGGAATTCTGAGCCCTGCTATATTGTTATATATACACACACAATACATGAAAAATAAAACCTTGAGACCAAAACGCCTGTGCTCGAGCTTCAGAGTTTTAAGACATGCGTTGTACATGTACATGTAGGTATAGTTTGTAAGTATTTCCAATTAATCAATTAACAAACATCTGGCTCCCTATAAGTTAAAACAGTATAAATTTGAAAGTAATAGAACTTAAAATATTAATTTTACTTACCGAGGTAAGGAATAACTAGGCAGATCAAAGCGAGAATTCCAATTATTGGCACCACGAGAAACTTTATAATTTTGTCTAGAAATATATCAGTCGATGGTTCCTTGGGATTCCCTGTCGAACATGCTGACCCCATTTCCAAAAGCAGATTTAAAAAAACCCTTTCAAATAGGACCTTTTCCTGTTAGCAGTAACTTAAAGAGATGTCAAACGAAAGTTTTGAATACACGCCGAATGAAGATAGTGACACTACCACCATTTTGGTTTGCTACTATTCATATGGACTATAGAAGTAATATATTTTTTTTTTGACGTTTCAGATTTTTAGTTTTAGGCCATCTGTATTACTTATGATATGTTATCTGGCATTTGATTATAGTACATAAAACATAGCTGATTAGTCAGGGCATGGGTTTTCTTAAAGCAAACATATGCTATTATTTTCATGTCTAAATAAGATTAAAATTTATTTTTGTATTGAAATAAAATTTTAAAATTCTCCTTCTTATTTAGAATTCGTCACACATATCATTTGTACAACGGATGTCAGTTTAATTCAGCTTATTTAGACAAATCCAGTTTTCATTAAAATGAATATCAAAATGATAGAACCCCGTAACTTCACTTTTAACTTGAACTTTAAAAGTTCGGAGAATCAAATAATAAAATGGGAATAAAGACTTGAGAAATATGTGATTTCCAAATAAATATGTACACGTTATCATGAGCTTGTTTTCTTTTTCGGAATGCAGTATTTGTTAAGAGTCCGTCCGTCGTCCGTTAACTTTTCTTCAAAAATCTTCTTCTCCGAAACCACTGAAGGGGTTGCTTTCAAACTTTGTACATTTGATATTTAGGGTGTCCTCTACCAAGTTTGTGAAATTTGTGCATGCCGACCAACCAACATGGCCGCCGTTGCTAAAATAGAACAGGGGGGTCAGACCATAGTTTAAAGCTTATATCTCAAAAAGTATAACAGATAGAGAAAATCTGAAGCAACCTTCCTTCTTCAGCATCAAAAGCTCTACGAAACTTTCCATTAAGTCAAAGTCTCCTCTTTGGAGTTATTTCCCCTTAATCATCAAAATTGACAATTTTCACAGTTTTTGAACTATATCTTGAAAACCGTAAGAGCTAGAGGAAAAGTTAGCATTGCAAAATTGTTCAGCTAATTTTTAGATCTACAAAAATTATTTCAGGGTCAAAACTGTCAGATCAACCTTTTTAGAGTAATCCCCTTTAAACTTGTTTGTTTTTTTTTCAAATGGAAAGCTTTGTAACTTTGTATTCTTGATCTAAAGAGTGTTGTCTATCCTTACTTGTTTCTTTAATGTTACTTAGCAAGTACATGTAGACCATGTTGCACACTATGTAAGAGGCTTTAGCATAAGAGATCAGGTGAGCGATTCAGGTTTCTGGGAGCCTCTTGTTTTTGTAAACTTGTTCCAATCGCAAATTAAATGTTGACTTGAAAATGAAAATTTTTAACAACACAAAAAAGCCGAATCGGAACGCAAGTTTTTCTAGTAGCTAAACTGAACTAAGGTCTAGGATATGTTCTTGTAAATAAACGGGGATTAAGCATTGTCCAAACATGTTTACTTTATCTCTTAATCGAGTTTACATAGATGACAAAAAACAAAAAAACAAACATAATGTTAACTCTTTCTCCTTGTTTTTCTCCTCTAGCGAATTCGTCTAAGCCATCTCATCAGTGTAAGAAACACTTAAACTGATCTAAAAAAATCCGAAACTCACAACCATCGCACCGTGCATTTACAATCGCCATACAAGGGCAACAGTCCCAAAAGTCGTGACAAAATATGCTGTCAGTTAAGTGTTTTTGCAAAAACTGATATAAAAGGTGAAACGTGGTAATAAAAGTAGAATTGTTTTTTTTATCATTTGTCGTTTTAAGTTTATCTGCTGACAATCTGAAGTTCTATGCTGGAAACATTTAACCAGTAATACTGTAAAATTCAACAATGTTTTATTTTTTTTTTGAAATATAAACAAAATAAAATTAATAGTTCTATATAACTTTTGCTTGAGAAAAAGATTTTGTCTGTAGACCAGGAATGGGTACACATGTTTTACGACCGGTTTCTCGTAAAATGTGCTTCACCTTCCCAGTTCTTCCTTTATTTAGATTCCTGGTCGCCTCTGGAGTTGTAACTCTAGGATCTGGTCTTGGACTAATCCTAATCTTCCCTGTGTGCATTAGAGTTTCCATTCGATGTCCTTGGTCCAGAACATAATTCGGATCACCTTCGACTTTTACCCTTGGAACCGGCCTTGCCGATAACGGAATGTTCCCATACTCTTCAAATAGCCGTTTTGCTCTGTTCCCTTTCGCGAGTTCGGCATTCTCGCTACCTTCTGGTTTGACTCGTGGGACAGCCGGTTCTGAAATGATCCCATTCATATAAAGTCCCGAATGTATAATGGGCTTCATCCGTTTGCCAGTATGAATAAGAGCTGTTTGTTCGGCCTCGGGTTTTACCCTCGGCACTGGTCGAGAAGATAACGGACACTGAGCGTAACTATGAATCAGTCTATTCATGCGACCTCCTTTATGAAGTTCGGCTGTCTGTTCTGCCTCTGGTTTTACTCTGGCAACAGTAGGCGTTTGTGGAGATTGACCAAACTCGTGTACAATTTTCTTCATGCGTTTTCCCCTGCTTACTGAAGCTATTGGTTGACCCTCAGATGTAACCCTACAGGGAGCAGAATCCGGCCTCGGTGTGACGTCTCGGTGCAATACTCGTTTGATAGTTCCATACTTGTCTCGTGTATAATTTTCAACAGATTGAGCAGTTGGACATCTTGGAACTTGTCTTTTGGATTCGAAAGGTTTGCCTCTTTTAAAAACCCATTGATCAATTGAGCCCCGTTGCTTCTTGGCATTGTCAACACCTTCAAACTTCAGCCTTGCTATTGGTACGGGATTTCTGTACGTTCCGTGCTGGTCAAACCCTGGATATGGGGAGACGGGCGAGTGAAGACCTGAATCTACTGATCTAGTGGTTTGTTGGACCATTCTGGATTCTATAAAAGGTAAAAAATATAAACAGACACTGAATTGCATTGTTAGCACCGCTATGGATGTGTTGCAACGAACAGAAACTTCTTGCCCTTCCGCAGCACTTGAGTTCACTCTTGAAGTGACGTGATTTCTCGCTGTAGATTGATTGTTTTGTGAGTGTTTCTTCGTGGTATCTGCAGATTTTTGCATTACCCTTTACACTGTTCGAATTGGTACCTTTTTCTTCTTTTAAACGAGTGATTAGGGGGAAGCTAAATGGGAGAAAAAAATCAATTCGGCTAAGTGTTTTATATTATAGGAAGTTATTTGAAATGGTTGTATGGGTATTTTAATAAAACATGCTTTCAATATCCCCCTTTATTAATGTAATATGTATTTGATATGTTTGACCTTTCATTGATTACATTACAAGATTGTTTAAGATTTAATTCTTGCTCCGGATCAATAGTTTCTTGGCGTTGTTCAATACTAAGATAATAAACAAAGTTAAAATGCACATTAAATTATTAATCAGCTAGTATTTGCGTACATTTTATTTCTTTTCTATACGTTAAAGCTTTAGACGATGAATAGAGATAAATTCCAAATGCCTTAACTTGACAAATTTGTTGATAAGAATTTAGAAAGTTAGGTTTGACATGATAATAATCACATTTTCGTGCTCTGGGCTGACTCAAAATATAATGCTGAATCGTAACCTTAAAATATCTTTGTTCATGTATCCTTCAAAATTTAAATAAAAATTCAAAAAGATACAGAAGATAAAAATCATGTAACACAGAGGGGGTCTGCAAACAACAGGCGTAAAAGCAGGATTTTGTTTAATTTGAAAAAAATATCTTGGGACGATTATCTGGGGAAAGTTGATGAAAAATTGGATTGTCGGACTAATGGACTGACGGGGCCGTTAACGTGAAACCGCCTAGAAATAAAAAAACTAATTGCAGTTTGAGTTACATATGCTATGGTTTCATGTTCATTTACTCAGGGATTAAATAAAACTGATTTTGAACATCCCTGATTTACTCCATGCCATTTCATAAAATATCAAATTAGTTGCATTTAAGAGCCCCCTTTTTAACATTGATTTTTTTTTAGATTTAGCTGTTAGATGACAGTGTTCCACTATCTGCTTTTGAATGTTTAAGAAGGGTTCTTCTGAAAATGTTTCAGTTAATGAAAGCTGCTTCCATTAAAAAAATTTGAGTTGGCATTTCTATATGGTCAAATTGAAAACGTTTACAAATTATGACAAAAAAATCTAAAACGGATGAAAAGTCTTGATTGAAATATTCAATCTTACCTGTTTGCTATTTAATATCAATATCCATTTATCTAAAAGAGAATTTAAAAACAATATAAGTTTAAAACTGTTAAAATCTACCTTTCAATTATTTAAAGTGCAATGTTCATAGGAGGGAGTATCTCAAAGATTAAAATGTTTGTCGTTTGCTTAAATGGCTGAACATGAATAATCAGACGACGTCCGAAAAAAAACCTATGGATCTTATAAATTGAACAAATCGTCCATGGATTTTACAAGTGTGACATGTGTAGTATTTGATTTAATTGGTAAAATCATCGACATGTGTTACCATGTTTATTTAGCAGTCGTTTTGAATGATTTTTTGGGGTATCAAAATGAAGAGAGATATGAAGGAAGGACTGCTCACTTTTCATTAATCTGAGCACTAATTAAATAGAAAATTGAACAATCTTATATACTTACACCAGGAATTAAAAACTTTATATTATATAGAGCAATATTTAATTATATACAAGTTTTTTTTTTAAATAAAACTTATTTGATTAAGAAATATCATCTAGGAATATGTACATAGGTGCATTTTATCCATAAATCAGCAAAGCCTTTATCCTGTGTGTCAGAAATACTTTTGTTTTTATACACTGACCTTAGATCAGAATGCAAATTTGCAAATTTTTATAAATTCTACAGAAAATGTAGGTCAATGTTACCCATTTATTAGTGAACATTGCTGTACTAGGCCAGTTAAAACGTGAAGTATCAATGCTATCTAATTCTTTAGTACCTGACCAAGAAGTGACAGACAAGACAGATTAGGACTATTTATGTCCCTTTCTCATTACTGGTTGTGCCATTACTGCTTATTGATAATACACTACATACATGACATATACATATTATCAAGGTAACTGGTTATAACCTAAGAAATCTCATCCATTTGATACAATGCAACATTTCTGATTGTTACATGTTGTCAAGTTCCTTTTTAGCTCGGTAGGGCTCATATGATAACCTGAGAATTGGTGACAGGGTGTGGCTGAAGGAATACCTAAAGTCTATTGCAGCTTACTGACAAATACCAAATTTACTATATTGGTACTTGTGGTACTCTGTGTTGGGAATGCCACACACAATGCATGCTTCAAATGTTAGTTAAGAATTGTTTTTCCACATGGATGACCACTAAGAAGTCGCGTACTAGTTAACTGACAAATAAAGAGGTAGGCTTGGTAATTGATAAATTATCAATGTAATTTACATAAAGCCAGTAAGTGTGTTAACTTTTTTTCATCACACATTGGCGAGTTTATATAGTAGAGGAACCCAATGACGACAGACATCAAGTTTACCTTTAAAGAAAACAAAATATTGTAAAAGACATTTATTTTTCAACAATTAACAATATACAAAAATGTACATAACTATACAACAATAATACAAAATTAATATACAATTTTTTACAGCACTCTTTAAGATACAACATGTCTATATCTTATTAAAATAAAAAGCTTCGCCGAGCGCAGCATGATACGACCGCAACATGTTGAACCCTGTACATTTTAGGCCCAATATGGATAGTCTATTGCTCTGGACACATGCAGCCCATGATGGACTGACAAAGGTTTTTGACACATGCTGCTCTGGTGGACTTTCCACCCAGGGGGTAAAAATATAAATTTTCAATTTTGTATTCTACTCTTGCAAAAAAATTGTCAAAATCGGACAAGAATTTAAAAAAAATCAATTTCGGCCCCTTTTGGCCCCTTATTATGTAACAGGTGAAAAAGGGGTGGGGTTGCAAAAATAATTTCTCAAATTTGGATTCAATACTTGACAAAAATAAACTTGCAAAAAAAAATTCAAAAACAAACCTGAAATAAAAAAGTTTTGATTATGGCCCCTTTTGGCCCCTAAATACAAAACAAGTGAAAAAGGGGATGGTCACAAAAATTAATTCTCAAATTTGGATTCACTACCTGACAAGAATAAACTTGCAAAAAATTTTTTTAAAATCGGACCACAAATAAAAAAGTTTTGATTTTGGCCCCATTTTGCCCCTAATTACGTAATAGGGGAAAAAAGGGGGGGGGGTTGCAAAAATTAATTCTTAATTGTGTAAATGAGCTGAACATTTAAGCAAGCAACAGCTTCTCTCTACCTGCTATAGTTTTCATTTCATAGGCCAAAAACATGAAAAAACATTATTTTAGGGGCTGTAGCCCCTATAAGGGGTCATCTGACAACTTCGACCGTATGGAGTTTTTTGTAGAGCTAAATGAGCTGAACAATTAAGCAAGCAACAGCTTTTTGCTATCTGCAATAATTTTCATACTATAGGGCAAAAACATGAAAAAATGCTATTTTTCACCTTTAAGGGGCCGTAACCCCTATAAGGGGTCTTCTGACAACTTCGACCAAATGGAGACTTTTGTAGAACTTTTGATCCTGAAGCAGTAGGGTGGCATCAGATTTCATCTATCCCTTATACTTTTTGAATTACAAGCCAAAAACAGTAGTCTGACCCCCCTGGTCTATTTTTAGCCACGGCGGCCATGTTTTTTTGACAAATCAGAAATTGAAACATTACTATAGTGCAGGACACCCTAATGATCAATCATACCAAGTTTCATAGAATTCTGTTCAGTAGTTTCAGAGGAGAAGATTTTGAAAAAGTTATTGTAAGAACAAACAAAAAAGTTACAATTTTGGCCCCTTTTGGCCCTTAATTTCCAAACGAAAAAAGGGGGGACTCCCAAAATCAATCCCATCCATCCTTTAATGGTAAGAAATATCAATGTCAAATTTCATTGCATTTGGATAACTAGAACTAAAGTTATCGTGTATACACTAAAGTTAACAGACGACGACAACAACAACGACGACGACGACGACAGCGTCATACCATTATACGTCCGCAAATTTTTTGCGGTCGTATAAAAATGATTGATCTATGTCTTTCAAAAGGCCCTATATCACTGTTGTTTTAAGCAAGAGATATATGTTATTTTGTACTAATTTTAATTTTAGGCTGTGTTCACACTGTCTGAGTGAGAAACACATTTTAAACTTGTTTATTAATTACTGACTTTTGATCATTAAATTACCAAGTAACAAAAAAAAATGAAATTAGTATTGTTTGATTTCTGCACCTGTATCATGTGTATGAATACATAGTTTAAATCAATGTATCACAATGTATCATGCATTACAATCTAGTTTTCATAAAAGTTGTTTCACGTGAGCATTGTTGATGTGGTTTTCCCCCTAAGTGTGCTACCAATATGGAAAATAAGACATGCTCATCTGCTATTATAAAATTTGTATACTTTTATCACAAAGTCTGTATATGATATAATGTAAAGCTATTGAAAGCACCATTTTGTGATTTGTGAAAGTAAAAAATCATAGAAAACACATAAAATTTCTTATGTCTGTAAAAAATATAGGTAAGAAACAAGAATATGTCTGAAATACATAATGCCCCATCTTACAACGTTTGGGACGGACGTACAGACCCAAACATTATATTGCCCCTACTTTCCTAGATGGGGCATAAATGTGTAGTATAATTTACATCTATAATACAAGTCAGCTGTTAACATCAGATTACTTTTAAAAGAAATTAACATTTGATACCCTACTCAATCAGTAACATAGCATCAATTCTAATTTTACAAAAATATATCATTAACAAAGTCATCATCAATTACTAAACAACAGCCATGCAATATATTATATAGTTTAACATTCATAAAATCAAGTCCATCTACCAATTGATTATTATCTAAGTATGAAAAAGATAAACAAAATTTGATTTCCTACTTTAAAAGTAATTTGGAATACATTTACAAAATTCAGAATGTAGATACAAATGTAAGTGTTTTTGTCTATACTTATATTACAAAATTTGATAAATAGTGCATTTTATCTACAATAAAAAAACAAACATTCTTTTTACAAACTAGCCCAGAAAAAAACTGGATTTCAATATAGTTTAGTGTTTTAGAGCTGAAATACATGATGTATAAATCTTTTCATCAAGTCTATGTTCTACCTTAAATGATTTAATCAAAACATGATATGACACAGAATCAGCCATAGAAATAAAACTATATCATATTTCAGTTTCATGAATTAATTAAATTTTTTTCACAGATACAACATTATTATTGTATCAATACAACCCTATAAAAGTAAGCCTTCCAGAAATCATACTTAGACTTGAATCATTTTGATCAGCTTTTTAGTTTTAATACTAGAGAGTTCACCCATTGTTGACATTCTACTACTTAGGACCCTGTCAATATTGAGGAGGCTGTCCATACTGGCTGTATGTATTACTTGGTTGTTGCCCCCTCTGAGCCCCCATCTGTTGTTGTAGCTGTGCCATCAATGCCGCCTGAGAACTATGTGGTGGCTGTGCGGCCTGTTGCTGTGGAATTTGTTGTTGTTGTTGCTGTTGCTGTTGAAGCCGCATCTGTTGAAGGTGAAGTCTTTGTTGACGTTGTTGTTGACTAGAGACCATGTGTTGTGGCATGTATGACCCTTGACCCTGAGAGGACATACCCATCTGGTTGTAGTTAGATATGTTGTTCATTCCCCCTCCCTGCATGCCTGGTTGCATTCTGCTGAAACAGTCAAATTAGTAAATAAATAGATTTAACTTAAAACCAAGGTGTGGAAATACAAGGAGATAAGGTATCTGTATTTACACAAATAATCCACATTTTATTTTCCAATTTATCTCATCTTGGGATAATAAAAGATTTGTAAATATGATAAGAATATGAAATGCTTATCAGTTACTTAATAGTATAATTTTGTACATATGAAAGTATCATTCTGGTTGTTGAATTTTTCTATTACAAGCAGTTAATTTACTGAAAGCTGAACACAAAACAACCCCTCGTCTGGTTCTTCAAAGACCACTAAAATCTAACAGGTCTTAAAATTGTTACCATGAATCAAATCATCAGTCATTTGTTAAACTTTTACAAAGATAAGAAAATCTTGTCAAAGTCAAAAATGGCCAGAGTACATTTAACAGAAAGTAGGTGAGCCACTTACCAGATATTGAATCCCACATTAGGGATCCCCACTCTGATGCTGTATACAAAATATCAAGTGGCTGTGATTAGTAGTTGCTGAGAAAAGTGTTACAAAAATTTCTTCCCTGCCCGCCTGACCTTCACCATTTTATAACCTGAATTTTTCACTATGTGAAATCCGGCCAAAAAACTGAAAAAATGCATATCTGAATTACATATCACCATTGAAACATATCACAATAATAGAGAATTTAAGGGGGAAACTGCAATTGTTTTTTAATTCTTAAGTTCATAAAATCATAAAATTCACCTGGTGCCAAACTGTTGCTGAGGTTGTTGTGACATGTATCCTTGTTGACTGGCCATTGGCATTCCCATGCTGGGAGTTTGAGAGCCCTGATATGATTGGTTGAATCCTTGTGACATCATCTGGTTCCCAGGGATGTCACTACCCCCTGCTCCCTGTGGTCCGATACTGTACTGGTTGTAATTCTGGGAGATGCCTGCTGAAACCATATATGAACATTTAATCTAGACCTTGAAACAAGTATGACTGACATGGCAAACTTGTTAAAAGAGGTAAAATTTTTATCACACATTAACTATTATGAAAGGGTAATATTATAAAAGAAAATACTATAAAATCAATCTTTTAATAGAATTCCATTCAAGTTAAATACAAAAGTGCTCAATTTCAACAATAATTGCAAATCATGGCATTTAAACTACGTTTTAAGACAACTCAACACATCTTAACCCAGCAATCTTACTCTCTTTGACGGTACCTGGCTGATTCATAGGCATTTGTCTCCCGAACATTCCTGGTGGCATGTCAGTCATCCTGTGTCTCAGCTGACTTCGGACCATCTGAGATTTCTGTTGTTGTATCATCTGTAGCTGGTTATAGGGCGGCTGAGAGTTACCTCCCATACCGTAGGCATTGTTACCACGGTGTCTAATCATGGTCTGGAGAGCAACCTTGGAGGAGTTATATTGCATGCCATGTCTAGGGCCTGAAAATAAAAAATATACAGTTAGGCATTTTACAAAACATTTAGAGAAATATAAAGCTAATCGCTACATAAAAGTTCCCTTTTAAATATGATATGAAAATACTGTGTACATATTAAAACATAAAATTGTTCATAATAATAGTCAGCAGCAGTAGGCTGTAATACATGTAGGAAGATCTTTATTGAGTTTTATTAGTAACACTGAAAATTTATAAATTTCCTATTTTCAGAGTTTTCTATAAGTTTTTACCATTTTCTATACCATGATACTGAGAAATATTTTGATTCATGAGAATCACTTCTATTGAATTGAAAATTAAATGTTTAGTTTGCATGTACATGTATTTATGACTTTTTGGCTTCAACAATTTTTTTATAGAAATTAATCAGAGCTTGAAATAACTGGTTACTTTTGGGCAGGGCTGGCTAAAATTTGACTTAGTTTATAGAAGAAACTGGTAAAAACTGAATTCAGGGCTGGTTACTTTTTGGGCGAATTTCCTACCCTGAGTTTATACAAAAAAATCCTTTTTTGTTTGAAATCTTGTGGTTTGCTTGACTGATAATAACCAGGAAAATAGTTTTTTCATGAAAATTAATATTTTCACAGTATAAAACTTCCTAAAATTACCTGGAGGCATATTAGGGGAGTAGATATTGGGGTGTGGTTGTTGTTGGGGCATCCCCCAGACAGATGGTCCTGGCTGTCCATAGTCCCTCATGTTGTACATTGATGACTGAAATAAAAAGAATCTATATATGTGAAAATGATCAAAAACTCAATACATGGCACATCTAAACACAGGAATGGATTACTAGTATTGTACATTAATGATTGAAAAAGAAAATTATTGACTAAAATGACCCAAAACTTATCAAAAGAATACACACAAATTAATGCATTAAGTAAGATTAGAAATGTAGCAAATACTACTTCAAATTGTACATAGATGGGTGAAATAAGTAAATGATACATATACTAATTAATGACAAAACAGTACACACACAAAGTAAAGGAAGTTATGGGTGCCACCTCATTGTAAGGTGAACAAGGCCATTAAACTGCATGGGATAGTGAGCATGTCAATTAGACAGTGCTATGGTTAGGTTTGCAATACTTCAGTGTTTCCCCAGGCCCTGATAGCATCTTGGCAATGTGATGCTATCTGAAATTATCTTTTATATTTCATGAGGAGTGTGATGCTATAATTCTGAACCAAAAGATGCTATTTTCATTGGTTGATTGTTAGTTGTTTAATGTCCCGTCGGCGATATTGCAGCCATCATCGGGACATAAACAGGTTGAAATAATAACACATTGATATAAAACAAAGTCAAAAGACCGTAGATAAAAAAACATTATGACTACAAAAGAAATAGATAAAATAAACATTTAAAATAAACACACTAAAAAATAAAACCATTTACAGCAATAGCAAAAAAAAAAAAATAACTAAACCAAAACGAGCTTAAGATTAATTAATATAGCAACAAATGGTCATTTTATTTTAAGAATTATAATTTTGAGTATTGACCAGTTTCTTTTAAAAATGATAAAATGGCATGCTATTTTGAAAATTGCAAATACATGTACCAGGATGCTATTACAAATTTCTGGGGAGAATACTGAAATTACTTATTATAAAATTGAAAAATCTTCAGGTTCAAACAATTCCACTATGTAATTTTAACTATGATAAAAACTTAACTTTGACATATCTTTTCATCTTTTCATAACATTGATTATGTCAGTATAGAACATTAAAATTTTGTTGTTGTGTAAAAAATAAAATGTCTTTATCCTATTCTTTAAGATTTGATGCATTGAGATTGCTATGTTTGAACTAGCTATATACTAAACATGAGAAATATGCAATTTTGATTTCCTTCTTTGGCTTATTTACCTGCATGTAAGAACTACCACTTCCACTATTAGTTCTCTTAACTTTCTTCCTCTTCTTTTTATTGTCCTGTGGGGCGGACTCTGATGATTCTTTAGGTTTGTCATCCTAATAACAAATAAAAAAATGTGTGTCGAAAGATATGGTTAATAAAGGAACTGTTGATAATGTTGTTAATAAGATTTTCCTCATTTAAGCAGCAATCAAATCAAAATGTTAGGAAGAGACAAAACCATACATGTACAAGGAGTGAGTGAGTGAGTGAGCTGGTGTTTTACGCCCGTGCAACGCTATATAGGTTAATTACAGGCGGTGAACATGAAAAGGGTGATAAAATGAACATGAAAAGATGATGATTAAATGAAATATGGGGGTGGGGTGGGAAACAAAGGACGATAAATTTTGAAGAACCACAGGATAAGGGGAGAGGTTGGTAGGGGCGGCAAATTTAGCCTATGTGGTGCACTAGTTGGCGGTCCACAAAGGGGTCTTTTACGTGCATGAAGCGTGGCACTCTCCACACACGTTGGCCCACTATGGTCGGCGGTCAGGGTTTTCCGTATTATAGACCTGACAACCCCTGCGGACAAGGCCCACCCTATTCAGCCACCTAGGGTACACACTTGGTCACTCTGTGGGCTGAGCACTGATCCGACGTCAGAATCCTAAGACCCTTAGTCACCTCTTACGACAAGCTAGGCTCTGCTGCGGGCATATTAGCCACCTGGGCCCCACACAGGATACATGTACAAGGAAAAATATCATAAAAACAAATTTTTGAAGAAATAGAAGAAATGTTTTGATCCATTTCTTCTTTGATTGGAAAATGTTATACATTGTATAAAATGGACAGAATAAAAACACACAATAAAAGGGGAATAAGTTCAGGTGTTATAGAGGGATGAGCAGTTCCTGCTTGTTGTCTTGATGAGGAAATAATAATATTTGGATATAAACCCCTCTTTTGGTATGCAGTATTCCATGTGTTTTTAAAGGGTATTTGGTCCACCAAGGTGCTGTCATGCAATATTTCGACTTTTAATACATGTATGCTAAAATCTTTAAAACTTTTTGATTATTTGGTATTCCAACCTTTTATAATAATATTTTGTATTCAAGGGGGTAGGGAGCAATTGTGAAATAAAACTCTTAATAGCTGTACCAAAGAAAATATTGCTTCACCGAAAAAAAAAAGTTTTAAAAGTCAACCAAAAAGACAGAAAGTTGAAGTCATCACTTTAAAATATAAAGAATAAATAACTAATGGTCAAAACCTTAATGCAAACAAAAAGCTTTTGGCTGTCCAGAATTTTTTTTTCTAAAAAAAAAAATTGAAATGCACACAAAAAGCTTTTGGTTGTTCAGGAAAACAGATTGAAAAAAATCCTAATGCTTACAAAATGGTTTCGTCTGTTCTGTCAGATAAAAATTCTTTTAAAAACACGTAAAAATAAACAAGATTACATATATTTATTCCGTTAACTGAAAGTATTGAATAGAATTATCTCCCTTTAACATTAAAATATTTTTGTCTAAATGTAGTGCTTTCTTTTAATACTTAATATTTACCATAAAACATCTACGACAATTTAAACTAGCTAATTTTTAGATAATAAATACAGATAAACAGTTAGAAAGTCATTCATTTTTACATTAAATAAATGAAAAATACCACTATTGTTGTTTTATCTAAAGATTTTATAGTATCCCAAACTCTTACATTCTGTAACACTCAGGTTTCTTTCATTTGACTTATAAAGTCAAAGAGGTTACTCCTATTTTTAAAAATTCAATAGTAGATTTACTATTGTTATAATGAGATCAACAACATCATATGGTAAAAGATTTAGTACGACTTGCATAATATGAGGGATACTGATAGATCAGTGCAACTGAGGCATGAGACGTAGACAAGGCAACAGTTGTGTCTTACGGAAATAATATGCTCCCCAAATACCCAGTCAGGCAAACCTTTCGCTAAACAAATAAATGCACCACAATGTACAAATTCTAGAACTGGTGCATACAATATAATAATTAAAACATTCAATCAATTTAAAGCGTACTAAAAGTTACATGGAAAGTACTTATAAAAGTGAATAATCTTTTTATCATTAGTGTGGTATAAGATGAGTAAAGTAAAAAAAAAAAAAAAGAAAAACCATTGGCTGAAGGTGGAGCTTAATGATGTCAGAGGGCAAATATTTGTGGTCAGGGGTAAAAAAATGAAAATTATTGACCAGTCAATAGTTCAAAACTAGTGAAAAAAAAATTGTATAAGCATTTTGTAAAGAAAAACAATACAGAGGTATAATAAATAAAGGAAAATAAAAATGGAATCCCTGAGGGCTGTTTTCATGTATACGGTTTTTAATACTAGCTATAGATGAGTAATATTTTGGGACTATTTTATGTGTCCCTTGCAGGTTTAACCCTATATGGGAGCTATAATTATCATTATACATTGAACTAAATTTAATCTTCATTACTTAACCATTTATTACAAAATGAATCATTGTGATTTTGCTGTCTTCCAATGTGTCTTAAAAGACAATTTGTAATAGTTATAACATGTACAAAATTTTGTGTCCAAAAAATTCTTTGGTTCAGTGAATTTTGTCTTATACAGTGTTGTAGTGAATTCACCTTTTCTTCTTTTCTCTATGCTCCTAAAGAATGATGTTATCTGCTAATTTTGACTCTGTTTTAGTTCTATTTAATATTCATTTATTTTGATTTCTGTATTTTGTTCATTTGTACCTACCCTTACATAGTATCTTTCATTTATTTTTACTATGGAGTAACTCTAATGTCAGGTCTAGTTATTCAACGCAAAATGATAAAAAGAGTGGTATTAGAATTATACATATTAACTTACATGTTTTTCTTGAGGTGGCTCTAAATCTTCAGGTGGCAAGTTTGGTGCTTCCAAATAATAACTTAGACTCTTCCTCAGTGAATGAGTATGGTATAAATGTAACCTGTAGATAAAACATCAGGGTTAATCAAAATTGTAGCATATCAAAATTTTTATAAAACAGAATGGTTTAGCAGAAGTTGATGTCTTTACTTCTCTAGGACAAAGAACATAAATAAAACAAACTGTTGCTCTGTTTTGGTCAATATTTACAATGTTATTTAGTGAAATGCTTAATATTCCATATTCTTTTCAATGATGTATGCACATACATGTATCCATGCCCATACACAGCAGGGTGAGATGAGTGCCAACACACCCCCTTATTAAAGAAAATATTCAAAATTCCTGGAGAATTTTATTCAAGTTGTTGCTGCACCCCTATAAATTTCATAATGCTATATGTTGATGCATCCCCTTTGAAAAAAGTCTGTGTACGGACCTGGTATCCTACAGAGTTTGTGAACAAAATGCATCACCATGACAGAACAGGATAGAAAGCCAAGCCAAGCTGACAGAACAGGATAGAAAGCCAAGCCAGGCTGACAGAACAGGACAGAAAGCCAAGCCAGGCTGACAGAACAGGATAGAAAGCCAAGCCAGGCTGGCAGAACAGGACAGAAAGCCAAGCCAAGCTGACAGAACAGGATAGAAAGCCAAGCCAGGCTGACAGAACAGGACAGAAAGCCAAGCCAAGCTGACAGAACAGGATAGAAAGCCAAGCCAGGCTGACAGAACAGGACAGAAAGCCAAGCCAAGCTGACAGAACAGGATAGAAAGCCAAGCCAAGCTGACAGAACAGGATAGAAAGCCAAGCCAGGCTGACAGAACAGGACAGAAAGCCAAGCCAAGCTGACAGAACAGGATAGAAAGCCAAGCCAAGCTGACAGAACAGGATAGAAAGCCAAGCCAAGCTGACAGAACAGGACAGAAAGCCAAGCCAAGCTGACAGAACAGGATAGAAAGCCAAGCCAGGCTGACAGAACAGGACAGAAAGCCAAGCCAAGCTGACAGAACAGGATAGAAAGCCAAGCCAGGCTGACAGAACAGGACAGAAAGCCAAGCCAAGCTGACAGAACAGGATAGAAAGTCAAGCCAAGCTGACAGAACAGGACAGAAAGTCAAGCCAGGCTGACAGAACAGGATAGAAAGCCAAGCCAAGCTGACAGAACAGGATAGAAAGCCAAGCCAAGCTGATAGAACAGGACAGAAAGCCAGGCCAAGCTGATAGAACAGGATGGAAAGCCAAGCCAAGCTGATAGAACAGGATAGAAAGCAAAGCTCACCTATGTTGTTCTTCATATTTTAATGGTTTCTTCTCTAGTTTAACAGCACCAAAGAATGTCCAAGACAATGAAGGAGGGTACTTAAACCCTTCTATCACTTCCCATGGACTTATCTTCTCCTTCTTAGATACTTGGAAACCCTAAAAATAGCAATGGAAGAACCCATTAATAAAACAAAATTACATATATAGCAGTTTATACAGAATTTTCATAATTGTTATTCTCCTTTTAATATGTAAAACTCTTAAACTCCCCTAATGACATTCTAAATTTGAAAATTTAAATCATGAATTCACGTTTATTGGTAATTTACCAAGGAGAAACGTGTAGTATATCTACTATTTAATGTTTGCTAATACTTACTATTTACCTTAATTTTTGCATTTTATAAAGTTGATCTTTGAAAAGAATCATTTTAAACAACCTTGTTAAAACAAGAGTTAACACTAAAGTATGTCTCACCTGCCAGCACCATCAGAAACAATTATTCTTTCTTACTTCCACTATATTTTGAATTTATATGGATTTTCAGTTTCTGAGATGAAAAGATGTTTATAGAACTTAAACATTGCAAATATATGCAATAAAAATAATCAAAGTCACTCAACCTTAAAATTAAGGTCAAGGTCAAAAGATGAGGATGTAAATGAGCTAAGCTACTACTGGGGCATATGCAAACTAAGTTTCATTAACCTAGGACCTATAGTTCTTGAGATATGGAGGTGCTTGCAATCTAACTTTTCCATTGCTATTATATGTATTGAAAATTGTCAAAGTCACTCAACCGAAAAATCAAGGTCAAGGTCAAAAGATGTGGATGCAACTGTACTAAGCTACTACTGGGGCATATGCATACCAAGTTTCATCAACCTAGGACCTATAGGTCTTGAGATATGGAGGTGCTCGCAAAACTTTTCCATTGCTATTATATGTATTGAAAATTGTCAAAGTCACTCAACCGGAAAATCAAGGTCAAGGTCAAAAGATGGGGATGCAACTGTGCTAATCTACTACTGGGGCATATGTATACCAAGTTTCATCAACCTAGGACCTATAGTTCTTGAGATATGGAGGTGCTCGCAAAACCTTTCCATTGCTATTATATGTATTAAAAATTGTCAAAGTCACTCAACCGGAAAATCAAGGTCAAGGTCAAAAGATGGGGATGCAACTGTGCTAAGCTACTACTGGGGCATATGCATATCAAGTTTCATCAACCTAGGACTTATAGTTCTTGAGATATGGAGGTGCTCATAAAACTTTTCCAAAAAGTTAACGCCGCCGTCGCCGCCGGTAAAGTAACACCTATGTCCCGCTCTGCTTCGCAGGCGAGACAAAAAATCCCACTTATTAAAGAAATTTAGCTATTTCAAATAATATGACATAGGTTTTTGCTCTAGAAGAGCCACAGTTGTTGTTCCCCTTTCAATACACCTTCATTCTTCACAAGGGCTATAACTCTTACCTGTTTTTTCCCAAACCCATCATATTTATTGCCCTTGCTGTCCACCTGCGTACCATGAGGTTCACACACAATGACATCATAAACTCTCTTTGGCAGCGGAAGTAATTGTCTGATCTTGTCTAAGGAGTCTGATTGTAGCTTATCACTGAACTCTTTCTATCATTATAAAATAAATGTTTAAAAATAATTTTAATTTAAAT
This sequence comes from Arcuatula senhousia, assembly GCA_963971305.1. Taxonomy (NCBI): domain Eukaryota; kingdom Metazoa; phylum Mollusca; class Bivalvia; order Mytilida; family Mytilidae; genus Arcuatula; species Arcuatula senhousia. The sequence goes on from OZ020304.1 coordinate 67,652,217, forward strand.
GAAATTAAAATATATATGTGATGTCACACAGTCACAAGACATCAATGTGTAGATGTATGGCTAAAAAAAACAAACAAAATGTCCTCTGTGTTGAAAACATTAAACATGCTTTCAGTTTTCATTAAGCAATCATTAGCTGAATATTTATCATTAATATTCCTACTAACAAGGTTTTGGTTTGTGTTCTATTACAAAATCATTTTTCAAAAAGTAAGTTAACTACTGGTATGTCAAAGACTTGATTTGAAAGAGACATTGCGTTGCTATCTATTTTTAAATACACCTAACTATATGTTAATAAAGTCATTTGAAAAACATCCAAATCTTACCCCCAGTTTCTTGATCATCATATTCTATATATATTCCTTCACCTTTCTTCAAGCCTAATAAATATCTTACCCTCAATTTCTTGATCAGCATGGTGTATGATTTTGTATTTTCCTCTCCCTTTTCATTGCTATCATTGACTAGTGTACCATTTATCAGAACACACAGCATGTCCAGGATATTGGTGAAAAGTTCACTAAAAAGGAAATACTTATCATAAGTAAAAGGATATTTTCTTAGAGTTTTCTAATATATAAACATTGTAATGTTGTTCATTTCATGAATTTTGAAGATTGATATGATCTAACATAAGCTCACAAAAAAAAAGTTTTGCATAAGATCCAAACATCATTACAATGTCAAAATTATAGGACAAAACATGAGAGAAATTACTCCTAAAATATGTGCATTAGCACCATTTGAAAATGTTCTATTTGTTTTATAAGCAGAATAAAAAAATATTAAACTTCTCAGGCCCCTGCCTCATCTGTTTTGAGGCAGCCTCATTGTCCCTTTTAATGCTTTTTCATAAAGTAAAAAGAAAAAATCACCAGCCTCATCACTTTATTTGTGAATTTACAATGTAAAAAGCTACCTCATACACTTTATAGACCAATAAAAAATTAATAAGAAGCCTCCCTGCCTCATAAGTTTTTGATAAAAATGGCCTGAGAAGCTAAAATTTATTATTGTATGGCCTTAGTTGCTTACTTATTAGACTGAGCATCCACAATACCACTGGTGACCAGCTGTAGTAAGAGAAATGTCCAATCAGTGGTATTAGAGTTACTCTTCTGTATTGTATCAAACATCCCACCAACCTAAAAGAAGAAATGTATGACAAAACATGACAAACAATTGATGCTATGGGGTTGTCATAAAGGAAAAACAATGGCTAAACTGGTCTCCAGGTCATTCTAAAAGTGGTGCAACATTTTCTAAATATTGAAAAACTTAATATAATATTGCAAACTTTTTACGACAAAACATATTTTGAACTTTAAAAAGCTCTCTGTATACATGTAGTGATAAATTATAAACATTTCATATTTGAAAGCCACTCGTATCTAAATAAATTACATCATCAGTTCATGAATATTCAAAACTATTCATAACTACATTGTACTAACCAATGAGGTAGTCAGTTATCTTGTAGGTTTTTTTGCACTTTATATATTTATGACTTATTGTATCAATATACCTTTATACATGTATTTAGATGATTGATGGTAAATATGTGAAATAAAGATGATTTTATTCATGGTACATATACAGAGTTTGCTGTAGTGCTTCATGAATATTCAAAACTATTTATAAATACCAACCAATGAAAGCCTTAGCTGTAGTGCTTCATGAATATTCTGTCGCTCTTTAAATTCATCTGGAGTTTTATCCTAAAAGACAAAGAAGTAAATCACTGTTGACATTCTAATGGAATATATTCTAAATAATCATGAATATGACATCAGGCTAATCAAAATAAAAAGACAATTTATTGAAGCTAACAAACATTAATCAAAAAGAGTTTGAATTTAGTTATTCTTAAAAATTTAAAACTTAAAGTTTATAATTATTATAGGGTAAAAGCTTGTAGTGAAATTGAAAAAAAAACAAAAAAAAACACAACTTTTGTTTATCTTACCAGAGCATCTTTACAATTGTTAATAAACTGTTGATGTAATAAAGAGCACAGAAGACCCTCTCTTTGTTCATCTTGTCCTTTCAGACACGTCAGTACCAGTGATAAGAACGGCTGATGACCAAGTAATGTTTTGCTGAAATGAGATCAATATTCAAATGTTTTTCAAAACTTGATAATTGAATCTTCTTGTATCAAAATGATATGATATTAAACCAATACGATGTGGCTTGTTTGACATGATTTTGTTTCAATATTTCCATTTTCTAAGAATTGCACATGGTGAATTTCTTCTTTATTTTTTCAATTCCTTGTTTTAGAAAATTGAAGCATGTCAAAAATTCAATAATAAAAAAAAACCCAAACAAACAAAACCCAAAAAGTAAGCTATAGTCGACTAGAAAAATCAATTGAGTTCACTTTTGTTTTTAAATGAGTTCTGGTTGCACTTAAGTTGCTTGTTATGATTTTTTATTGTTTTCTGTGGACTCTGAGACAGATACACTTTTGATATCATTTTGCATACCATGATGCATATACAGTAAACAAAAAAAATATGACCACAGTGAATGATCTATATATAATAAGTATTTCTATCAAGTAGTCCATGTTTTTACCTCTTTAAATTCCTCTCTTTATCAAACTTCTTAGTGATAACATTGTTGCCAGCCTCAAGAAGTTGTGCTGCTAATTTTAGAATACGACCTTGAACTTGACCTGGAAGTTTGACAATCAGGGGACCAAACATCCAAACACTGTCTTTATCCATTTTTGTTCTGTAAAATAAGATAAAACAATTAAAAAAAAAGCAATGTTTGACACCATCACAAAAGTGATTTCGGTTTATTCAAATTTCAGGGACATTTGTCCTACATGTATGCTTTTCTAGTTCACTTCTATTTGTTTAATTAACTTTAGTTAAATGATAGAATTTTAAACATTAATCTAGTGTTATATTAACATAAAAGTGTGTGTGTGTTGGTTTTTAACACCTTTTATCGACGCACCTGGGCTATGTAGAGTGGTCAGTATTATTGGTGGAGGACAACGGAGTACCCAGAGAAAACCACCATCCTTTGTCAGGTAACTGACAAACTAAATCACATACAAGTGGGAAAGTCCCGTTTGCGTAAATTACAAGCAGGACTTGAACTCTACCTGAGAGTTGATTGGCAAGTGATCAATAATGCCGTATTTAAACCAGTTCCTTAGACCACTCGGCCACCTAGGCCCCTAAATTTAGGTTACAATTTTTAACCTTAATTACCTCTTGGATAATGTGACGTCAAATGTTCAACTTAAAGGTGAAATTATCATAGGCTCGATTAATACTAATTTTCGTTTATTTCTACCAATAAATTTAAGTTTATAAAATTGCATGTGTCCAAGATTTGAAAACATTTAAGATGTAAATGTAAGATGCAGATGCAAATGCAAGTGTGAATTTTTAAATTAGATTTTTTTAGTCACCTATTTTGTTGTTCCTGTTCCATCATCATGCTGTAAGCTGATGGTTTGCTGATCTCTGTCTGTTGGTGAAGTAAGTCTATTGTTCCTCTGGCTACATGATCCAATATGTAATTGGTTTCCTTAAAATACAATACATTCAATAAAGATGTATTTAAATGAAAGTTTTGGTAACTAAGTCACTAATCATTGCAATAGCTGAAAGTATATTTCAAAATAATTTTCACTATCATATTAAACTTTAGTTTCTCTAGTGTTCATGTATATTTTTGGGTAATTCATTTCATTAACAATTGCATACTTTGCTTAATTCAAATACATAAATATAAATTTTGCTGCAATTAAATTTTAGTATGCACACTTTAAATCCAAAACCCAGTGCAGAAAACCGTGATCAAACCTTTAACAATACATGGACGTCAATATGTACAATTCTCCTAATATGATTTATGCTAATACAATAATAACATGATATACATTTTATGCAAATGATTACAACTAATTTTCTACCAATATTTTTTGTTGATGAATATACATGTCCCTTTCATAAGAAGAAGTGCAAAACTCTTTAAACTGACTATATGAAAAATGAATAAATTATGGAAGAGAAAAACAGGGAATCAGATTATATTGGAAGGAAATACATAGTTTTTTATAAATGTTTTCATTTTTTCTTAGAAAAATCAAAGAACTATATGAAGCAGTTCAGGATGCATGGTTTATAAGCCATTGCAGGCAAATAAAGCTGCTGTCTTTAATTTGCTTTGGGAAAAATGAATTAACATCATATTGACTTCTAATGCTGTGGACACATAATGTAAAGTTTCAAAATAATAATATCAAATTCCTTTAAAAGCCTTAGTATTAACATTTTCAAAAAGTTTTTGCAATGATGTTGCTTATTTTTTCATTAGGATACTGGGATCAATTATATGCATTTCAATACTGGGGTGTAGAAATTAAATACCTAACCCTAACATAGGTGAGAGTAAAACCATATCATGTTTAACAGTCTTATTTCCACTTACAACTTGAAAAAAAATACTGCTCAAAAAGATAACCAGCCTTGTACATGTTTCTTTGTTTTGATTTAACTTTGAAAATTTATTGAACAGCACATTAGGTCAGAAATTTTTGACCAACAGGAATTTGAAGAAATAGCATTACCTTACATAGGTGTTTGGACAGAGAGAGGTAGATTATTTCCATGCAACAAACAGATTATAAGAGAAAACAAGGAAGACATATCTATATATAAATATAGTCAAAATCTTCAAGAATTTCAACACAGGTCTTTTTCAAATGTTACAAACTGATTTCTCAATCTTTAAGGACAGGTAAAGAACTTTATGCTATATGATACATCCACACGCACACAACTTAACTCTATAAGTCACTATGTAATATTTTTATGTGAAAATCACACTGCATGTTTTACCAATAAAAAGTGCATAGGGAATTTAAGGGATTACAAATTAATTCAATACATTAAATTATCATATATACTTTACTTTACACATTATCTATTAAAGTAAATTAATAAAATACCAAATGGCCAAGTAATTTTAGTAGTTTAGTACCATTTAAAAGAAAAGACTTTTAACATATAAAAACATACATAATTTTAAATACTATAAACATCATGAACATATCAAATACACAAAAAAAATAGTAATACAGAAATAAAAAGACAGCCAAGTCAAAAATGTGTTCAATTTTTTTGTAATCTTCCAAATATTATTTAAAATGATATTTAAAGGATGAGTGTCATTAAGCCCCCTTATAGTGGTCCAAAATGTATATATTGCGGCTTGATTCAAACTGTTTGTTATAATGGTGGTATTATAGGGTTTTATAATTTGACAATGACTGAATAATGATGTAGTTACACGGCTTGAAATCAGACAAATTTTAATAGTTGCGACATTTGAACAACAAAATTGTCATTTACTCCTTTTTACTTCTGGTAGGGACTCTTTTCGCAACTAAATTATGTACAGATTAAGTCAAAACAGGGTAAAATAGTACAAAACATTGTCTGCCTTAACATTCTTTAAAGAAAGCACCAAATTTCTAATTAAATGCATCAATCATGATAAATAGAAATTTTCTTCCAATAACAGGAAAGATTTACTGAGGTGCTGATTTTAAGTTTTCTATATAATATTGAGTAAGGTACACAACAAAGGCCTAAATGACCCTTATCCTTTGTAAAACAATTGTGAAAGGTTATAAGGAACATGTTTTTGTGGCGCAGCTGTCAATGGTTCTACTCACGGCTGTACTGGTTTTCTTTAAAACAGACTTGTCAGTATGGGTTGATGTAGAGTCCAACAAAGATAAAATAAAGTATTCAAATTCAAAGTATGCAATTCTTGTCATGGTCAAAGTTGTTGACTAATTAAAATTCAACAACATTGCCATTTAATTTTCATCATGTTATACCATAAATGTAACAATAAAATAAACATAATGAAAACAGAAATCTTATATCCATTTCATATAAAAGTACATTTAAAAATTTTAGCATTTGTATAAGCTGCATACCAAATTGCAAACATTCTCATTTAAAATCTAAAACACATGTACAGGTATCTTTAACAATGATTATAGAACTCTGTGATGATGCCTTATTGAACAAGCATATTTATCTACCAATTGAAAGAACTTTCATGATAAGAAAATGAAACATATTTGTTCGATTTTGTAAATAGTAATATTTGGTGCCATTGTTCTTTTTTACATATATTTCTGCAACATGTTAAAGCCTTTTGTAAGATATACTCTTTTTCGGGTGCATATATATAAGCCAAAAACACTTCTAAATCATCCTCATTATAGGCTTTTTCACAGTTACCAGAGCCATATTGGATAGGGGGGAAATACAGGAAAATGTCATGAAAAGGGTTCTGTTTATTAGCAACACACAAATATTTTCACTATTTAGCATGACATTATCCTATCCTTTAAAAGCCCTTTATCTGATATGGTGAAGATAACCATGAAAAGGTCTATAAAAGTTGAGGACACAAAAGCACTAAAATATAAACAAAGCCACCATTTCTATATTTGGGATTATGTTGCAGAAACTTTAAGTTAGCAAGCATATCATTCAGAAAAAGTACCTAATCATTGTACACAATTATTTTTACTTAATATATTTTTGCAAAAAGCACTTGAAAAATAAACCATCACCCTTCAAAGTCAGAAAGTATTGTGATAAAAAGAGAAAGAGTCTGAAAATTTAGTTTAAATACGACGTTTGCTAAATTTAGAAAGTCGATGTTTCTAAACAATTATTGTAATGAAAAAAAGTAGACTTTTACTTGTTTTTTAATCATCATTTTTTGTTGTAAAAATCTGAGGAAAATAATATATTTTTTTCTTGAAACAGCGGGCTTAACAAAAACTTGATGTATTTCTAAAGTTTGCATAGCAGGTCATTAAACCATAACATGCTGTGGTAAATAGTAATTAAGCGATGAAAACTGAATGTATAAAACACTTACTGTTTGTGTGGCACACTGCTTAAACATGAGCTGGAGCTCCAACGTACAGACACGGAAGTCCCACAGATTAAGGTTCTGTAGTACACGATGGATATTCTGTTTGGTCTCGGGATCTTCCTTCTGATTGGGTACTCCATTGGGATAACAAATCATATGAAGAATCTGCTGAGCCTAGTTTTAATAGCAAAACATTGGTGTCATTACTTTTAAAATTGCAAGACAGAAAGCAGTGACCACAGGTCCAAATGAAACCTAAATGAACCAAAGTAATGTTTATTTATATGAACCTCTAGTACATAAGAAAGTTTATTCCAACATTTATTAGTCTTCATCAAAGGTATGGGCATCAAAAGTTATATACATTTGTTTTGTTAATATCATTGTCTGCTCAAAATGTAAGATTTGTATCATGTTCAAAATGTTGACGATTTTTTTTAGTATGTTTATAACTTTCAGTCTAGGCTAATTCATTCATCCTGGATAGGGAACAATCCCTCTCCAATTCAACACTTTTAAGTACAGAACTAATTATTGAAAATGGTTCGATTTATTTATTAGAAACCTATTAGTGAAATAATCAACAATAAATACAAGATTTACTGATACATTGCTTTTGAATGATGGAAAGATTTCAACTGTTTGCTGTTCGCTTTAGATATGGGCTTCTTCCATGGTCTATAAAATGAAGATAAAATGTGCTGGGAAAATCATTATACTTTGTATGGAACCTGTACCTGTTTATTTGTCAGCATTTGATCCAGGAGAAGATCAGAGCTGAGAACAGCGTCGGGATCCTTCAGGAACTTCTCTTGTACCCACTCCTGTCGACACATCTCCTTCATTGCGTGACGGGCGAAATCACTCAGTGAAGATTTGGCTGTCCTGAAATAGAGAAGATTTGTTATCTATGCCATGAGCATACCCTCAAAATCACTCAGTGATTGATTTTGGCTGTAGGCCGGCTTTATGTGTGTCAGTAATACCTTGGGATATCAATCCAAGCCTGTCAAGTCTCGCAATCGCTGTGAGACTCTGGCATCCATTTGGCAATTTGGCGGCAAATTCCTTTAATCTTTATTTTTTTCCTTTGATCTTTCAACTTTTCGTCAAATCTCATGCAAGCAGCACATAAAAACTTAACAGCCCTGTCAATCTCTTACTGCAAATACTCCTACACCACTTTATGTATTTTCATTAAACTTTCATATAATGTTTGTGACATAATATAGATATGTGCCTCTTATCTAAAATTTGATCGGATGGATTATTTGTTTTTTCTGTAGCAAAACATGGCCTTAGCTATTTAATGACAAAGGGGCACCTACTTCTTATCCACTCAAAGGATTTTCATGAAACTTTTACAGTGTGACATAATGTAGATATAGACCAGACCTCTTGTTTTAAAGTTTTTTGGGGAATGGAGGTATATTTATTTTTTAAGCTAAGGCGCATAATTTTCTAGTTTTATTATAGTGGCTTACCCTAACATCATATCCACATCATCATCATCCCCTATACTCTTCAGGAGAGAGCTAATGATATCTTTTTCACTCATATCTTTTTTACTTCCTCCTTTTGATCTATTTTCATCACTACAAAGATCACCTACAATACAAATGTCACAATTACTAACTTTACATACACAGATAAACTACTTTCCAATAGTCTGATATTCATGATTAAAACAGACTCTAAACAGTGGAGCGTTGAATGCATCAGCATAAAGTTTGTTATGAGAGAATTGTCTTTCTTAATATCACCTTTTTTGCTATAGCAAGCAGGAACTGCTTACTCTTCCGGAGCACCTGAGTTCACTCTTGTTTTGACTGGAGTTTGCGTTGTTGATTGATATTCAGTTATTTTGTGTTTCCATGTTTTACATGTTGTCTGTTTTTGTCCTGTTCTTGTTGGTGTTTTGTCTCTGCCTTTTCGGACTTTTGACATTCGGATGCCCCCATTGGTACCTCTGCTTCTATTAGAAGTTCAGAATGTTAAATTTATACATCTTATACCCACAAATCCCCGTTATCCCCTTACTGAAATATTTTATCAAATCATATCTTTTATTGATACACATTAATATAATTGATAATTTTTTCTTTACATTTCATTTAACTGCATACTTAAACTACAAATTAAGCTGATATTCAAGATCTCAAAATTTTGAGTTTTTGGTTGTTTCTAATTTCATCATTGCTCATATCTTGTGAAATGTAAGGTTTTATTTGCAATTTCTGTTATACACTTACTCAACACAAGCATGGCTTTCAGAACTGCCAATACGGGTCCTACAGATATGCTGTCATGGGCTGCTATCAGCAGGTGCTTGTCACACGATGACTTAATATTACAGAGATTGGACTTTCCATAACTACCGTACCATGAGAAGGTGTTCATGTCGGAAGTTTTGAAGAGACGTAACAGGATCTGACATGTTAATCTGGCCCCAGGTTCAGCATCTTGGTCACCTGAAGCTACAATGTAATGACATCATGGAATATCTTACATCTTTTCTTTTCATTAAAATTATGTCAAATGAGATAAGATAATCTGAATATTCTACATCTGTATTTATATTGTACAATGAATAACACAGAGTGCATTCTTTATATTTCCCTAGTTTGTTTAGAATAATAAAGCAATAATGATACCTGAAATGCTGTCAGTCTTACTGAGGTTATTTTCCTCAGGCTTTGACACTCAACGCGTGTTCTAATGTGTTTTTGATAGATAAAATTGTAAACCCAGGATAATTATTTTGAGCATTGCATAATACATTTGTTTTAATATAAGTGATATTATTATTTTCTTCATTATAACACTATACCTGTTTTAACAGCCAGGAGTGATGGTAGTATGACATGGATCACCAGATCTTGTAGTGAGAAACAATGCCTGGCCACCAGTATGGTGGTGAACACAGCTGTTGTTACATGTATTATATACTATACCTGTTTTAACAGCCAGTAGTGATGGTAGTATGACATGGATTACCAGATCTTGTAGAGAGAAACAATGCCTGGCCACCAGTATGGTGGTGAACACAGCTGGTGTTACATGTATTATATACTATACCTGTTTTAACAGCCAAGAGTGATGGGAGTATGACATGGATCACAAGATCTTGTAGTGAGAAACAATGTCTAGCCACCAGTATGGTGGTGAACACAGCTGTTGTTACATGTATTATACACTATACCTGTTTTAACAGCCAGGAGTGATGGTAGTATGACATGGATCACCAGATCTTGTAGTGAGAAACAATGCCTGGCCACCAGTATGGTGGTGAACACAGCTGTTGTTACATGTATTATATACTATACCTGTTTTAACAGCCAGTAGTGATGGTAGTATGACATGGATTACCAGATCTTGTAGAGAGAAACAATGCCTGGCCACCAGTATGGTGGTGAACACAGCTGGTGTTACATGTATTATATACTATACCTGTTTTAACAGCCAAGAGTGATGGGAGTATGACATGGATCACAAGATCTTGTAGTGAGAAACAATGTCTAGCCACCAGTATGGTGGTGAACACAGCTGTTGTTACATGTATTATACACTATACCTGTTTTAACAGCCAGGAGTGATGGTAGTATGACATGGATCACCAGATCTTGTAGAGAGAAACAATGCCTGGCCACCAGTATGGTGGTGAACACAGCTGTTGTTACATGTATTATAACACTATACCTGTTTTGACAGCCAGGAGTGATGGTAGTATGACATGGATCACCAGATCTTGTAGAGAGAAACAATGTCTGGCCACCAGTATGGTAGTGAACACAGCTGTTGTTACATGTATTATAACACTATACCTGTTTTAACAGCCAGGAGTGATGGTAGTATGACATGGATCACCAGATCTTGTAGTGAGAAACAATGTCTAGCCACCAGTATGGCGGTGAACACAGCTGGTGTTACATGTATTATACACTATACCTGTTTTAACAGCCAGGAGTGATGGTAGTATGACATGGATCACCAGATCTTGTAGTGAGAAACAATGTCTAGCCACCAGTATGGCGGTGAACACAGCTGGTGTTACATGTATTATACACTATACCTGTTTTAACAGCCAGGAGTGATGGTAGTATGACATGGATCACAAGATCTTGTAGTGAGAAACAATGTCTAGCCACCAGTATGGCGGTGAATACAGCTTTTGTTACATGTATTATATACTATACCTGTTTTGACAGCCAGGAGTGATGGAAGTATGACATGGATCACCAGATCTTGTAGTGAGAAACAATGTCTAGCCACCAGTTTGGTGGTGAATACAGCTGTTGTTACATGTATTATACACTATACCTGTTTTAACAGCCAGGAGTGATGGTAGTATGACATGGATCACCAGATCTTGTAGTGAGAAACAATGTCTAGCCACCAGTATGGTGGTGAACACAGCTGTTGTTACATGTATTATATACTATACCTGTTTTAACAGCCAGGAGTGATGGTAGTATGACATGGATCACCAGATCTTGTAGTGAGAAACAATGTCTAGCCACCAGTATAGTGGTGAACACAGCTGGTGTTACATGTATTATATACTATACCTGTTTTAACAGCCAGGAGTGATGGTAGTATGACATGGATCACCAGATCTTGTAGTGAGAAACAATGTCTAGCCACCAGTATGGTGGTGAACACAGCTGGTGTTACATGTATTATATACTATACCTGTTTTAACAGCCAGGAGTGATGGTAGTATGACATGGATCACCAGATCTTGTAGTGAGAAACAATGTCTAGCCACCAGTATGGCGGTGAATACAGCTTTTGTTACATGTATTATAACACTATACCTGTTTTAACAGCCAGGAGTGATGGTAGTATGACATGGATCACCAGATCTTGTAGTGAGAAACAATGTCTAGCCACCAGTATAGTGGTGAACACAGCTGTTGTTACATGTATTATATACTATACCTGTTTTGACAGCCAGGAGTGATGGTAGTATGACATGGATCACCAGATCTTGTAGTGAGAAACAATGCCTGGCCACCAGTATGGTGGTGAACACAGCTGGCGTTACATGTATTATACACTATACCTGTTTTAACAGCCAGGAGTGATGGTAGTATGACATGGATCACCAGATCTTGTAGTGAGAAACAATGCCTGGCCACCAGTATGGTGGTGAACACAGCTGGTGTTACATGTATTATACACTATACCTGTTTTGACAGCCAGGAGTGATGGTAGTATGACATGGATCACCAGATCTTGTAGTGAGAAACAATGTCTAGCCACCAGTATGGCGGTGAACACAGCTGGTGTTACATGTATTATATACTATACCTGTTTTAACAGCCAGGAGTGATGGAAGTATGACATGGATCACCAGATCTTGTAGTGAGAAACAATGTCTAGCCACCAGTATGGCGGTGAATACAGCTTTTGTTACATGTATTATAACACTATACCTGTTTTAACAGCCAGGAGTGATGGTAGTATGACATGGATCACCAGATCTTGTAGAGAGAAACAATGTCTAGCCACCAGTATGGTGGTGAACACAGCTGTTGTTACATGTATTATAACACTATACCTGTTTTAACAGCCAGTAGTGATGGTAGTATGACATGGATCACCAGATCTTGTAGAGAGAAACAATGTCTAGCCACCAGTATGGTGGTGAACACAGCTAAGTTGTTGTGGATGGACATGTCACTGACCTAGATAAAAATAAAAGTATGAAGTAGTTAGAAGAGATATACATGTAACTTGATAACTCTGATATGACAAATGATACTTTTTGGATTTTATTCTTTGTTCTTAATTTTGTAGTTCACTCGGGCATAGAATGTTGCTTTTGAATCTTTAATATACAAAACATTTGTCATATGGAGTTCAAAATGTTTTGCCTGGATTGATGTTGTTATTTTCTTGTGAAACTCGTTTTAGATCATTTACATTATTTTGTATACGAGTCCAATTTCAAGATGATGAGCAGACTGAGATATATAATATGCTCCAGGATGTGTTCCTGTACAGATTTTACTTCTTTTTATGCATTTATGTTATATTTCACAATTTTTAATTATCTTTTGAAAAGCATTTATCAAGCTAATAGAGATAGGTAGGCCCTCAATAACAAGGTGTAGAAAATATTCAGGGGCTAAAAAAGTTTCAGGATTCTAGTTGACACATATTTCACAGATAACTTAAGGATATTTTAAGTATGCTAATATCTATCTTTTAGTAGTTATTTGTGTAAAGAAGTGGATAAAATTGTTCAAGGCACAGGTTCTACTTATTCTTACTTCACATTGAGTCAACAAGTCAATGAAACCACAACTGTGATTGGATGAGCAGCACAGAGACTGTAAGACTCCTAGCCAATCAGAACTCAGGGCATTGTATCTAGCTGTTAGTTCTGCACACAAGATAGAAATCTCATTCAATCTGAAAAAGAAGACAATATTTTTAAATTCATTTTATTCATACAATAAACATACATGTAATGGGTTATGCTATCATTAATTTATGTAATGTAAATTTTATATTGGGTACAAATATCTGTGGTTCAAATGTTGGTGTACATATAGGACAAATAATGAATGTTCTTTTACAAGCCAATGCTAAAAGTCCATTTAGAAACATATACATGAGAGAACTTGCAATTATATTGCATGTAAATGCAATGAGGTAATGATTGTTTGAGAATCATTTGAGAAATAATAGACATAGATGACAGCATCACACACATTGCTGTAACTGTTAGCTGGAGTTTACATGTTTAACATGTGACAGTCCAGTGACCTACCATTCCATTGAAGAAGAATAAAATGCATGAGTGACTGCATCACACACATAGCTGAATCTTTTGGCTACAGTACAACATGTGATAGTCATGTGACCTACCTTTCTATTGAAGAAGAATAAAATACATGAGTGACTGAGTGACTGCATCACACAAAAAGCTCTATCTATTGGCTATAGTACAACATGTGATAGTCATGTGACCTACCTTTCTATTGAAGAAGAATAAAATACATGAGTGACTGAGTGACTGCATCACACAAAAAGCTCTATCTATTGGCTATAGTACAACATGTGATAGTCATGTGACCTACCTTTCTATTGAAGAAGAATAAAATACATGAGTGACTGAGTGACTGCATCACACAAAAAGCTCTATCTATTGGCTATAGTACAACATGTGATAGTCATGTGACCTACCTTTCTATTGAAGAAGAATTACACACATGAATAACTGCATTACACACAAAGCTATATCTATTTGCTGGGGTATCTGTCAACTGTTTGATGACTGTGGATTCATGATGTTGATGAGTTCTGAAATTCATTATATCCAATGATAATAGATTAAAACAGAATGAAATTATTTGCAAGCTAACTTAATCAATTCTAAAATGAATAAAGATTTCCTTTTTTTCTTTTTGATGTCTCAATGAATCATAAAACTTATTAAAAAGTTTCTTTAAGAGAATGTAGACAAAACCAAATGAATTGAAATTTTACCATTCATTAAAAATACTGTTTAATTTAATGTAAACATCATGTACATGTTGATGTATATGTCTGACCATAATTTTTACAAATCAAATTAAAGAATTGTAAAAAAGATTCACATGCCTTAGATGAAATTGTACAATAGATCTTACTTGGTATTGTTTATGTAGTCGATCATAAATGAGGGATCCCATAATGCATTAGAAGCTAATGGTGTGGTAGTGGCATACAGCGTCATCTTCATCTTACGATAGGCGTTACTGAACATCTCGGAGAACTTTTCCTGCAAACACAAAACAAAACATTACAATTTAAAAATTTATTCTTTAGTTGTTACATTATATTTGTATGCACCATAAAGATCAATTTTATTACAACTGTGTAATGATATGAAAGCATTATTTGTTCTAAAATGTTGTGTCAGGGCTGTATCAGAAACAACTATATATGAGAGGGGTTTGTAGACACCTACCTCTGGACTCACCATGTACAATTTTTTAACTGATTTGCATTTTATATGTTTCATGGTGATTCAAAATTGCCTTTGCCTTATGGAGATTGTACCATGCACATTATAGACATTCAAGATCTCATAATAATCTATAATTAGACATCATGTATGAAAACTTGCTTGATGATAATTCTAATGAAAATTTTATGAAGGTTTGGTCATGATGTTGAAGTTTCTAGCTTTTTTCAATGCACATATATATGTACATCTATAAAATCAAGAATTTCATATAGGCACATGTACTAAGATTCTAAAATAACTTACCACTAAATAACAACATGAGGTGTATGCATCATACAGATAAGCTAAGATACATCTCTCTGATGAGGAACAGTCTGCTGGGTTATAGACATTCTTAACCACACCTATCAACCTGTCAAAGAAATACACAATACATTCCTATTTGCTATGGAAAAAAAAACATATTATAGTGAAAATCATTAACAGGACATACTAAAATATTATATAGGTAACAAATATTTACAGCAAAAAAGAATTGTTACAACTTTTCAATATTATATAAAGTAATGTGCAATTATCTATAATTAGCAAATGTGACTGTTGTATATTGTCTGCTAATTGTGCTAGTTTTTTATTTAAAATATTGTGTGCGATGATATTTTTTCCAAATATTTGTGCATTTTTCTCTAAAAACTTTTAGTTTACAAACAAGAGGCTCCCAGGAGCCTGAATCGCTCACCTGACATATGTGCCTGAAGTAAAGGTTATTAGGCAAAATCTATTTGACGTTGAAAGGGTCATAAGATTAATAAGGGGGTCATCTGACAATATGGTGGATATTAAGGTGCTGATCACTTTTGTTCTCAATCAAAATCTAAAAATCTGTCACACTTTTTGAGTTATTTGCAAAAAAATGCAGTTTAACCTAATGTTCTATTTTTAGCCACAGTGGCAATGTTTTACAACCAATCAAAAATCCCCACAACAGTTTTATACACCTAATAATAATAAACAATAATACCAAGTTTGGTTCTGATTGGACCTAAAGTGTCAGAGGAGTTAACATTTTCAATATAATGAGGAAATGCAGTTAAAATGCTCAATTTTGAAGTTCCAAGGGCAATAACTCCTCAAAGGAAAAGTCCTACAACGTTGACCCTGTTACATATTTTGTAGATCTTGATGCGCTTAACAATATGCAATTTACATTTCTCAAATATCTTGTATAGTTTTCAAGATATTGAGCTAAACAGGTGCGAAATTTGCAAAAAATCCACAAAAAGGGCAATAACTCCTACATGGGTTGTTGGATTTTCTTAAAAATTTCAGAGCTGGTAGATCTTGAGGTGCTGATCACTTTTGTTCCCAATCAAAATTTTGAAATCTGTCACTGTTTTAGAGTTATTTGCAAAAACTGCCATTTACCCCTATGTTCTATTTTTAGCCACAGCGGCCATGTTTTACGACTAATCAAAAATCCCCACATCAGTTCTATACAGCTAATGCTAATAAACAACTATACCAAGTTTGGTTCCATTTGAACTTAAAGTGTCAGAGGAGTTAACGTTTTCAATGTAATGAGGAAATGCTGTCAAAATGCTAAATTTTGACGTTCTAAGGGCAATAACTCCTAAAAGGAATGGTCCTACAACGTTGACCCTATTACATATTTTGTAGATCTTGATGTGCTTAACAATATGCAATTTAAATTTCTAAAATATCTAGTATAGTTTTCAAGATATTGAGCTAAACAGGTGCAAAATTTGCAAAAAATCCACAAAAAGGGCAATAACTCCTACATGGGTTGTTGGATTTTCTTCAAAATTTCAGGGTAGGTAGATCTTGAGGTGCTGATCACTTTTACCCTCTGCCAGAATTTTGATATCTGTAGACGTTTTTGAGTTATTTGCAAAAAACTGCATTCTACCCCTATGTTCTATTTTTAGCCATGGCGGCCATGTTTTACGACGAATCAAAAATCCCCACATCAGTTCTAAGCACCGAATGCTAATGAACAACCATACCAAGTTTGGTTGCAATTGGACTTATGGTGTCAGAGGAGTTAACGTTTGAAAAAGTTTACGGACAGACGACGGACGGACGACGGACGCCAAGTGACGCCAATAGCTCACATGACCCTTCGGGTCAGGTGAGCTAAAAATGATGTCTATACAAACATCCTTATCATTTTGGTTTATAAAAAAAATGATTACAATTTTAGTATCCTTACCCTTCAAAAGCCTGTATTGTCAAATCATTAGACACCAGAAGATAAGCATGGTATTTTCTAAACACTCCTACTATACATAAACACAGAGAAGTGGTGTAGGTCCCTCGTAAACTTGATTTCAGCTCGTGTAACTTGTCGTCAGCATTGCTTAAGTCTTTTAAAAGCTATCAAGACATAATTATTTATTGGAATGTTATCTTAAAATGAAATACATGTATTGTATTAACAAAATAAGAGATATGTCCGGTGATGTTTTTCATTTTTGATATTTTTCATGAAGTTCTAACTAGCATATATGGACTTTAAATGTCAGAGTTTGATACATATGATAAATATCTGACACCATGACTGAGAATGTGCTGTATCTTTCATACATAAAAGAAAGTTTCCTAATATCCTCTAACAGACATTCATTTTTCAGCAAACATCTGATTTTGCACAAATATTTCATTTGATGCCCATCTTATCAAATATGCACTATTTGGTCAAATGAAATATATTATTTTGTTGCAAGCTCATATCATATTTCTTCATTTAGAATCACCATCTTAAAGATATATAAAGCTGCTACTAAAAAAAGTAAATTGCATGAAATTAACTTTTCATCACATTTTTCTTTGATGTGCTGACCTTAATAAAAATAATCTTTAGAGTAGCCAATACAAACAGATGGCTATTCAAATATAAATACATGTCTTTACTTACCTGTACTGAAAATTCTAATAGACCATAAATATTACAAGAATATTCCATCAAATCAAACAGGAAAGAGATATTTTCCACCAAAGGGAGATAATCAGAATTCTCATTGATGAATGCACTAATCTGCTCCAGAACAGCAGCCACGCATGACTGAGTGACAACATGCTGGTCATAATAAGAAAATTTTTGGAACTTATTAAAGATGATTTCAAATGTACTTTCTCCTAAATCATTTTCTTTTTTCTTCTTATTTTTGCCCAGATCGCCACTGGAGACATCAATACAGTTTTTCTTTCCAAATAATCTAAGCATTTCTTTTGTCACTTTCTTGTTGATGTGCCTTGCTTCTTCCCTGGCTTTTCCTACACCATACAGAACAGTAATTCTCTGGTTGCACTCGTGGGACGACATCTCATCCTGTGGTATGGGGAAATGCTGGGCGTAAATCATGTGTCGTGACGGACCCTTGGGATGCTGGGTGTGGTCTTGTGATATGTTGACAGATGTGTCCTTTTCTGATTTTACTGACTTGACAGACACTGAAAAAGAAATCATATCCTGTTATTGATCATGTTTATATCATGGATATTCTTGGTTTCGTTGAAATGCTGTTTCAAACCCAATGTAGTAAAGTTGATAGGAATTTCCATTTATTGATTCTTGTCATAGATGTGTCTTTTTTATTATGGAACATTGTATAATCTTTGATTTTTTACATGTGTTTCTTTAAACTTTTAAAAGGATATATAAACAGTGATCTACTTGGTTTTAAATAATTATTATTCATACGAGGTTGTTCAGGACTAGTTTTCTGTTCCACTTTGACTACAGGACCAAACAGACTACCAAAATCACTGTCCATATGGATATCAAAGTCTGTTCTGATATCTTCTTGTGGCTAAAACATAAATTATAATGAAGATTTAGAAGTGCAATTCATGTGCTTCTATCTTTAAATAACATGAAGAATAGAGATGTTTTTAGTTAATATCATTATTTATCTATCTGATATTTAAAAAAACATATTCAGTAATTTTTAAATTCACTTAATATTACTTTACTACCCTCATAATTGTATTGTCAAATGCAAAAACTTGAACTCTCCTGAATCAATCTTGTCTTTCTAAATTTGAGTAGCTACATTTATTTATAACTTTTCTGCCTTTATCGTCTGTTGTCATGAGAATTCAAAACCAATCATAAATTAAACTTGCAAACATAAACTTTATGGTGGAACAAGTAATAACAATGTATAAGTTATATCTTATTGTTGAACATGTACAAGTTTGGTTTTAAAATCATATACATTAAAGCTCTTTGTTTTATGGAACATACATTACCTCGTTCCTGATGCTCTCATTCTGACTTTTAATACTGGAAAGATCAATGCTGTCAGCCATGGAGGTAATCAAGTCAGGTGACGAGGACAGGTCTCCACGAGATATCAGCGTACACATGTAGGAATCATGGGAGAAAACGTCGTGACGAATCAGTTCACAGAATAACATTATCAGGTTGGAAAATCCTATTTTGTTTTCTTCTGTTGGATTGTCATCTATAATACAAATTTACTCTTAAAATGTACAACAAAATATAACTATGAATCTGAATTTAAGTCTACATTAAAAGTTTATGAAAGAAAACAAATATATCTTCAAAGCTTTAAAGTACTTGGATTTATTTCATAAAGAAACATTATTTGTGTGAGCTTGTAATGTTAGTGCTTGTTTTGGGGTTTGATGCACATGGGTCCTACAAATCGGTCAATAGAAATGGTATAGGAAACTGGAATAAATTGTTATTGTTCAATGTCCTGCTGTTTTAGTAAATATGTTTGTGATTTGTCGGTGAGATTTTAGCAACTGACAATGGCATTTTTTTTTCGCTAATGCAAAGGAGTTTAGAATGCAAGAAGCCCCTTTTCATAACCCTAAAATTTTAAATCTATTACTAGCAGCATTTTATAATGATTCCCCAATCTGCTATTTATTACCTATACAACAAGCCCTCTCATCTAAAAACTGGAAAAGAATATTCTGGAAAACAGGTGTTTCCATAGAAATCAGGGTATCTGAGGTAACAGATTCTTTGTCTGTCATCATATCTGACTCTCCATACTTCTATAAAACACATGTAAAGGGTATAGTGAGATTAGCTGATGTTTCATAGTAGCAAACTGAAGAAGCATTCAAAAGATATAATTTGTAAAAGTTCTGTGTAAATCTAGACCAAAGGCAATAGACATTCCTGTTACTATACATGTAGAGGATAATGAAATGTGGAATAAATGCATACATGTACATGTTTATTGGCAGCAATTTAAAAATCTGCAATGTAAAACATCCGGTAGCCTTCAATGTGACTAGTGGTTGCTGCTGGCTACTGTAAACCAATTAATTTTCGCGTGCTATAAACTTTCGCGAGATTCGCGGAAGCTTTGCATACGCGAAAGTTTATAGCCGCGAAATAGTCTGAGTGAAAAGGTTGTAATGATGGAGAATTACGAAACCGCGAAAGATTATCTCCGTGAAAATGTTCATTCTAAGGAAACCGCGAAAGTTTGTAGCCGCGAAAATTAATTGGTTTACAGTATTTTGCAATTGGTCAAAGAGTAAAACTAGATAATGTGTCTATGAGCCACAGGATGGCCCTCCCGTTCTTGAAATATCATTGACCCTAAATGTGTATTATCTGGGATATGGACTTTTACCAAGAAATTGATCAAAAGTGTTCATGTGTAAAATATAGGTCGCTGTGACCTTATTTCTGGTGGGTGGTGCTATGTACCAAGACTCATCGAGTAGTGAAATATTATTGACACCTAACATGTAGTATTCAAGATATAGACCTTAACTAAGAACTT
The DNA here is from genome assembly GCA_963971305.1 of Arcuatula senhousia. Taxonomy (NCBI): domain Eukaryota; kingdom Metazoa; phylum Mollusca; class Bivalvia; order Mytilida; family Mytilidae; genus Arcuatula; species Arcuatula senhousia. The sequence goes on from OZ020304.1 coordinate 67,672,914, forward strand.
AACCAAAGTCATTCATGCATAAAATATAGGTCACAGTGACCTAATTTTTATTGGGTGGTGTCATGTTACCCAAGACACATCTAGTGGTGAAATACCATTGACCATCAACATGTAGTATCTGAGATATGGACCTTAACCAAAAACTTAACCAAAGTCATTCATGCATAAAATATAGGTCACAGTGACCTAATTTCTAGTGGGTGGTATCACCTGACCTAAGACACATCTAGTAGTGAAATATCATTTACCCCCAACATCTTGTATCCAAGTTATGGACCTTAACCAAGACCTTAACGAAAGTCGTTCATGCATAAAATATAGGTCACAGTGACCTAATTTCTAGTGGGTTGTGTAGCCCTACCCAAGACCCATCTGGTGGTGAAATATCTTTGACCCCCAACATCTAGTATCCAAGTTATGGACCTTAACCAAGAACTTAACCAAAGTCGTTCATGCATAAAATATAGGTCACAGTGACCTAATTTCTAGTGGGTGGTGTAGCCCTACCCAAGACCCATCTGGTGATGAAATATCATTGACCCCCAACATCTAGTATCCAAGTTATGGACCTTAACCAAGAACTTAACCGAAGTCGTTCATGCATAAAATATAGGTCACAGTGATCTAATTTCTAGTGGGTGGTGTAGCCCTACCCAAGACCCATCTGGTGGTGAAATATCATTGACCCACAACATCTAGTATCCAAGTAATGGACCTTAACCAAGAACTTAACCAAAGTGTTACGGACGTACGTACGGACGTACGGATGTACGGACGGACGGACGGACAAGGGTAAAACTATATGTCCGATCCACATACGTGGTCGGGCCATAAATATAATATATCTATTTTCCTCAACTCTATGTTTTATTAAATTACCTCAATTCTGAGCTCACTCTGTAACTTCTCCAATAGTTTGGCTACCACCACGGCTCTATAATTACCACTTCTCTGTGTGCTGACTGCCCAATCTACCAAAAGGTTAATGATGGGTTCTAAACTCTGGAAGGACTGAAATATAGATGCAGAAATGTTAAAAGAAGTAACTGTTTCAGTTTTATTCCCATTGAAACTTGTGTCCGGAATATTCATACAAAGTCTCTTGAGCATTTTTTTTTGTTGAAGTTCAATATCAGCTTGACCAAAAAGTATATGTCCAAAAGACATTATGCCCCATCTCTGAACTTTTGGGAGTTTTAGACGAGCAGATGGATGGACAGACCCGAACACTATATGCCCCCCTACTTTTGTAGATGGGGCATAAAAAAGAAAATGTAGGAATTGCCTATATTTAATTCTGATACAGGATAGAAATATCTGTGTGTTTCTGTTTTAGTGCTCCAACTGCCAAGTTAATCAAGTCAATCCTGAATGAAAGATCATCATGTCTTTCCATAAAATCTATGAATACGTCTTTTTTTACTAATCCAATAGGGTTAAATAAATGAAATAAAATGGAAAATGTTTGACCCCTGTTTTTTGTATGGATCATTGATCTACTCCATCTATTATAATAGTGTATACTCAAACCATTTTTCCAACTTAGGGTAAATAAAGCATTATTCAGAATGTTTCTAGTTCTTTTTAAGGCAGATTGGGTGTCTATCACTGAGCATCTTTTTTGCACATCTATCATTATTTTAGAATTTATAATGCTTGTTACTCTAATTGATTTCTATTAGGTAAACATCAAAATTAATAATTACAACAAAATTATGATTAAATGCACCTTTTTGCCAATTTCAATATTTTCCTGTACTTTTTAAGGGGAGATAATTTGTATAGAAATAATAAGGAAAAAACACATTTTTCACTTTTTTCAAAAATTTTGATGGTGAACTTTATTTTTTATTTAGTATATTTAAAAATCATTCAAAAACAAAGATTTTCACAAATTTAAAGAAAAATCTATGGAGTGGAATTTTTTAGGTAAAAGAAATTTGAATTTTCTCTATTAGTCCTATATAAAAAGAACTGAAATCATCCATTTTTGAAAGTCATTTCTACAAAAATTCTCGTGGGGAACTTTTAATTTTATTATCGAGATTTAAAGTATTAGTCTAGGGCTAACTGTGGTCAAAATTTAAGAAATTTCTATGGATAACTTTTTAGACACCCCATCTACCTTAAGTAAACATTTGTGTATCTGGGTAACCCTAGAATTTAGTTAGGAAAACAAGCCTCACGGGAACTACTACATGTAGTTTTTTTTCCTACCATATATGATGGATGAATACTTTACCTCATTTTCCTCTTTGTGTAGATTGGCAGTGAAGATTTTGTCATATAGAGTATCAAGGGAGCTGTCAGTTTCTACTTTGTGAAAGTTATGTCTGTCTAACTTGTCTAATACATCTAAAACTTTCATAATAGTATGACCTGCAATTTAATTAAAATTTTCCTTTAAGAAAAGAATCTTTGTGGAATATACTCAGGACTGGATTTGAATTATATGCATTTTATTTAGACCATGGACCAATTGCAGAACCGCAAGCAGTGCCAAATGGCCTTGTTGAAGGCTGCTGGCGGTTGTCCATTGTGGTTTTTCCAAATTGCCGTTTAATTGTGGGCTGTGTCGAGTACACTTATTCCACATCTCATTATTTTCTAAAACTTTGAATTAATAATAATATGTGTACATGAATTTTAAACAAACATGGCCATTTCATATTCACTTTTTTTAAGTAAAAAAATGGTATGTATGAAAATAAGGCACAAATGCAAAAATGATATTGTAATATACACTTATCTCCTTGTGTGACAGTGTTTTCTCTCGCCTAGAAAGGAGGGTTTGCTCAGCTTTTCAGGAGGAGCAATTGCTGTGTCACACAAAAACTAAAATGATGGCCATTACAAAAATGTCAGACACATGAGAATTCACATGGCAAATATCACAAATGTGTGACCTTACCATACAACACAACAAAATGCCCACCTGGCAATGTTATAGTAAACTAAAATACATACATGTGATTCTCCCGCCGGGAGACGAAATCTCCCGACTTTTTGATCCATCTGCCGTTCTCCCGACTTTTTGTGTAATCTCCCGCTTTTTCAAGACATGAGAAAATTTTAGTTTTATAGACATTTAAATCGTTCAGTCATAAAACATTTCCGTTGTTTTAGGGGTTTGTCAATTAGGTAGACGTTAATTAAACAGGTAAAGGTGTTAATTAAAGGTTTATTGCCATAATTGACCTGATGATTGTATAAACAGTTTGAGATTAATCAGTGAAGCCATGTATATTTGGCACACCCTAGTGCCCCCAATTGACATTGAAATGCAATTTTATTGGGCGTTGAAAATCTCCCGCTTTTTGGTCCAATCTCCAGCCAAAAATATCAAAATCTCCAGCTTTGTCATCACAGATCTGTCACATGTATGAAAATATGATTTTTGTTTGAGTATATATAAATAAATTGAGATAAATAATGTTTTGTTTCCCTCTGATATGCATATGCATAATAATATCATATAAAATAAACATATTAGATATTAATTTAATCATTGAATAAAACATAAAATAACAACTATAAAAAATGTGGTGTAACTAAACATTTGTACAAGCCTACCTTTCCTTAGATACCCTAAAACTAAATTATTTTCAATTCATTTAATGTAAAATATACATTCTATTGCTTAAAATATTTTTACTTCTACAAAAATAACTTTATCTACGAAAATTTGAATAAAATCTTGAACTTGTTTATACAATGACCGTAATGAATTTTTTTTTCGGGGAACTAGAAGACCCAAATGTTATATGTCCTCTACTTTTGTAGACCTGAGCCAAAATATCTAACACTTGTAAATACATGCACATGTACAGACAATTTCAGTTACAGCAAGGAGTGCTACCAGGCCAATTAAATGCTTCAATCATTCTAATCTGGGCCCAGAAATGAGCAAATACAACATATTTCTGCAGGAACCAGTTTAATGTTAACTATCTGCTGTTAATAGTACCTCTGGTTGACTGCTGACATTTGTCTGACGACCACTTCATCTCTGCAGCTCGTCCTCTCTGTCTGATCTGGTTCTCAGATGTTCTCAACTGTTCCCTTATCTGAGCCCTCTGAGCATTCTCAGGCATGGGCAGGGCAGATGGTGGACAGGGCAGCATGTCTAGGGGGGAAGCACACATAATATGCATGCTTCTGCCGTCACCAAGGTTATTCCAGACCAGGGCTGTGGGACATTCTAGTGTTATACATTGTATGATAGCACTGAGACTGAGTATGATGCTACGATGTTGTGGACAGCTGTTGTACTGTTGGAATACAGCATTTAGAGGATTCTGCTGGGGTATCAACTGATTGTTATTGGCTGATGTCATCCTGGAACAGTTTTAAAGTCAACGTTAGAGATAGCAAATTCTTCAGGCAACATTAATGCTGGTACATGTAATCTATTAATTTCAAAAATTCAATACAGGTATATTTTTAAAATTCCATCTTATAAATTGACAAAATATGTAATATTCAATCTCTTTTATTTCTACTTAGATCTGCTTAAAATTTAAGAGTGGATATACAAAAAAGAGAACTTTTTCAAAAGTTTTTTTTTTTAAAGATAATGTAGAATCTTCATTTATCTTTTGTTATATATATCAACCAATCTTTGGAATTTTCTGAAAAGCTTCAAAAGACAAGACCTATATACTAACCCCTGACCATTGCTGGCTAACATTGGTGAATCTGTCCTTGGAACAGAGAATTCAGACTCGTTACACATGGTAGCAATCCTCTTACAACAGTAGTGGGCTAGCTTTCTAGACAGGTACACAGACATTGTGATCTCTTCTAAGTACTGAAAAGAAAAGTGTACAGCACTTCTGTATTTCTATTTCTAATCTCTTAAATACTGGAGAAATAAATGTTACATTTTACATTAAAACCAAGAAGATTCTGTGTATGTTATAAATTGATAGTTATAGTTATTTAAAATGATAAAACATTTTTTTTTGGTTTGTTTAAAACATTTAACACTTCTTGAAAACAACCACTGGATAACAAAATTTAACATTGTTAAATTCACAATGTGGTTAACAAGAGTATGTCCAAAAGACATAATGCCCCATCTTGCAATATTTGAAATAGACGAAAGGATGGACAGAGGGAAGAATGAGCCCCTAAACTATATGCCCCCTTCTTTCTTAGATGGGCATATAATAGTTAAAGACTTTGAAAACTATTTGAAAAGAATAATACTGTCAATTTGGGTTAAAAAAACAAAAGAAATATGTGTCATGGACAAGGAAATAGAATTCAACAAAACTCACATTAATAAAAATATGTGCAAAATTGTCTTCACAAAATAAAAAGATAGTTACCTCTAGCACTTGGGTAAGAAGCATTTTGATAACTGTGTCATCAGGCTGTTTTAGTTTGTCTAAGCTGTCAATCATCCAAGTAAGGAATTCTTGTCTGTCCAGCAAACCTTCCTATTATAACAGAAACTTCAGTATAATCAAATACCGTACAGCAAGTTATTTTCGCGGGGCTAAATTTTCGCAGTTTTTGTGTCAAAAGGTCTATGAAAAAAATTTTGCGGGTTTTATTTTCGAGCATTATAAATATATTTGTTTTTGATTTGCGTTAGATAGATAATTTCGCAGGATTTATTTTCACGGTTTCCGTTGACCTGCGAAAATAAGCGAAAATTAAACCACCGCGAAAATAACCAGCTATACGGTTGATTAAACAGTAAAAGGTAAAATAAATGTATATGTCACAGCATCTATAAAGCAATGGCAATTTTAAAATTTAGCCAGCAGGTATCAATGTAGACAAGTGGTCACTCCTTGCAGTCTTTAGACAACTGGTTTTTTTTTAGTAAAAAGTGAATTTATCTTGCACAATCAATTTAAAAATCTGTCAAAGTCAAAAATGGCCGGATTTCATTAAACAGGAAGTAGGTGAGCAACAGACCTGAAATCAAATCCCACATTATGGGACCCCATCCTGATGCTGTATACCAAATATCAAGTGGCAGTGATAAGTAGTTGCTGAGAAAACTGTTCCGAAAAATTCCCCCCCCGCTCCACATTCACCATTATATAACTCGGATTTTTCACTCTATGAAATCTGGCCAAAAATGAAGCTTGTTTTCAAAGCATATACTTGAAAATATATTAAACATGCCGAGAATTTTTTGTTTTAATCAGATAGAAACCAACTCACATCACACAAATGTCTGGCTAACTTGCAACCAAACTGCCACTGTTTCTGTGCCAGCTCTTGGTCCATTTTATAAGCAGGCTGTACCGATTGGACCGTGAGGAATCCTGATGTTGGACCCCCTGGAGCACTGTGATGGGGTTCACTGAGCTTCTGTAACTGGTCATTGAGGAACTTCATCATGGAGTGAGACCATTCTGTAAAGGAAAATAAATAATACTGTCATTTGAGGTAATAATAGAAATATTTTAAAATAAACAAACAAATTCATCTTATCATATTCTATGTTGTTCATTTCTTAAATGTGTTAAAACTGACAAAGTTTCAAGCATTATCTACAATTTATTTGGCAAAAAATGTTGCCCTTTGTTTAACAGTTGTTGAAATGAAAATCTTAGATGTTATACCATAACACTAGTGACCAGACACAGATACAGTGTTCAAAGTTTTAAAATAAAATATTCTACCTAAATTTACTTACATTACATAGAGTACTTTTTTACATCTTTCACCAAGTGTTTATCAGTTATCTGATTATGCATGTATTTTAAAAAAAAATATTTTTGAGAATGTGTTTTTTGTTTTCTCACTAAGAATATATTTGTATTGTAATGATATAGTATATATATATCTCATTTGTATGTAATATTACTAACCAATGATTATAAGTTAGTCTATATAATACCCTGCTTATGTAGACATTAATATTACTGGGTACATTTCTTGCAACAGCTGTAGCAAGAAATGTAATCGTTCACAGCAATAGTAAAATAAAAAAAAAAAATACAGTCAATAACGTCTTGGTACACATATAGTCAAAGAATCTTACTTGTTATCACTTACATAGGCAATTTTATTAATGTTAATTTAACATTAAAAATTAATGTTTAATTAATTTTTATTGAGCTTTGATTGTTAATCTAATGTTAACTTCACATAATTCAACAAAAAAAGTGTTAAAATTTTTAATGTTAATGTTTTAACACTAAATCAATGTTAAAAATTCTAACATTAAACTAGCATTAATTGAACGTTAAATTAGTTAATTGAGCTATAAAGACTTTCCAACACCTAATACTCTTGGAAATGACAAAGTCAACAAGAATGGAATTCCAGGGTCCCTTGCCGGTGAAGCAAAAATCATTGAACACGGCTGATTTTTTAACTTGACCAAGGTATTAGTGGTTTAAAAATTTGGTATAAATTTCATGAAAATCAGTCAACATCTGTAGGGATGACAGCGCTTACAAGGTCTGTTTTACTAAAAAACAGAGTTGTTTTATGGTCAAAGTCCCCCAACTCCTACAAAAATTATCAAAAAAGGCTGATTGTCGATACAGACCAAGGTATTAGTGATATTAACATTTGGTATAAATTTAATGAAAATCTGTCAACATCTGTAGGGATGAGAGCGCTTACAAGGTCTGCTTTGCAAAAAAAAACCATAGTCGTTTTTATGGTCAAAGTCCCATAACTCCTACAAAAATTATGGAAAAATGCTGATTTTCGAACTTGACCAAGGAATTAGTAGTTTAAACATTTGGTATAAATTTCATGAAAATCCATCAATCTGTAGGGATGAGAGGGCTTACCAGGTCTGTTTTGCAAAAAAAACAGTCATTTTTATGGTCAAAGTTCCCTAACTCCTACAAAAATTATCCAAAAAATGCTGATTGTTGAACTTGACTAAGGTATTGGTGATATAAACATTTGGTATAAATTTCATGAAAAGCCTTGAGAGCGCTTACAAAAAGTGTGACGGACGGCCGGACGGAAGGAGAGACGGACGCCCCGCATTTCTATGTCCCCGCTCAGCGTTGCGGCGGGGGACAAAAACATTTAACATTAATTTAAAGTTAAGACAAATGCCTGTGAAATACAATATGAAAGCAAGTCAAATAATGTTAAAATGTTCAACCTACCAACTGACTGATCGACAGCCTGCCGTTTCTTTGTTTTGTTTTCCTGTACAGCCAGATTGTATGCCCCTGTCATCTTGATAAACCAAGCACATTTGTACATTGCTATGTTAAATTCACATAGAGTTGAGAATATCTCTTCTTTTTTGTTAAATGTTGGTACCTACAAAATACATAATAGACACAGTTTTGCAATTATTTATATAATCTAAATATTATAATAAATGTGTGGCTTTGGTTTGGCTGTAAGAGCATCAAATTATTTTTTTTTTCCAATGGAAGTCATGAAGCGTTGACTATTAAATGCAGTATTAAGTTCATTGTAAAGATAATATCACTTCCAAATTTTGACCTTTTAATTACATGTATTAGTATTAATGCAATATTCTTTTAAAGACAAGGTCAAAGACCTTCAAAAGCACAATTGTCATGACATAATTGATTACCTTTTTACCCAGTTGATGTAATGATTTGTTTCCTGCTAAATCTTTAAACCAAGCTTCCATTGCATTCTTGTTCTTAGCTGCCTAAAAACAAATAAATATATAGAAAATGAAATGATGGCAATTTTAAGAAATAAGAATATGTCCAAAGACAGGACATATCAGTCTGCCATGTATTCTTCTTTTCACAATCACTAAACTTTAAAAAAAGATGATGTCAGGGGGTATAATTTTATTACGTATGATGTGTTTTGTATGTTCATATCCTGATGCCTATGAAGTTTCATGGAAATGAAAACCTAAGTATGACATTCCTGTTTTTCTATGATCAATCAACCATGTAGTTGATTAGGCAGGTGCAATTTTATGAATTTTTTTGTTTGATTATATTCTGATGCAAATGTGTATAAATTCTCATGTTCATTCATGGAAAAGTAACCTATATCTGAAGGTAAACAATACATGATTTGGGACAAACAGACAGACAGACACTAAATGCCCCTCTTTTTGTAGGTTTTACTTACTGGCCAAAAGTTATCTTTGGATGGCTGTTGTTTTTTCTTTGAAGTATCCTGGAATGTGTTGAATTCTTTCTTCTTGTTGATGACTGAGATAAATTCCAAACCAAACTGGAATGACATATATAAAGATCAACATAGTAAGTAAGCAAACTTGTTACAAAGATGAAACATTATACCATTGTGGATAAATGTACAAAGTTTAACTTAAATGGATTTCTTATGGTATAGATAAAAGGACAAGCTCTAGCAACATACCAGTTGATTTGACAATGTTATGTTTGGAATAATAAGTTGTCATGTAAACTTTTCTATTTTTCTTTTTCAATTGTCTATGATTTATCATAATGTAGCATATTTTTTCTTACATGTTTAAGATTGAATTTCATATGAAAAGATGTAGGTACAATTTTGAAAAAAGTTCTTGCTTTTTTGTGTGCCAATATCAACTCTAGCTTGCATTTACAGAATGTCTATAATGGATTAGTGCAGACTTGGCCAAATAGTTTTGGAATAGGCCAGACTTTTGGTCCGATAAGGTAATATCACTTGCCGGTCCGACCAAAACACCATCAGACCAAAATTTTATTGAACTTTGATATTATCGTCAAATTCCGGAAATCATTCACGTTTTTTTCCGGATTTCAACACATGATTTCACTATTTCGGATACTTTGCGCATGTGCAACAAATTTGTTGACAGTTTCATCCATTTGTGGATGTTGTTTGTTAATAAATAAAGTAAAATTAACTGGCTGTCAATAGATAGCAAGTAAAATCGTGATATTTTAGTCAAAATCAAAAGATTGAAGAAAATTTAACAACGAAAAAAAAACAATTAAATACATTATGATCCATAAATCTGACGGACATCTGGTCAGGTGCAGTACTGACTTTGGTTGGACCGATGATGAAAATCACCGGACATGTCCGAAGGACCGACGAATTTCGCAAAGTCTGTTTTTTTTTAACAACTATGTGATTCTTTTCCAATGGGATGAAGTTCCTAATGATCCATTACCTTGTCTGGGTCAACACTTTCTCTTCTAGCTGAGCCATACTGAAAAAAATCAATTGAAAAAGCATCTGAACATAAAAAAAAATCCAACAATGTACATGACAAAAAAAATGATTAAATCTTTACTACATGTATGTCAGTTATTTACAATTTTTTGTTCTCTTTTATTCTGAAGTCAAATGCTAAGTTTTTGTTTTAAAAATTTGTAATTAAATACTAGTAGATTATGAATTTGAAAAATTTATATGTCATTGTGCTTAAATAACTTTAATTTTTTAGAACCTTCTTAAAATTAATATTTATATAAATATAAATATCTATCTTCTAAGTTAAACTTAGACCATTAAATTTAAAAATCATCAGTCGTTTTAATTTAAATGAAAATTGACATGAGTGTCAAAACTTTTAAACTAGATTATACCAAAATACAACAGGTGTAATAAACTGTCGTTTGAGTTGCTCAAACCACACATACACCTTGGAAAAGGACAAGATATGATAAGGGCTGTTTTTGGCCCCTTTTCCAAAACTGACAAATTTCTTCGAAATGTTCATATTACTACTCTAAAGTGGTGATCTTTAAATAATTTGTATATTTCAAACATATGATTTATCAGTTTTTGCCTCAGTGGTGGACTTAATATGTGGGAAAAGCGACATTTTCTTCAAAAAGCTCGAAATGGCAAATTTTCATATGTTTTTAATTTAAAAAAGTATGAGCGGACCTGTGACCAACAAAAATATTTTAACTGCGGGTATGGCATCACTATACCAATGTTTTCTGTAACTATCATTGTGGGTCAGAGGTCTGCTCATATTCAATTTCACAAAAACTACATAATTTTTAGCTATTTAGAGCCTAATTTGCCATATTGCATTAAATTGACCATTTACGCACATATGTAGTCTAACAATAGAGTTCATTTCACAAACATCAATGACTGTCCCATGTACTATGACCTCTTAACTGCAAAAGCCCACAATAACTATGGAATATTCCAAATTTGAAAAATATGCAAAAATCAGGGGTCCAAGTTGTGCTTCTTATCATATCTTGTCCTTTAATATTGGCATGCTGATTATTTGATGTCAAACTCTACTGCAGACCTATATCTAGGTACATGTATGGTCACAACATTGATACATTCCCCAGTCAGTTCAATGTCACTTTGTACAAAATAAGTTAATAACAAATTGCCTTTATTGTTCAATAAAGCCAATATCTATTACATGAAATCCTTAAATATTTCTTTCTTACCTCATCCATATTACCATATGTGTGTACATTACTGAAGCCATGTTTGACACTCTTCTCTGTAAGTTCATCCTGTAAGCAGAAAAAAAATATGATTTAATTCTTCAGTTTTTGTTGTTTAAATAAGTTTTTTATTCAACTGGTTTTATAATTATGGGAAAGTATCAGGCGCGGATCCAGGATTTTCTATAAGAGGGGGCATGGGCATTAAATATTGACAGAGCGGAGCAAGGCATGAAAATTTTGGGATTGATAATTTCATAATTTTTCACAAGCCAGCTGCCCCCCTCCCCCACCTGAGTATCGTTATTCAAATTGAGTATTTTTATATTTGCACTTCCATGATTTTCTGCTGAACTCACAATAATGTCAATACAGTGAAAATTTACTGCTGTAATTTGTAAAGTTAAATTAACACCCCAACCAGGTTGATGTTTCTGATCAGCTATGTCTGATCTTTCCTTACTGTCAGCAGATGCAAAATAAAACTTTATCTTCTAATAAAATTTGTAGATCTATGTAACATTCAATTCATATTCAAAATTTTCTTTGTTTACTTCACCACAACTTACAACATCTAAAAATGATAATTTGTCGCACTTGGGTTGTGTCTACTTTAAAGAACAAATAGAGATATTTACGGGATTCAATTATAAAATTTAGCTTATTTACTTCTTTTTGCTTTGGTTCTTGAGGGTAAACATCTGGTGCAGCTAATCTTGGTTTCTTTAAAGCTCTAAATTCTTGTGAAGGATACGCAGCCATCCTGTCAAATTTACATTTTACTCCATTAAATCAGGTCTTCAAATAGCTCTCTATTAAACCATTATGCTAAACGCATATGCGACCAAGACTTTGATTTTAGAGTTACCTCTCTTTGGTTACTGTATAACAATATTTGAAAAAGAGGGATTTTATGGTTCAAAAGCATTTTTTTCATAACAACTTTTTTCTGGTGCCAAAATTACAATTTTTTTGTCAAAAATATTTTGAGTTTAATCATTAATTCAATTATAAAAAAAAACCAAAACAATTAGGCCCCTTTCGATTAATGTCTACATCTGTAGACGTGGTTCTTGTGAGAGGTCATCCCATCACACAAGTCGGTTCCCTACTAATAAATATGTATAAATTTCATAAGAAATATAACAGATTGCCAAAAACCGTAAGGTTCTCCTACATCAGGCATATGTCGATCTTCGTCATAATTTTTTTTTCTGCCGTTTTTGTTTTCATTCCATTAATCTTTTGTCTGATCTGAGACAATAATTAATTGTTTTCATTCCATTAATCGTTTGTCTGATATGAGACAATAATTTTCTTTATTTTGTGATAAAATTACAAAAAAAATGTTTTTGTCAATGTTGCAAAAAATATTGGAGACACAAACATAGAGGTATATAAGATAAGATAAGATAAATTTTTATCAAGTCCAATTAAGGGCCCAAGAGGGCATGATGACAAAACATAACAATTACAATTAATTGATGATAGAACATGAAACATATAAGTATATATAAGAAATGCTGACATAATATATTAGACCAAAACAGGTTAACAGTGTCATGCAATATGTTCAGATGAGAAAGACACCAAGGACGATGCATTAAGACTGAGTGGAATGATAATAGGATAATTGTGTGCAGTGGTTGTGGTAATACACACAAGATACATGCATAGAAAAATGATAAAAAATGGAAAAATAAATTTCAAAGCTACCAGTCTTCTTTGTGTCTTAATCAAGTGAACATGTTACATAGCATGTTACATAGCATGTTTATGTTAAATGTTGGTATGTATATAAGGTTATATATGTCAATAGATTGAAGGTGAGTCAGGTGGAAAAGACACCATGGGACGATGCATAGACATGAACAAAAGGATTTTCCTGTTTATATTCGGTTTAAATATATAATATTAACAGACCAGTAAATAATTAATGAATTTAAATATTCAAATTGACACCCTAGTAAGAGCATTATGATGATACTTTTTTTACAAAATAATAAACTCAGCTTTCAACCAGTCGATGAAGCCTTTGTATGTAAACGTATAAATAAAATAAATGTTAAAAAAGCAACTTGAATTCATGGCATTTCGCCGAAAATATTACATTATGCTTAACCAATAATTACAAAGCCAATTACTTAGCTTGTAAACCTGCCTTTGTCTAGTGCTGTTTTCCAAGATCCTTTGAAAATTGCCCAAGTGGCACCAATACACAAGAAATATAATATCTTAGAAAAGGGCAACTATAGGCATATAAGTGTTCTTCCGGCTATATCTAAAATATGTGAATCAGCCATAGAAAACCAGCTCTCAAGGCATTTCGAAAACTTTTTTAATCCATTCTTAGCTGCTTTTCGTTCTGGATATGGCTGTCAATCCACTTTACTTAAAGTGCTGGAGGACTGGAAAAAGGCTCTTGACAAAGATAGGTATCTTGCAGCCATTTTAATGGACCTTAGTAAGGCCTTCGATTGTCTACCACATGATTTACTTCTTTTAAAGTTAGAATATCATGGTTTAACTCAAAATGCTGTTAAGCTACTTCATAGTTATCTCTCGAACAGAAAACAATGTGTGAAAATTGGCCAAAGTATTATAGTAGTATGCTCGATATATATATAAGGGAGTCCCTCAGTGTTCCATTTTGGGACCAGTGCTGTTCAATATCTTTATTAATGACATTTTTCTCTTTGTAAAGAAATGTGATCTTTATAACTATGCCGATGATAATACCCTATCAAAATATGACAAATCTTTAGATAAAGTTATTTCATCTCTGGAAGACTAAGATAGTAAATCCCTGATCTCATGGTCTCACTCAATAAAATACAGGGTAACCCTGAAAAGTTCCAGGCAATTGCCATTGGGTCGAAAACACAGTCAAAAAGTATAACATTTAACCTCAATGGCAACAAGATAAAATGTGACGAGGAAGTAAAGCTGATTGGTGTCACAATCGATTTTAAGCTGGACTTTAACAGCCATATATCAAATATTTGCAAAAAGGCAGCCAGACAACTCTATGTCTTAAAACGTATTGGTACACATTTAAACAAACTTTCAAAACTTACTATATACCACTCATTCATCAGGTCAAATCTCAGTTATTGTCCTCTAGTTTGGCACTTCTGCTCCGAAAGTAACACAAAAAATAGAAAAAATTCAGGAGTGTGCCCTTACATTTATCTGTGATGACTATACTAGCACATATAATGTACTACTTATAATATCTCAGCTACCATCATTAAAAGTACGCCGAATGAGAACCATGGCATTAGAGACCTTTACAATACTTCAAAATTCTGGACCTAAATTTCTTCATGATTTGGTTAATTTTAAGAATAACTCCTATAATTTTAGGTACAAAGGCAAAGCTGATATTCCACAGCCGAGAACTACAAGGTATGGTAAGAGAAGTTTTGGATATGAGGCAGCAAGAATATGGAACTCCTTGCCCAATGAGGCAAGGAACTCAACAATTTTTCATATCCACCTGGTGTTTCACAGAAAAATGTTTTTGTAGTGCCTGCCGTTAACTCTTCCTGCCTCATGTCCATCATCTCAAGCCTGCTACTCCAGTTTGCTTTTTGCCGCTGCTTTTTTCTATTCTGCTATAGTGCTTTTTATATTGTTCTAAATTTGTGCTAGCCTAACTGCTTGCTTATATTTTATTTATTCTTTATTTGATGTGCTGTCTGCATTTATGTTTGATTTTATATTGCACACTATGTCACTGTTTTTGGACATTTTCTTATAATATATATCCCACCACATAGTGTGCGATGTAAAAAATAATTTTTCGCCTTAATTTAACTGCTTTTATATGCTATTTATTGTGTCAATGTGTGTTTTGTATGTTGCATGTCTGTTATTTGTTTTAAGAAAGAGCTCTATGACGACTTTAAATAAATATTAATTACTTACTTACTAACTCAGCTCTGACGAGTCTCTTAACTTAAGGTTTAATCTATCTAGTTCCTTGATTTCTTTTCGTAACCAACGTCGATAGGAGAACAGAATTGCAAAAAGCTAGCCGTTGCAGGACACATAGGAGAATGAAATAATGTCCAGACCTAGACAAAAATTCTACAGCTACATCTAAAGGTTACTAAGCGCTGTACATCTAAAAGTTACTAAGCGCTGTACATCTAAAGGTTACTAAGCGCTGTACATCTAAAGGTTTCTAAGCGCTGTACATCTAAAGGTTACTAAGCGCTATATCCATTAGACTATACTGCTTCGGTGTGGACGGTATTAAAGAATAAGTTAATATGAGACAGGTTAAATCTGTGACATCCCCGAAGTTACAATGTTTCTTTTTACAAGCTAAAATAGATTTGAAAATGTTAACAATACGATGAATTGAAAAAAAAATATATTGAAAATTAAAAACTAACTAGCTTTTCTTGTGATTCATGTGTACGCTTACAGACGTAAGAAAATTTCACAAAAGAAAGCCTTCAAAAGGCCCCAGTTTAGTATTGTCCTTGGAAAGAAACTGCACTTAAGTGTTTCTGTTCTGGTATGCCGGGTACTGCAATATCTTCTTCGAGTCTTTGGATCTAGTTCGAGGGGATGGTGGTGTTATGTAGCCTACTGATATAATGTCGACTAATTTGTTCGTCACCTTGAAGAATATTCATCTCATTTCTAGTTCACTGAGAATGTCTGTTCGCTACTTGTGTCTCTGTAGTTGTTGAATGCTGTACGTATCTGTACCTTTTTCTATATAAAAGTGTCCATTGGCTGGTCTGCAGAGTGAGTGAGTTGGTGTATTACACCCTAGCAACATTATAAAGGTAATATAAGTGAAGATGTTGATAAACACGAAAAGCTGATGAGATTTATGGTGGTGGATGAAGAAGAAAGGAAAAGTTAATTTTGAAGACCACTGGAAAAGGGGAGAGCTAGGTGGATAGGGTTGGAAAATGTAATCTATATAATGTACTTCTTGGCGGTCAACAAACGGATATTTCACGTGCATTCATGAATCGTGGTACTCTCCACACACACATTTGCCCACTACGATCAGTTTTTCCGTATCGTAGACCTAACAACCTCTGTGGGCTGAGGACTAAGACATAGCCATTTACCTACAGTAGTAATGAAAATAAGTTTTCAATTTTCAGTGGTTCCAACCTGCTAAACGAAAAGGCCAAATCTTGTATGAAAGTGATTTAAGAGGAGTTGCGGATAAGAGATGAATACCCCTTCAATGTAGTCGAATGGCTAAGTTCATGTTTTGCAATAGGAAACCTCAAAAATCATTCTGATAAAATTGTAAAATAAAGGAACACATCTTCATTATGTCACGAAGATTGTGTGAATGTTTCATGAAAATCCATCAAGGGGTTTAGGAGGAGTTGCGGATAAAAGATGGGTACCCCTAATGGTCGAACAGCTACATTGTAAGTCCATGTTTTGCTATAAGAAACCATCAAAATCCTTTGATCAAATTTTAAAATAGTAGGTGCATATCTACAGTATGTCACAAAGATCATTAGGCGAATGTTTAATGAAAATTAATCAAGAGGTTTAGGAATTGCTGCGGATAAGAAATGCATGGGTACCATAAGGAGTAACGGAAGGGCAGAAGAACTGAAAGAAAGACGGACAGACGGATATGTCCGAAAGAATCAGCTTAAACATAAAACAGACTAAAGAAATGCAAAAACAACTTTATAATAGTGAATACAGAAAATAAATGAGGGGAATGAATTAAAGAAGCAGAAAGTATCACACTATAAACATGATAAAAAAAAACAAAAACATAAAACGAAAACAAAAACAAAAAACTGAACGATATCTTCTCCAACTCCAACGAATTGCCTTGAGCGTAAAAATGAAAATGACAATTTTACACAAACCCAGAAATAGGTCTGTGTAAAACTATTAGATTTTGGCAGAGAGAGAAATCTAAAGTATTTAAGCCCTAAAACATAAAATTCCCTCTTTTATAATACGTTTATGTACTGTTTTGGAATTTTGATTTATCAAAATTCTATTTTTCCAGTTTTCAATTATTTTTCACTAAAACATCGTCTTCTTTTATACCAAATTGTGGCATGTTCCTAAAATATATCTTTGTATATTAAGTTTAATATTCTTTTGGTATACACATTGTCAAATGGTTTTACATTGTGTAATACAAACAAAAGCTGAAAAAGTTATTATGAAGAGGGACGAAATTTCTATATTTTTAAGTTTGCTTAAAAACTGATTTTTATAAAAAGCACGATGTTCTGAAGATTTTAGGTAGTCAATGTTAGTGGTCAATGTCATCTCAGAGTATTTTTTTTCAGCATTATGTCGGACAAAATATTATTTGTCCAAATAAGCGTTATTTTGGCCGAAATCCTATTTTTTTTCTATTACTCTAATACCCCTCCAAGTGCCTGTGTCAAAAATCAGATTTATAATATTTTTTGTAGGAAAAAAAAATCCCTTGAAAATGATCAGTGCCTATAACATTGGGGCTTGTTTAGGGGGGTTACCAATATCCCATATCCCCATAATTTTTTCATCAAATATCCTGTATCCAAAAAAAATGTTTTTTCCAGTATCCCATATCCCTGTAAATAAAATTGACAAAAATATCCCATATCATAGTTTAGCCTCAAATATCCCGTATCCCACTAAGAAAATGTGTGGATATCCCATATCCCAATATACCCTAAACAAGCCTCAACATTACACCACCCAAAACCCAGCTTGTCTGAAAAAAAGTCCCCCCCCCCCACACACACACAGCCATAGTTATAACACAGGGGCGATAAGTAATTAGTTTTCGGTTTGCTGTTTCTACTCTACACATGTAACGTTAGATGTGTTAGATTTACTTTTAAAATCGTATCATCATATTTATTTTAAATAGCTCGGTATTTCAAAACCGGAAGTAATTCTTATTTTCAAAAGGGGGAATATTTATAAATAGAATTTACGTCAATACTGTAAACAAACTTTTATAAGGTTCGCATATGAAAATTGATTATTTTGTTTTTGTATACGTATACAGACAGACAGGACATAAATCCACAGAGATACTGATGTAAATGTAAGTTATGCAGAGATCAGTCTTGTATAATTTTATAGGGGTAGTTAGTGACCGTTTGTCATTTTATTAGCCCGTTTCTTAGTTGTCACAAAAATCCAAGCACCTCTAATCCCGGGCTCTTATCTTGACAACATTTAACCTATGGTCTGATTTTCTACAATATGCGTTACACGCGTGTAATCACAATCGAAACAAAATTTGGTTTTATTAATAGAAAACAGCTACAAGCTTGAACTACTTTCAGCTTGAGACCTGGGCTCACTCTTTTAACAACAAATTCGCGCGTTGCTGATTCCAGTTTGCATTTTTGGTTGTATTTTAGTTTTCTGTTTTTTTTCATTAGTTTATTTCTAACTGTACATTTGTCCAACCCTCTCCATGGAGTAATTTAACCTCTTCGCTGGACATGTCAGACACGATCTTTGCTCTTCAAAAGGTTAAATGTTCCCTGTATGGGGGAATAGTTGATAATATTATATATGTTATCATCTGAGTACCCAGTAGGTCACTTACATTCATATTTAAGTGTAAGTTTCATTTTGCCATGAAAGAGAGAAAAAAAAGATACGCTACTAAAACTATTTCAAACAGCAAAATAGTCCTTTCAGAGGGAATAGTTTGTATAATGGTCTAAAAATTGAATAATTATAGCACCCTTTTCGAGCTTCTGGGGAAGTTTTTAGGGATCATTTAACATGGTATTCTAATTACAGTTTACTCATTTTGTCCGTGTCAAGTTCTCCTTAATAAAACTTGACATCCCAGAAAAGAACATTCAGTCTGAGACCCCCCACAAACCTGGGACGCACCAGATAGGCTTGAAAGGAAACTTATTAAAAGAAAAGTCACTTTGCAATAACATAATTGAACATTTAGTTATAAATTATTTTTCAATGTCTTTTAATGTTGTTGTAGGCATAACTATGGGTGCAACAGAATCGAAACTTAAAAAGCGCAAAAAGCAAGATGTCAACCCAAAGGACAGTTTAGCTGAACATGTAGAATCGTGCGAAATAGTTCCTTTCGAAGACGTTTTTCCAAAGAAACAACTCTATTCGACAAACACATATTACCAGGACTTTATTAGCCAGTTTGGCCCCTTTCATTTTTTCGACCTATACACAGTCCTATGTGGGATTGAGGTGTATGACGACGACGATAATGGTAGCGAGTGTGATTTCCAGTGGAATTCTTTGAGGCAGTTTCTTGGGAAGGGTTATAGACACATAGACATCTTAACTTCTGATGACTTCATGTACACAACTACCATGCGGTATCTCCGCGTGGAAATAATCTTTGGAGACGAATTAGACGAACTAATATTTAGAACAGACGAAGAAAAACTAAGATTGAAAGAATTCGGAAAGATTGGAAGTAAGCTTTTACACTACCCACAGCATGGACAACAGCTATTTTGTACTATTAAAACTGGTGATATGTACACTGCAACTTTTATGAAATTTCCATTCATGACGGAAGTCTTCAAAGAATTACGACTTTCAACGAAGTCCGTACTGATGTCTGACATTGAGGCTCGTCTCAAAACATGTAAACGTTTACAGAACATTTACGATGCCAGCGTGGAAGATTTTGCTTATAGTTTAGCGGAAGCTGGATTGTATCTGACGACCGACGAAAAACTTTCTCAGTGCTTTGAGTGTGGTGGGCTCGTAAACATACAAAAATTTGATTTTGATCCTTGGAAAATGCACGCTAAATATCACCCGTGTTGTCCATACTTGCTAAAAATGAAGGGCCAAGACTATGTTGACCGTATTAGACGTGAATTTAAGAAGACTGTGACACTAAATCCAAAATTTATTCTTCAATTTGACAACAGGTGGCATGCCCCAGATACAGAGGATACGGACGACGAAAGCGACAACTTTGACAACAGTTCCGAATGCAGTGATTATTATTCGGAGAATGAAATTGACAATGGCGATTTTTGACTTTATTATTATTAATTATGTTAATATCACATGAATATATTTTGTTTTGTTTTAACTTGATTTATTATGGTTTTGTTAATATTATACTATTATCTAATAAAGGTATGTAAAATTTCGCCTGTAAATGTGTTTTCAGATGTAGCAGCGAAAACGGAAACTGGATGGCACCATTGTTTTTGCTTAATATACACCGTTTCAGGTGATTATTCAAAAAGGGTGATATACTATTTTACCTTTGTCAGAAACAAATGATCATTCTTTGTATTTGATATTGACAATATGCCCGGACAGTATGCCAATGCTGTCATATGTACATGTACTTTTTCGTTTACCAGCAACTTTTTACACTAGATTTATCTTGAAAATTTTTAAAATACATGTAGTAATTATGCCAGCAGCACCTCACGACGGCATGTCGGGTGCATTAAGGTTTTCCCATGCCCGAATTTCCGTAAAGTTTTTCTTTAATACTTACTTAATCATTAGAGGCACATAAGGATGTACCCAGACATCTCCGTTCAACTCAGTCATTGGCAATCTTTTCCATTTCGCCCAGGCCTTACCGAAACTCTTGAATTCGCTGGTGGCAGTTTTTCGCCATGTTTCCATTAGTGCTCCTCTACTCCATTTTCCATCAGCTGGTGTCCATTTTGAAGAGACTTGCAATGTTATTCGTGTCTCTTCGTGACATTTGCCCGAACCATCTAAGTTTTCTTAGCCTTATGGGGTCTATGTTTTGTTTTGGCCAGTTAATTCATACAGTGCTTCATTTGTGATTTTTCTTGGCCAGTTTATTTTGCATATTTTCCTCAGACATTTAGTGTGGAAGCCTGGGAGTCTCTGGTTATCTTTCTTAGTAGTTCTCCAGAACTCAGCTCCATAGAGTAGAATGGATTTTTAAGGCTGATGTTGCTGCTCTTCCACATTTTATTCAATTGTTGGAAAGATAAGTTTGCTTTCTACAGTCTTTTGCTGAATCAGATGTCTTTAGTGTTGTTTTCTCAAATACCATACATTAAATGATTTGAAATTTGGATGAGTAGTTTATATAAATTGTACGCCCAAAGAGACTTTCAGACCTGTTTGACCACTAATTCCTGTTTGTGACTCGGCCGATAAGAAAATAAGTAAAATTTACGTTTAGGTTTTCTCAGAAATCGTAGATGAGAATGATTAAAAAGTTGGTAGGATGTTTCAATATCATAAATTGTACGTACGACTTTCTACCCATACTTTCTGTTTGGAACCTTGGACCGATACCAAATTTCGTATGAAAATTTCCGTCAATCTTTTCTCAGAAACCTTACATTACAGTGCTTTAAAATTTGGCAGGATGGTTTGGTAGTAAAATAATGAATTCAATTGAACTTCCATTTTAATATTTCCGCCAATTAAGCTTTTTCACAGAAACCACCAGTGGAAACCATACATAAGAATGATATTAATTTTGACTGTGGCTCAGCATGATAGACAAGTAACGTTGAGATCTTTACGCGGGGGTATCTAATTTCATAGATGTATAACCCATCATGTGGGTTAAACATCTATGCTAATATGTATATAATTAATACATGTAATATGTTAAATAACAAGAGGCTCCCAGGAGCCTGAATCGCTCACCTGACATATGTGCCTGAACTAAAGGTTATTAGGCAAAATCTATTTAACGTTGAAAGGGTCATAAGATTAATAAGGGGGTCATCTGACAATATGGTGGATCTAAAGGTGCTGATCACTTTTGTTCTCAATCAAAATCTAAAAATCTCTCACCCTTTTTGAGTTATTTGCAAACAAATGCAGTTTAACCTAATGTTCTATTTTTAACCACAGCGGCCATGTTTTACAACCAATCAAAAATCCCCACAACAGTTCTATACACCTAATAATAATAAACAATAATACCAAGTTTGGTTCCATTTGGACTTAAAGTGTCAGAGGAGTTAACATTTTCAATATAAGGAAATGCAGTTAAAATGCTCAATTTTGACGTTCCAAGGGCAATAACTCCTCAAAGGAAAGGTCATACAACGTTGACCCTGTTACGAATTTTGTAGATCTTGATGTGCTTAACAATATGCAATTTAAATTTCTCAAATATCTTGTATAGTTTTCAAGATATTGAGCTAAACAGGTGCAAAATTTGCAAACAATCCACAAAAAGGGCAATAACTCCTACATGGGTTGTTGGATTTTCTTCAAAATTTCAGAGCTGGTATATCTTGAGGTGCTGATCACTTTTGTTCCAATCAAAATTTTAAAATCTGTCACCGTTTTAGAGTTATTTGCAAAAAACTGCCATTTACCCCTATGTTCTATTTTTAGCCACAGCGGCCATGTTTTACGACCAATCAAAAATCCCCACATCAGTTCTATACACCTAATGCTAATAAACAACTATACCAAGTTTGGTTCCATTTGGACTTAAAGTGTCAGAGGAGTTAACGTTTTCAATGTAATGAGGAAATGCTGTTAAAATGCTAAATTTTGACGTTCTAAGGGCAATAACTCCAAAAAGAAAAGGTCCTACAACCTTGACCTTATTACATATTTTGTAGATCTTGATGTGCTTAACAATATGCAATTCAATTTTTTCAAATATCTAGTATAGTTTTCAAGATATTGAGCTAAACAGGTGCAAAATTTGCAAAAAATCCACAAAAAGGGAAATAACTCCTACACGGGTTGTTGGATTTTCTTCAAAATTTCAGAGCTGGTAGATCTTGAGGTACTGATCACTTTTGTTCCCAATCAAAATTTTAAAATCTGTCACCGTTTTAGGGTTATTTGCAAAAAAACTGCCATTTACCTCTATGTTCTATTTTTAGCCACAGCGGCCATGTTTTACGACCAATCAAAAATCCCCACATCAGTTCTATACACCTAATGCTAATAAAAAACTATACCAAGTTTGGTTTCATTTGGACTTAAAGTGTCAGAGGAGTTAACGTTTTCAATGTAATGAGGAAATGCTGTTAAAATGCTAAATTTTGACGTTCTAAGGGCAATAACTCCTAAAAGGAAAGGTCCTACAACGTTGACCCTGTTACATATTTTGTAGATCTTGATGTGCTTAACAATATGCAATTTAAATTTCTTGAATATCTATTATAGTTTTCAAGATATTGAGCTAAACAGGTGCAAAATTTGCAAAAAATCCACAAAAAGGGCAATAACTCCTACATGGGTCATTGGATTTTCTTCAAAATTTCAGGGTAGGTAGATCTTGAGGTGCTGATCACTTTTACCCTGACCAGAATTTTGATATCTGTAGCCGTTTTTGAGTTATTTGCAAAAAACTGCATTTTACCCCTATGTTCTATTTTTAGCCATGGCGGCCATGTTTAATGACGAATCAAAAATCCCCACATCAGTTCTAAGCACCGAATGCTCATGAACAACCATACCAAGTTTGGTTGCAATTGGACTTATGGTGTCAGAGGAGTTAACGTTTTAAAAAGTTTTCGGACGACGGACGACGGGCGACGGACGGACGACGGACGCCAAGTGATGACAATAGCTCACATGACCCTTCGGGTCAGGTGAGCTAAAAACGCTAAAAACAAGGTAAAACCGATATTTCGACTTGGAAATATTTTTTCGCCGTTGTCATATTTACCGATTTTAACTTGAAAATCAACAAAAAGACATGTCATTTTAATAGAACTGTCTGTGAGCTGCTTTGGTGACGGAAGTAATGTTTCAATAAGAGGAGTGAAAATATGAACATGAGAGGGATAAACACATTAAGGGGTTTTGGGCAAATCATGAAACGGGATGCTGAAATAATGTCGGGAATAATTTACATCTAATATCAATAGAGACTGTCAGTGACGGATCAAAAAAATTCGAAAAGGGGGGGGGGGGGGGTGCTCTAAACCTATCCCCCTATAAGGTGCCCCTTTGTTCATCCGCCACTAACTGACGTATTTTTCCAGTTTGCGAAGAACAGATCGTTCTTTATTTGTAATGCTTTTCTCAAATACTTACTGACTTATTGTATATTCGCACAAAGAGGTGCCTAAGTCTGTCCTTGGCAATCTTTTCCATTTTGTCCCAGGTCTTAACAAAACTCTTGAACTAGCTGGTGTCAGTTCTTTGCCATTTTCCATTGGTGTTCCTCTTCTCCAATTTCCATGAGGTGGTGTTCATTTCGAAGAGACTCTTGTAATGTTATTCGTGTCTCTTCGTGTGACATGTGCCCGAACCATCTTAGTTTTCTTAGCCTTATGAGGTCAATGATGTTTTTTTTTGGCCAGTTATTTCATATAGTGCTTTATTTGTGATTTCTTGGCCAGTATATTTTGCATATTTTCCTCAGACATTTAGTGTGGAAGCCTGGGAGTCTCTGGTTATCTTTCTTAGTAGTTCTCCAGAACTCAGCTCCATAGAGTAGAATGGATAAAACTTTGCTGTTTTAGATCTTGGGTTTAATGCTGATGTTGCTGCTCTACCATGAATTAAATTGAATTTCCATTTTATAAAATTTCCGCCATTCTTTTCGCAGAAACCATACATAAGAATGATGTAAATTTTGACTGTTGCTCAGCATGATTAACTATTAAAACACTAAACTAAAACACATATTTTCTATTTTTCTATTTCTAAGTTGAATAATAGTGTTTTTTTTTTCTTATTTAGAATGAAAACTATTGCATATAGAGAAAGGCTTTTTCTTGCTTAAACATTCAGCTCATTTAGCTATACAGATTTTTTCATAAGGATGACATCAATACCAGGTGGGCGATTCAGGCTCCTGGGAGCCTCTTGTTTCTAAATTCCATGATGTAAGGGCTGCTGTTAAAATTTGAGTTTTTATTCCCCAAGGTATGCCGGCTCCGCCATCAGCACCTTTGTGCTGAAGAACATATCTAAACTTATAACTTATAAGTGTAAATTACACTTTAAGTCTAAACACGGAGCTTGCGCTATCCAATCATATATAGGTTGATCTGTTATAATTTAAGTTTCATTTGGCATATTTTGGTTTGTCAAAGCTTTTGTTTGTCACTGCCATCTATCTGTTTACTGTTCTATGTCCGGAAGTGGGTCTTTCGTTGATAATTTATGGATTGGGTTTGAATCTAATGTATTGAATTTTGAGTCCTGGGCCAATGCAAGACGGCGAGTATTAAATATTTTGGTAAAGCACCCATAATTAGTCTTCAATAGACGAAACACGCGATGGAGTAGCAAAATATATTGCCTTGAACTTTGTTATATTTTTTATTTCTAACATCTATGATGGTTAGCGCTACTGGTGGAGTTTTTATTCCACAAGGACTCAGGTTATACCGAGTCCGACATCAACACTTTTCTAAATTATCATGGTACGATAAGGGCTATATTTGCCCCTTATTTTATATAAAAAAATAATCTAAAGTAATTTATGTAAATGCACTTTATATTTTGGAGTAATATGGTTTAAATTAATGAGTATGCTTTCAATTTTCAATTATCTTTTCAGTTTTTCAAATTTATAGATACTAAAATCAGGGTAAATTAAAAATAAATAAATAAATGAATGTTCTAAATATTGTGTTTTCTTGGTATGGTATATGTTTGATAAAAAAATGCACAGGGTTATGCTCGTAAAAACATACGGGTTTTCTATCACTGAGGCGAGCAGAGATGTTGGATTTACATGAAGGTTAAGTATTGTCGTCCATTTGCTGATTTGATCGACAATTAATAAGTCGTGTTGCTACACTAAGCAGGAACTGCTGACTATTCCGGACAGCCTGAATCCAAATTCGTGTGTACCAAAAAACCAATGTACTTGAGGTCACGTTGCTGATTACAGTAGTTCAATTCAATTCATTCCAATATCTTTAATTCCTCCAGAAGGAGATCATATTACATGTATGATTATTTACATATCAAAGAAAGATATTTACAAATGTGTTTAATCAATGAAAAAGTTTCAAATATGACAGTTAACCACAACAAGAGGCTCCCAGGAGCCTGAATCGCTCACCTGATCTCTTATGCTAAAGCCTCTTAACTAGTGGGCAACATGGTCTACATGTACAGTGGGGATAGAAAATACTCTTAAGATCAAGAATACAAAGTTACAAAGCTTTTCATTTGAAAAAACCAAACAAGTTAAAATTGATTGAAAACCGTTAAAGGGGGATAACTAAAAAAAAGTTGATTTTGACCCTGAAATCATTTTTGTAGATCTCAATGAGCTGAACAATTTTGCAATGCTGACTTTTCCTCTGGCACTTACAGTTTTCAAGATAAAGTAAAAAAACTGTGAAAATGGTCAATTTTGACGATTAAGGGTTAATAACTCCTATAAGGAGTCGTCCCACAGCTTTGACTCAATAAAGAGTTTCGTAGAGCTTTTGATGCTGAACATGGAAGGTTGCTTCAGATTTTCTCTATCTCTTATACTTTTTGAGCTATAAGCTAAAAACTATGGTCTGACCCCCTGTTCTATTTTTAGTAACGGCAGCCATGTTGGTTGGTCAGCGTGCAAAAATTTCACAAACTTGGTAGAGGACATGCTAAAGATCAAGTGTACAAAGTTTGAAAGCAATCCCTTCAGTGGGTCCAGAGAAGAAGATTTAAAAAAATCAGTTAAATTGATAGAAAAAAAAACATTTAAAAGGGGATGATCTGACAATTTGACCCTGAAATCATTTTTGTAGATCTCAATGAGCTGAAAAATTTTGCAATGCTAACTATTCCTCTAGCACTTACAGTTTTCAAGATAGACTCCAAAAACTGTGAAAATGGTCAATTTTGTCGATTTAGGGGAAATAACTCCTATAAGGAGTAGTCCCACAACTTTGACTCGTAGAGCTTTTGATGCTAAACATGGAAGGTTGCTTCAGATTTTCTCTATCTCTTATACTTTTTGAGCTATAAGCTAAAAACTATGGTCTGACCTCCTGTTCTATTTTTAGTAACGGTAGCCATGTTGGTTGGTCAGCGTGTACAAATTTCACAAACCTGGTAGAGGACATACTAAAGATTAAGTGTACAAAGTATCAAAGCAATCCCTTCAGTGGTTTCAGAGAAGAAGATCTTTGAAGAAAAGTTAACGACGGACGACAGACGGACGACGGACGCCTGACGATGACAATAGCTCACATGGCCATTCGGATCAGGTGAGCTAAAAAAGAGCAGTGACAGTAAGTACAAGTTCAGGGGTCATTGGTCTCACCTAGTAACACATTACAGATTTCGAAATGTTCAGGTCAAGCAGTAACATAAGCATCGATGGTTCGATAAAACATCATGATTTCTTGCTGATGTTG
Organism: Arcuatula senhousia; assembly: GCA_963971305.1. Lineage (NCBI taxonomy): Eukaryota > Metazoa > Mollusca > Bivalvia > Mytilida > Mytilidae > Arcuatula > Arcuatula senhousia. The sequence continues at coordinate 67,700,527 of OZ020304.1, forward strand.
TAGCGTGGAACAGTGTATAACTTGATGACAAATTATGTCTTCAGTTGTAATTTTGCACAGTGGGCATAATCCAGTTTTAATTGGGGTAGTCCATAATTTTGAAAACGCTTTGGTAACGTAATTTTGAGTTCTGCTGAGGTTTTACTATATGTCCAAATGGATACAGGCCTCCCATACTGAATGAGCTTCGAAAATCGGCGAAAGTTTGGTTTGGTTTTATGATCATTTTATGTCTACAGACTTTGTCTTGTCTTCGGACTAAAGACATATAATTGCACCATTGGTACAGCTTTGCTTCTACTTAATTATATGATGCTACTTTGTTATTAGATGATGCTACTTTGTTATTATGTGATGCTACTTTGTTATTAAATGATGCTGCTACTTTGTAATTATATGGTGCTATTGTCTTATTATATCATGATGCTTCTTTATTATTATATGATGCTACTTAACCATTATATGATGCTACTTAACTATTATATGATGCTACTTAACCATTATATGATGCTACTTAACCATTATATGATGCTTCTTTATCATTTAATGATCTTCTTTATCATTTAATGATGCTTCTTTATCATTTAATGATCTTCTTTATCATTTAATGATGCTTCTTTATCATTTAATGATCTTCTTTATCATTTAATGATGCTTCTTTATCATTATATGATGCTTTTTTATTAATATATTATGATGCTACTTTGTTAGTATAGGATGCTACTTTATGATGCTATGTTATCATAACAGTCGGGCGATTAGGTGTAAACACTGAGATAATCTTTTTACAGAGGTATTTTGAAGCACTTAGGAGGTCGCACATCATCAACTCATAAAACTGCCGATAGAATAAACTAAAATACTTTGAATTGTCAATTTGGAACCAAACCCGAATAATGACTAAGATCAACCTTTATATGGGGTAGGAATAACCTTAGAATTAAACCATTTTTCATTGTTTTGATGTATTCTCCAACACAGGGGTATTGATGTGCGAGCAGACCAACTTCAAGGGCATATAAAATGTTAGAAATAAAAATTACAACAAGGTTAAAGGCAATACATTTTGCTACGCCTGACTCAACAGAGGATCTCTACCAAAAAAGAAATAAAAATGCCAAATACTTTACGAAATAAGCCGTATGTACATGCATCAACATGATATTAACTTATAAAACATATTTTAAATAAGTAAAATTTTTGAAGCATCATGTGAAGCTTTATTCCACAGGTTGCCCTGAAGATCAAACTTCTTACCCACGTCCGTCTCACTTAATGGTAGCAACAGGTTATAAATAAATGTGCAGTGCAATGGGAACGCAAACTGCAAATTTGAATAAAAAGCTTCGCTGAGCGCAGCATATAATGTTGAACCCTGTACGTTTTAGGCCCAATGTGGATAGTCAATTGCGCTGGACACATGCAGCCCATGGTGGACTCACGTTCATTGACACATGAAACCTTTGGTGGACTTTCCATTAATATTTCACAAGGAATTATTCTCTTTTTTCAAAAGCAGACCAAAATAAATTACAGTTACAAAAAATATTACCCCTTTTGGCCCTTTATTAAGGTATCTGCTACCTTTCATTTTTGCTCCTTTGTCCCTAACGGCAATAAGGGGAAGGGTGTATCACAAAATTAATCCCCAATTTTGTAAATTCACTACTTGACAAGAATTAATAAGCATTTTGTTTTTAAATCGAACAGTAGATAAAAAAAGTTTCGATTTTGGCCCTTTTTGACCCCTAAGTTCATAACGGAAAAAGGGGATATTGCAATAATTAATTCTCCAGTTGACTACTTAATAGAGATAATCGGAGAAGCGACGTACGTATCTACGTATCGTAAAGTTGCCCTAAGAAGTCTAAAAACGACATAATCATTACCTCCCTTATGCCATGTGTCTTAATTGATCCGCACTAGATTTGAACATGTATTATAATTATAGATGTATAACCCATATATATACATCTATGGTATATTGCATATGAACTCTCGTTTATCATTGTTTATTTATTATTAATTTTATATATTATTATAAATTTTTATATTTATAAAAATTATTTTTTTAAATTCTTTACTTTTATTATTAGTATTATTATTTGTGGGGGCGGGTATAAATATGTAAAATTAAAAATACAGCTTATAATTTAGCGATTCCTCCGTTTAAACTTTTTTTTAAATATTCACCTAGGCTTCCCATCTTTTATTCTGGATTTTTTTTATTAACTTTTAAAAATTTTCCACTGTTTTAATGAATAAAATTTATATTGCAGAGTAACTTACTTTGTTGCGGATTGTGTGTTCATCTGATAGTTTGTCAAACATATATTTATTACCTTTTTTGTTGGAATTTGGTATCAAAAACCCCACGTATTGTAAGTACTGAACATTTGTGTAGAAGAGGGGATTTTTTCACAAAAAATAAGTTAAACAGTAGCTACATGTACATTTTGTAGATAATTGTCTGTTAGACTGTCCAAATAACCTCTTCCTATGCATCACAGTGGAATTTGAATAACATCTAGTATGAATTTAATAAAATCTTAAGCACCTATTCGTACATTTAAGAGAGCGATCATTCGAGTTTTATGGGGCTAATGGGGTTATTGATATGTTTTTCACCCAGCCTATTTATTATCTGAACAATCAAAGCCTGGATGTTTTGCGAGCTATTTTTGAATTTTAAAATCAAATAAAAATTTTACAGCAAAAAAAAACCATACTGCCCTTTTTTATATCAAAGCGTTGTCCTGCATTTTTATTTTCTGATTGTTTGTTGTTGTTGTTGACATACTGCTTTTTTATTTCAAATTTTACCATTGCCCCCCCCCCCCTCCAAAAACAAATCAAATGGTCGCTCCCTTAGTTACATGTTGTTTATTTCTACCTCAGGCACATTTTTGACTCATCTAAATCAAATTTCAAATTTTGTATTCAATTTGGCATTTTTATGCCCCGCTTCGAAGAAGAGGAGGGTATACTGTTTTGATTATTATTCCTAGATTGCTGATATTTGGAAACAAGCTTGTTATGGCATGGTGTATTGTGGAATACGTTTTTGGATTTATCGGACATTTTATTCCTGTTTATCGAAGACTTTAATTTTTTTCCGTCACACAAAATTAATTCTGCCCAGCTTTTCATTTGCATATAACTTTGCTTGGCAACTATTATTCCTAGGTTGCTGATATTTGGAAACAAGCTTGATATGGATATGATGTATTGTGGGATACTTTTTTTATCCATCGGACTTCTTAATTAATTGCAGTTGGAGTCGACATATGTGTTGTAGTGTCATGATCATTTACTCCATATCCTTTCGTCAATTATTCTACTTCCTGTTAACCGAAAACTAAAACAAAAAAACTGTCGCACATTTCATTCACTTACATGAAAACTCAGTAATTCCTAGGTTGTTGATAATTGGTAACAAGCTTGGTACTGACATGATGTATTGATACATTTTTGGATCCATCGAACATTTACTTCCTGTTTGTTGTAAACTTGAATATAAATGCATTGCATACTAGTAGTAGTTGTGAAGCGGGAGTATTACTGGTGAGCATTGGGTCACAGATTTCTTTTTTTCTTTTGTTTCATCGTTCTATGTTCTTTATATATAGTGTTTGGCTTTTTTTCTTTTTGGTTACAGCGGAAATGATGAGACAAACCTTGCGTCAGTCGTAGCAAATGTTTTAGTTTGTATGTTTGTTGCAACTTTCATTCATTGTATTTACCATCTACTTCAGATATATTCATGGATACACCACTGAACAAAGCTGAGGCAAAAACGAAAGTTTTAACAAGTACAAGTTTATATGACCACAGCAAAAGTCTTTTCCTGTTACAAAATCATGCTGAAATGCGTTTCACAACAACTGTGCGAATCATTTAGGTCCCGTTTCCTCTTAATTTCATCTATAGAAATATAGAAATGTTGGGTATCATTTATTTTTTTTTCATCCCCGAGCCCAACGGAGTTGGGGAGGGGATATAGCGTTTGGTTTGTTCGTTCTTACGTTCATACGTTCGTTCGTTCGTACGTATGTATGTAATGGTATTTGTTTTGTCAATAACTTGGGAACTAAACATCATAGATATTTGGTAAGTGGGTACATCTTTGATGCTAGTCAGAAGCAGTACCATATCAAGTGGCCTTGACCTATATTTACGCATGAATGACTCCGGTTAAAGTTTTGGTTAAGGTCCATATCCCAGCAACTGCAAGTGATAGAGCGATGATATTCGGTCAGTGGGTAGCTTTTGGACAGTAACCAACATCCGTTCCAAAATTGGGTCACCTTGACCTACTTTTCCGCATCAACGACTCGGGTTTGAGTTTTGGTTTAGGCGCATATCTCGACAATACCAAAAATAAGAGGAATTATATTTGGAAAATGGGTATATCTTTGATAGTAATTGACATCCGTTCCACTTACATTTTAATGTAACGGGCGAGGGGATTAGCTGTCGTGTGCGACTGCTCCGTTTTTTTTTTATTATAACTATACCATTCATTGTCTGGTAGTTGTAAGTAAGACATGTCGACCCTATTCGCCCGTATATGCATCGCACCATGTCCCTTTTTCTACGATCTCCATGCACTCGTATTATAAAGTTTTTCTCAGGAGTATAATATTTTGGTTTTTCATTTCATCATAAATCTGTCTCTATATATACTACTATGCAAATATAAATAAAGTTTCATGATAATTTATTATTATACATGCTCTATAGAAAATAACTTTAACCTAAAGGTTATTAACTTGCCGTAGTGTACGAACGGGCGGACACGAACACAAAATTCCGCACTCCGTTACAATAAACAATGGCGAATTCAGACAGTCAGGAGGTTGAGATAAAATACAACTGTAATTGGAGGTAATAGGAACCCTTTCAAAAGGTTTAAATGTGGACATGTAAGACATTGGAATATATAGATCTACATGTAACTCGAAAACTTAAATAGGTTGTCGCCATTTTTAACCAAAAATTTGTTATTTGGGTCTAGTTGCTTGCAAATGAAAATCTCCTTGAGATCTTTTTTGGTATTTTATCCGCTTTTCGACCTTCATGTATATGCAGAAGAGCAATTCATCCAAAACAAACCATACTGGAAGTTCATACTTATTATTCAAAATCGACCCCCTTCTTTTTGTCCCTCGCCGCAACGCTTAGCGGGACATAGAAATGCTGGGCGTCCGTCCGTCCGTCCGTCACACTTTTTGTAAGCGCTTTCAATGCTACAAATTTTGTCGGATTTTCATGAAATTTTTACCAAACGTTTATATCACTAATATCTTGGTCAAGTTCTAAAATCAGCATTTTTCGATATTTTTTAGGGGTTATGGGACTATGACCATAATTAAAGACTTTTTTTTTTAAAACAGACCTTTGAAGCGCTCTCATCCCTACAGATGTTAATGGATTTTCATAAAATTGATACCAAATGTTTATATCACTAATACCTTGGACAAGTTTGAAAATCAGCATTTTTAAATAATTTTTGTAGTAGTTATGGGACTTTGACCATAAAAATGACTCTGTTTTTTTTTGCAATACAGACCTTGTAACGGCTCTCATCCCTACAGATGTTGACGGATTTTCATGAAATTTATACCAAATGTTTTAACCACTGATATCTTGGTCAAGTTAAAAACAGCTGTGACAGATCCAGAGACAGGATGTTCCGGGAGTTCGAAACACACCCTATCCTTTAAAATTTTTGTAATATTTTCGTGCAGATTTTAGGCAAAAATGGCCTGGAACCCTCTTAAGTAGACAATAGGCGGACCCATTCCAAAATTGATGTACCAAGTCAGGACCATTGCAATCTTCAATTTCTTTTGTATTTTTACCTTGTTTCGTCTTTTCTTTTGGACAATGAGATTGATCCTCCAAGCTCGGTAATTTTGCTATTACCTTTATACATCTATCAAAGATTCTTTAGATGCGATTTATCCAAAAGATTTACAATACAAATCATTAAAATCAAGGCAACTCCAATAAAAATGTATGCCACACTTGGACTATTAAAAAAACAACCGACCATTTAACTTGAAAGGGTGGGCTTGGTTTTTCCCCAAAAATTATTTTGGAAATTATTTTTGATATAAAAATATATTGGCAGCAGAGGGTAAGAAATAAGAAAAAAATATTCTGAAGAAGGATTTCAGCTACATAAAATAATGCAAATAATGAAGAAGAAATATATTCTGTCGCGATGCCTTCAAAAAATATTTTTAAAAAAAATTCTTTCAAGTTAAATGGCCTGCCCCTTATGTCTGGGGTAGTAAGAACCTTAGCATTTTGACAATTTTGAAATTCAAACGGAGAATTTCAATGCTTTGATGTGTTCGTTAACAATCTAAGTATTGATGCCGGAGAGATTGAAAATACCAAACATGCACTAAATACGAACATGAAAAGCAAAGATTGTAAAAACCCAATTTTGACCCAAGATCGGCCAATAACATCAGAGAATTTTGAATTTTAACGGATAATTCTAATTTCATTGCTTTGGCGTGTACGTCATCAGGGTTTTTCGACACTCAAAGAAATTTTAACTTTCTTTTAGAAAGAAACTTAAGTTTATTTTTAATATATACCTCAAATATGCATTTACATGGTCAGCTTCAGCTAATTAATGGTTTTACTTACGCCCGCTTTAGATTAGATAATTTTCATTTGTGTTCATAATAAATGATCACCAACTGAAAAATTAGGGGTCGATTCTAAATAATAAGTATGAACTTCCAGTATGGTTTGCTTTGTATGAATTGCTCTTCTGCATATACATGAAGGTCGAAAAGCGGATAAACACACGGATTTTCACATAAAATACCAAAAAAGATCTCAACGAGATTTTCATTTGCGAGCAACTAGACCCAAATTACAAATGTTTGGTTAAAAATGGCGACAACCCATGCAAGTTTTCGAGTTATATGTAGATCTATATATTCCAATGTCTTACATGTCCACATTTAAACCTTTTGAAAGGAATCCTATGAATTCCCACTACAGTTGTATTTTATCTCAACCCCCTTACTGTCTGAATTCTCCATTGTTTATTGTATAGCGGAGTGCTGAATTTTGTGTTCGTGTCCGTCCGTTCGTACACTACGGCAAGTTAATAACCTTTAGGTTAAAGTTATTTTCCATAATGCATGTATAATAATAAATTATCATGAAACTTTATTTATATTTGCACACTACTATATATAGAGACAGATTTATGATGAAATGAAAAACCAAAGTATTATATTCCTGAGAAAAAAAAACTTTATAATACAAGTGCATGAAGATCGCAGAATAAGGCACATGGTGCTATGATACGGGGCGAATAGGGTCGACATGTCTTTGGATATATTCTAACGTACATTTATCAGACAAGAAATGGTATAATTCAAATAAAGAAACGGAGCAGTCGCACACGACAGCTAATCCCCTCGCCCGTTACATTAAAATGTAAGTGGAACAGATGTCAATTACTTTCCAATATATACCCACTTTCCAAATATCATTCCTCTTTTTTTTGAAATTGCCGAGATATGCGCCTTAAAATGTAGGTCAAGGTGACCTTATTTGGTTACGGATGTTGGTTACTTTCCAAGATGTTAACACTGACCCAACATAATTTCTCTACCACTTGCAGTTGCTGAGAGTTGGACCTAAACCAAAACTTAAACCCGAGTTGTGCATGCGGAAAATATAGGTCAAGGTGATCCACTTTTTGGTACGGATGTTGGTTACTGTCCAAAATGTACCCACTGACCCAATATCATCGCTCTATCACTTGCAGTTGCTGGGATATGAACCTTAACCAAAACTTTAAACGGTGTCATTCATGCGGAAATATAGGTCAATGCCACTTAATATGGTACTGATTCTAACTACAATTAAAGATGTTCCCACTAACCAAATATCATCCCTCTATGATGTTTAGTTCCCAAGTTATTGACAAAAGAAATACCATTACGTACATACATACGAACGAACGAACGTACGAACGTATGAACGAACGAACGAACGTATGAACGAACAAACCAAACGCTATATCCCCTCCCCAACTCCGTTGGGCTCGGGGATAAAAAAAAATAAATGATACCCAACATTTCTTTATTTTTATAGATGAAATTAAGAGGAAGAGGGACCTAAACGATTCGCACAGTTGTTGTGAAACCAATTTCAGCATGATTTTGTAACAGATTTAAAAACTTTTGCTGTGGTCATATAAACTTGTATTTTTTCCGTTTTTGCCTCAGTTTTGTTCAGTGGTGTATCTATTAATATATCTAAAGTAGATGATACATACAATGAATGAAAGTTGCAGAAAACATACAAACTAAAACATTTGTTACGACTGACGCAAGGTTTGTCTCATTATTTCCGCTGTAACCAAAAATAAAAAAAACCCAAACACTATATACATGTATAAAGAAATAGAACAACGATGAAACAAAAGAAACAAGAAAAAATGTATCAATACATCGTGTCAATACCAAGCTTTTACCAATTATCAGCAACCTAGGAGTTGCTAAGTTTTCATGTAAGTGAATGAAATGTGCGACAGTTTTTTGTTTTAGTTTTCGGTTAACAGGAAGTAGAATAATTGATGAAAGGATATGGAGTAAATGAACATGACACTACAACACATATGTCGACTCAAACTGAAATTAATTAAGAAGTCCGATGGATCAAAAAAGTATCCAACAATACATCATATCCATATCAAACTTGTTTCCAAATATCAGCAACCTAGGAATAATAGTTGCCAAGCAAAGTTATATGCAAATGAAAAGCTGGGCAGAATTAATTTTGTGTGTCGGAAAAAAAATAAAGTCTTCGATAAACAGGAATTAAATGTCCGATAAATCCAAAAACGTATTCCACAATACACCATGCCATAACAAGCTTGTTTCCAAATATCAGCAATCTAGGAATAATAATGAAAACAGTATACCCTCCTCTTCTTATGCGGGGCATAAAAATGAAAGATTGAATACAAAATTATAAAGTTTTAGATGAGTCAAAAAATGTGCCCGAGGTAGAAATAAACCACATGTAACTTAGGGAGCGACCATTTGATTTTGTTTTGGAGGGGGGGGGGCTATGGTAAAATTTGAGATAAAAAAGCAGTATGCCAACAACAAAAAATCAGAAAACATAAATGCAGGACAACGCTTTGGTATAAAAAAGGGCAGTATGGGCTTTTTTGCTGTAAACTTTTTATTTGATTTTAAAATTCAAAAATAGTTCGCAAAACATCTAGGCTTTGATTGTTCGATTTCAGATAATAAATAGGCTGGATGAAAAACATATCAATAACCCCAGTAGCCCCATAAAAATCTAATGATCGCTTTCTTAAATGTACGAATAGGTGCTTAAGATTTTATTAAATTCATACCAGATGTTATTCAAATTCCACTGTGATGCATAGGAAGAGATTATTTGGACAGTCTAGTAGACAATCTACAAATGTGCATGTAGCTACTGTTTAACTTATTTTTTGTTAAAAAAAAAATCCCCTCTTCTACACAAATGTTCAGTACTTACAATGCAGTTTACTATACGTGGGGTTTTTGATACCAAATTCCAACAAAAAGGTAATAAATATATGTTTGACAAACTAGCAGATGAACGCACAATCCGCAACAAAGTATGTTACTCTGCAATAAAATTTATTCATTAAAACAGTGGAATTTTTTTTTTCAAAATTAATGAAAATACCCCAAAATGAAAGATGGGTGAATATTTTTAAGACAAAAGTGTAAACGGGGGAGTCGCTAAATTATAAGATGTATTTTTAATTTTTTTTCATTTTACATATTTATACCCCCCACACACACCAAATGATAATAATAATAAAATATTACTAATAATAAAAATAAAGAATTAAAAAATGAATTTACATATATATACAAATTTATGATAATATATAAAATAAATAATGAATAAACAACGATAAACGAGAGATTATATGCATTATACCATAGGTGTATATATATATGGGTTATACATCTATGATTATGATACATGTTCAAATCTAGGGCGGATCAATTAAGACACCTGGCATAAGGGAGGTAATGATTATGTCGTTTTTAGACTTCTTAGGGCAACTTAAAGACGTCGCTTCTCCGATTATCTCTACTAGAGATAATCGGACAAGAGCCGTATCGTGAGTAATGTTGACATAAAGCCGTTTACCTGTTACGTTCTAATGTCAAATAGTCGGGCATAAATTCTTGTTATCTCCCTTTTTATTATAATACCTTATATGGCTAAACTGTGAACACTACTCACGAAAAGATTTTTTTTCAAACTTGAATCAATGTATCATAGAAGGAAGAAAAAAGGGGGAAGGCCCAAGCAAATATTTTGTTTTCGGTTTATACTTTAATTAATTTCGGAGTTTTCCCAGAACATTGGACTTTTTCAACTTTTTGATCAAAACTTGATCAGCCGTTAACATCTCCAACCCCATCTGTTAAATAGGGTGTGGGGTAATGATGTGTAGTACAAAAACAAATCATATTGTCCGCCCTCGAAGATTCATCATTTTATTTCCTACCAGTAAAAATCTTACCAAAGCAATTTTTCGTCGATCGGCTTTTTGTAAAGCATCCAATCCGAATTCCGTCGATGTTTTGTATCTCTATTTAACGCGTTCAAATAAAAATTCAATTCAAATCATAACTTCATATCAAAAATTTTAATCAGGAACATTTCAAATATATTTAAAGTTTCTGCTGTGGCAGATCCAGAGACAGGATATTCCGGGGTGGGTGGGGGGGTTCGAAACACACCCTATCCTTTGAAAAGTTTGTAAAATTTTCGTGCAGATGTTAGGCAAAAATGGCCTGGAACCCTCTTTAGTAGACAATAGGTGGACCCCCTTTCAAAATTCATGTACAAAGTCAGGACCATTGCAATCTTCCATTTCTATGGTATTTTTACCTTGTTCCGTCTTTTCTCTTGGACAATGAGATTGATCCTCCAAGCTCGGTAATTTTGCTATTACCTTTATTCAAAGATTCATTAGATGCGATTTATCCAAAAGATTGACAATACCAATCAGAACTGAGGATATGGGGCTCATAGACTAATTCATGATTTTGTCGATGTTTTGTGTTTTTTTGTTTTTTTTTTTATAACTTAATTTTTATTTTTTATGTCAAACATTCATTTTGTATTGTATTGATTTACATGACAATAAAGTATTATAATAATTAAAATCGATGCAACCCCAATAAAAATGTATGCCGCACTTGGACTATGAAAAAAAAACCAACCGACCATTTAACTTGAAAGGGGGGCTTAGTTTTTACCCCAAAAATATTTTGGAAATTATTTTTGATAGAAAAGTATTTTGGCAGCAGAGGGTAAGAAATAAGAAAAAAAATTCTAATTCCTTGTTCTGAAGAAGGATTTTAACTACATAAAAAAATGCAAATAATGAAAAAAAAATCTATCGCGATGCCTTTGACACTCAAAGAAATGTTAACTTTCTTTTAGAAAGAAACTTAAGTTTATTTTTAATACATACTTCAAATATGCATTTACACGGTCAACTTCAGCTTGTTAATGGTTTTACTTACGCCCGCTTTACATTTGATAACTTTAATTTGTGTTCATAATAAATGATCACCAACTGAGGGGCCGATATAGTTTGTTTTGGATGAATTGCTCTTCTGCATATACATGAAGGTCGAAAAGCGGATAAACACACGGATTTTCACATAAAATACCAAAAGATCTCAACGAGATTTTCATTTGCAAGCAACTAGACCCAAATAACAAATTTTGGTTAAAAATGGCGACAACCCATGTAAGTTTTCGAGTTACATGTAGATCTATATATTCCAATGTCTTACATGTCCACATTTAAACCTTTTGAAAGGGTTCCTATGAATTCCAACTACAGTTGTATTTTATCTCAACATCCTGACTGTCTGAATTCTCCATTGTTTATTGTAACGGAGTGCGGAATTTTGTGTTCGTGTCCGTCCGTTCGTACACTACGGCAAGTTAATATCCTTTAGGTAAAAGTTTTTTTTCCATAGAGCATTGTAACAATGAATTATCATGAAACTTTATTTATATTTGCGTAATAGTATATATAGAGACAGATTTATGATGAAATAAAAAACCAAAATATAATACTCCTGAGAAAAAAAACTTTATAATAAGAATGCATGAAGATCGCAGAATAAGGGAAATGGTGCGATGATACGGGGCGAATAGGGTCGACATGTCTTTGGATATATTCTTACTTACAACTATCAGACAATGAATGGTATAATTCTAAAAAAGAAACGGAGCAGTCGCACACGACAGCTTATCCCCTCGCCCGTTACATTAACCACTTACCAAATATCATTCCTCTTCTAATTCGAATTACCGAGATATGCGCCTTAACCAAAACTTTAACCTGAATCTGAAAAATGTAGGTCAAGGTGACCTAATTTGGGTACGGATGTTGGTTACTTTCCATGATGTTCACAATGACCCAACATCATTCCTCTACCACTTGCAGTTGCTGAGATTTGGACCTAAACCAAAACTTAAACCCGAGTCGTTCATGCGGAAAATGTAGGCCAAGGTGACCCAATTTGGTACGGATGTTGGTTACTGTCCAAAATGTACCCACTGACCCGATATCATCGCTCTATCACTTGCAGTTGCTGGGATAAGGACCTTAACCAAAACTTTAACCGGAGTCATTCATGCGGAAATAAAGGTCAAGGCTACTTAATATGGTACTGATTCTGACTACCATCAAAGATATAACCACATGACCAAATATCATCTCTCTATGTTTAGTTCCCAAGTTAATGACAAAACAAATACCATTACGTACATACGTACGAACGAACGAACGTACGAACGTATGAACGAACGAACGAACGTATGAACGAACAAACTGAACGCTATATCCCCTCCCAAACTCTGTTGGGCTCGGGGATAAAAAAATAATTATACCCAACATTTCTATATTTTTATAGATGAAATTAAGAGGAAATTCGCACAATTCAGCATGATTTTGCAACAGATTAAAAGACTTTTGCTGTGGTCATATAAACTTGTAATTGTTAAAACTTCCGTTTTTGCCTCAGTTTTGTTCAGTTGTGTATCCATTAATATATCTGAAGTAGATGGTACATACAATGAATGAAAGTTGCAACAAGCATACAAACTAAAACATTTGCTACGACTGACGCAAGGTTTGTCTCATCATTTCCGCTGTAACTAAAAATAGCCAAACACTATATATAAAGAACATAGAACGACGAAACAAAAGAAACAAGAATGCTCACCAATGATACTCCCGCTTTCACAACTACTACTAGTATGCAATGCGTTTAGTATCAAGTTTACATCAAATAGGAAGTAAATGTTCAATGGATCCAAAAATGTATCAATACATCATGTCAATACCAAGCTTGTTACCAACTATCAGCAACCTAGGAGTTGCTGAGTTTTCATGTACGTGAATGAAATGTGAATGCGACAGTTTTTTTGTTTTAGTTTTCGGTTAACAGGAAGTAGAATAATTGATAAAAGGATATGGAGTAAATGAACATGACAGTATGTACAACACATATGTCGACTCCAACTGCAATTAATTAAGAATGGATCGAAAAAAGTATCCCACAATACATCATATCCATATCAAGCTTGTTTCCAAATATCAGCAACCTAGGAATAATAGTTGCCGATGAAAAGCTGGGCAGAATAAATTTTGTGTGACGGAAAATATTAAAGTCTTCGATAAACAGGAATCAAATGTCCGATAAATCCAAAAAGGTATACACAATACACCCTGCCATAACAAGCTTCTTTCCAAATATCAGCAATCTAGGAATAATAGTAAAAACAGTATATCCTCCTCTTCTTCGAAGCGGGGCATAAAAATGTAAAATTGAATACAAAATTTGAAATTTGTTTTAGATGAGTCAAAAATGTGCCTGAGGTAGAAATAAACCACATGTAACTTAGGGAGCGACCATTTGATTTTGTTTTGGAAAGGGGGGGGGTGCTATGGTAAAATTTGAAATAAAAAAGCAGTATGCCAACAACAAACAATCAGAAAATAAAAATGCAGGACAACGCTTTGATATTAAAAAGGGCAGTATGGTCTTTTTTGCTGTAAAATTTTTATTTGATTTTAAAATTCAAAAATAGCTCGCAAAACATCAAGGCTTTGATTGTTCAGATAATATTTAGGCTGGATGAAAAACATATAAATAACCCCATTAGCCAGATAAAAATCGAATGATCGCTCTCTTAAATATACGGTGCTTAAGATTTTATTAAATTCATGAAAGATGTTATTCAAATTCCACTGTGATGCATAGGAAGATGTTATTTGGACAGTGTAACAGACAATTATCTACAAATGACATGTAGCTACTGTTTAACTTATTTTTTTGTAAAAAAATCCCCTCTTCTACAAAAATGTTCAGTACTTACAATCCAGTTTACTATACGTGGGGTTTGTGATACCAAATTCCAACAAAAAGGTAATATATATATCTTTGACAAACTAGCAGATGAACGCACAATCCGCAACAAAGTAAGTTACTCTTCAATAAATTTTATTCATTAAATCAGTGGAAAATTTTTAAAAATTAATAAAAAAAAACCTCCAGAATTAAAGATGGAAAGCCTGGGCGAATATTTTTAAAACAAAGGTTTAAACGGAGGAATCGTTTAATTATAAGATGTATTTTTAATTATTTAATTTTACATGTTTATAGATTATAATACATGTTCCAATCTAGTGCGGATCAATTAAGACACCTGGCATAAGGGAGGTAATGATTATGTCGTTTTTAGACTTATTAGGGCAACTTAACAATACGTAGATACGTACGTCGCTTCTCCGATTATCTCTACTAAGACTTAACATGCAAAAATAAAATATGTTCAAAATCCGACTCGAAATTAAAAAAAATGCAACTGATCCTTATTTCTAAGAAATAAGGGAAAACCCCCAAAATCGATACCATATATTTGGTTTTATGGTAAGGCATATCGTTTTCAAATTTCATAGCAATTTGCCAAACAGAACCAAAATTATTGTGGGAACAAATAAAATATTTAAATTTATTGCCCCTTTTGGGTCCCTTATTTCTAAACGAATAAATGGTGGACCCACAAAATCAATCCCATTCATTATGGTATGAACCATTATTTTAAAACTTCACAGCATTTGGTAAACAGGTCGAGGAATTTACCTTTTAAGGATAATGTTTACATCATACTTTTGACCAATGGTTTTTGAGAGTATATAAATAACTACGACCACAAACACGTGCTTTTTAAGGAATTATTGAACAAAAACTGGCTTGCTGAACGAATGTTCGAAATGGGTGGTGAAAAATTTCGTTAGTCTATTTGCATCGATATAGGATTAAAAGTTAAGGTAAAAATGACACCAATTTTCCCCCGGAAAGCATTGACCAGTAGGGAGATTTTATTGTTATGTTTACCTTTGTTATTGTCCATTGACCAATGCACCGAATGAAAAAGAAGTCAAAATGTGGAACATATCATTACTTTTTAAGGAGAATTTACCCATGCCAACTAAAACTACGTTGGAAACCAAAACTATTTGGTATTGACGAAATGTGAGCGAGGAAGTTAAAGAACATATGGTTATGTTCAGAACTTTTCTATAAAAACGTCGAAAAAGTTTTACTATTTTCTCCCATTTGAAAGGTCAATTTTATAAAATTTTGATTGATTGATAGGTCAAATGAAATCTAGAAGACTCGACCTGGTAAACCAGAACAAAAGTTATTATGGGAACAAACAAAAATAGCATTTTTGGTCCTTTTTGGCCCGTAATTTCTAAACAAAAACGGGGGACTCCCAAAATCAGGCACTTTCATCCTTTTATGGTAAGGAACATCATTATTAGTCTTATTAAATTCCATTTCAGAGCAATCGGATAACTAGAACTAAAGTTATTGCGGGTACACTAAAGTTCGGTAACTTTTGGTTTGTGCAAATAGTACTCTGACTAATAGTCCTAAGTTGGATCATGCAACAAATCTCATAAGATGTTTAACTTGTACAGATGCTGCACACCCAAAGACTCCAATTTGTGGTCCGATTTTCAAAATATTTTTTTTTCATTGGAATCCTTATAAAGTCCCTGCCTGTGTTTTTCAATCAATTTTTTTATTCGAACACAACGTGTTGAACCCTGTATTTTTGCGGCCCAATATTGATTGTAAAGTGCTTTTGACACATGCAGTCCATGGTGGGTGGACTCACAAAGCTTTTTGACACATGCATTATTTGATTTGGACCCATTTGGTCAGCCCACTACAACTATTTTTTTTAAATAAAACCATTTGCCGAAACAAACTCTTATAATTGACGTTTTTGCCCCTTTGACCCCTAAATTCTTGAAAACGGTAAGAGATATTGCAAAGTAATCGCACGGAAACCAAAGTGTCTTCAGACGAAGACGACAACGACAACGACATCGCTATAACATGATAAAATCGCAAAATATGCGGTCGTATAAAAATTGACCATGTGCCCTTCAAGACACTTTTATATTTGTCAACATATTTTGGAAGAATGTCGTTAGAACTGCTTGCACAATAAGAATGTTTATGCTTTTTTCAGTGTATTTTTGAGCAAATTATTGTTTCCATGGTAACAGAGCAATGGAAAATTACTTTTTATTTATAAAAAACACATATTTTTCTTTAACCTGTTTATTTACGAACGATTAAATGCCTAGTTGTAGTAATTATAGCTATGTCAGAAAAACAGATCTAGAACTTTCAAGGAAATGTTAGCTTTTACTCGGAAGGAAAAAAACGGGGGGGGGGGTCTGTGGAATATCGAATTTGAAACCATATGGGATCCATATATGCCATTAACCAGAAAATAGAAAGTGCACTTTCCAGTTTACTGTAGGTGTACATCGCTCACCAATAAATAGATTTGTTTAACAATTTATTTATATTGTATAAACGTTCATTTACTGTCTTATTTATAACAGTCAGTGGCGGCCCTTAGAGTGTGTCCACTTTTAATCAAAAACAATTGGTTGAATATTAAGGAAACCATTGCAGCATGAGCCCCAAGAGCCCTCCTTTCCCCCGTGCCTCCCCCTTCGAAATTTCTGGATCCTCAACTGACAGTCTCTATTGATATCGTATTTATCTCAACATCCCATTTTTATGATTTGCGCAATATCGGTTAATGTTGTTCATTCATTTTTGGCCTCTCATTTAAACATAATCTCCCGGTCACTAAAACAGCTTGAAGAAGTTCCATTAAAATTAATTGGACACGTGTCTTTTTGAACACGTGTTTTGGAAAACTTTTGCATTTCTGTATCTCTAAAGCACCATCTGTCACCTTTTACACCTTATTTTCTATTCTTTTACGTATTATCGTATTGCATCGTGTTTACTTCGCGATAATGAAAAAAATAAGTCCATTTTCATAAAGAATAAGTCAAAATCGGTAAATTTGACAACGGCCAAAATTATCTCCAAGTAGAAATATGTGTTTTATTCTGTTTTTATTTAACATATAACATGTATAGTATACATATTAGATGCCCCGCGTCAGGCTACTAGCAGGATGTAAAATTATGACAGATCTCAACATTAATTTAAAAGGACATACAGTTTATCTGCTGAGCCACAGTCAATTTTTTGGTTACTGAGAAAAGCTTGACGGAAATGTAAAAAATGAAATACAATTTGTGATACAAAACCATCCTTTCAAGTTTTAAACCACTGCAATGTAAAGTTTCTTTGAAAAGCATGACTAAAAATTCTAAACGAAATTTGATATCGGTCCAAGGTTCCAAACAGAAAGTAGGGGTTCGACAAGTCGTGTAGTGCGAACAATTTATGATATTGGACCATCCTACTAAATTTTAAATCATCCTCATCTACGATTTCTGAGAAAACTTGGACGGATAGTTTTACCTCATTTTCTTTGCAGCTGAGTTAGAATTAGTGGTACAACAGTCTGAAAGTCACTTCGGGCGTACAATTCATAATAACTTTTATGTCAAATTTCAAATCATTTTATATACGATATTTGAGAAAACAACACCAAAGATATCAATAGACCGTAGAAATCAAACCTATCTTTACAACAATTGAATAAAATATGGAAGAGCAGCAACATCAGCCTTAAAGCCAAGATCAAGATCTATAATAAGAATGTTTTATCCATTCTTCTCTATGAGTGCTAGCGAACTACTCAGAAAGGTAACCAGAGACTCTCAGGCTTCCACACTAAATGTCTGAAAAAAAAAGAAAAATATACTGGCAAAGAAAAATCACATGCAGCACTATATGAATTAACTGGCCAAAAAAAAAAAAACATCATTAGGCTAAGAAAACAAAGATGGTTCGGGCACATGTCACGAAGAGACGCAAAAGACGCAAATAACATTGCAAGAGTCTCTTCGAAATGGACACCAACTAATGGAAATTGGAGTAGAGGAACACCAATTGAAAATGGCAAAGAACTGATACCAGCGAGTTCAAGAGTTTCGGTTTAACTTGGGACGAAATGGAAAAGATTGCCAAGGACCCAGTTGAATTGAAATATCTGGTTACAGCCTTAGGCACCCCATGTGCGAATATAGAATAAGTCAGTAAGTATTTGAGAAAAGCTTGACGGAAATCCTTATGGACAGACGGTCATGGGAAAACCCCAATGCCGCCGACGTGTTGCCATGAGGGCTGCTGGCATATTCACTGTTTAAATTACAGTCTCTTTTGATATAATATGTATGTTATTTCAGCATTCCATTTCATCATTTGCACAAAACCCGTTAATGTTTTTATCCATTTCAACATTACTTCCGTCACCAAAACAGCTCACAGAAAGCTCTATTAAAATAAAATTGGACACATGTCTTTTTGCACACTGATTGATTGATTGATTGTTGTTTGCTTAATGTCCCGTCGGCGATATTTCAGCCATAATCGGGACATAAACAAGTTGTAATATATAACTAAAAATTCAGTATAAAACAAAGTCAAAAGACCGTCGATAAAACAAAAAAGTATGACTACATTAAAACACCAACTAAAAAGGGCACATTAAAACATAAAAAACTAGTGATAAAGCACAAACTACAATATCTAAACAAATTATGATGACATAGATAAATAAATAACGTAAAACAACACAATACTTACAAAAGTTTACTATAAAAACTACAATTTTGCATATAAATTTTGCACACTGTGTTAGAAAAATAAGTTAATTATCTCAGTACAAGAATCAGCAAAACACTAATCAAAACAAACATTATTCAATACGTTCAACTCACTTTTGAATTTTTCCACCAGAGGCTGATAACGAAGGAAGATTTTTTAGGGACCGTATGAGACGTCTTTTCTTGTAACCATGGTCTAAGAGTCGGTCACGGGGACAGCGGTGTCGTATAAAAAACCCAGAAATATTTGTACAAGGCCTGGCATATCGAATAAGTTGTGAAATATAAACACCGTAAGCAGGTGAGGTAGGTATGTTGCTTTCAAGGTTAGGGAAATTAATAATTTGAAAATTAAAATCGTATATATTATCGTAATTTTTTGTACTAAGATGACCATCCTTGTCATATTTGAGATGCACATCCAAGAATGATGTGAAGCAATTGGATTTGATGTTGATTTCAAGGTTAGGGGAATTAATAATTTGAAAATTAAAATCGTATCTATTATCGTAAATTTTTGTACTAAGATGACCATCCTTGTCATATTCGAGATGCAAATCCAAGAATGATGTGAAGCAATCGGATTCGATGTTGCTTTCAAGGTTAGGGAAATTAATAATTTGAAAATAAAAATCGTATCTATTATCGTATTTTTTTGTACTAAGATGACCAGCCTTGTCATATTCGAGATGCAAATAGAAGAATGATGTGAAGCAATTGGATTCGATGGTTTCCTTAATTTCTAACTCTTGGTGAAATATCAAAGGAATCCATCTACCAAACGACGTGTTGTTTACAGAGAGGACATCGTCGAGTCAATATATCTGAAAGTGAGGTAAAATGACCTTGTCTCTTTCATCTTCTTGTTTTTACGAGTCTTGAAGCAACATGTAATAATAAAGTAGCATAAAATAACAAAAAAGCGCCTTAAATATCAAAATTTAACATAATAAAACACAGATTTTTATGACCTATTAAAATAGAATGAAATAAAGGTATATGAGAAATAGACCTTTGAAAAAAACAGCTTTAGTTTTTGAAGGTTTATATGAAATAACCGTAATAATTAATTCTTAAATTTCTTAAATTCCTAGATTAGTGTTATCCATACAAAAATGGCTGATTCGGCTTACCCGTTATTTACATGACCCTTACTAAACTCTCCTCAAAGTCGTGTTCTTTATACTTATATTGTTTGTACTTAGGGAAAACGGATTGGTTGCGATAAGAACCCTTTTCAGCCCACCATTGAAGTCAAAAATAAAATTGAGTAAGTTTTATCACAAAATGTCTTGTTTAAAAGGTTTTTTGTTTTATTTTTGAAAATTTAAGTCTGTAGTATAAAAGTTTATTTCATGTTTTAGAAAATGGTGTTATAAATGTACCACCGCAAATAATTTTTACATTGTGCATAAGGAAACGTGGTCAAATATGTATCCTTCCCGGAAGTATAGTCTTTCACGCAGAACCAGCTCCATAATTTGTCAAAAAACTTGAATAACTAATACACATTTTTTGGTGAAAGTTTCAAGCTGGTTCTGCATGCAATACTTACTGAAAAATTAAAAAGACTATAAATTTTAAGCTCGAAGTCATTAGTTTTAAAAACATTCTAAATATCTTCGTTTTTCTTAAGATTAGCGTATGTTTCAAATTCAAAATTGTTTTTTTTAAAGAAATGCATATAAAGAACCTTGACTAGAACTTGTAAACTCTGTCTTCAAGTATTTTAGCAAAATTTTTAAACTTTTAATATGAAGGTCTAGCTTGAAATTTTCTAAAAATGAAGATGCAAAAATGGGTCAATCTTTAGCAAAATTTATTGTCTGGAACTTTATTGTCATTTGTATTTTGAACACGATTTTCCATCTTGGGCTTATGAAAAATTGTTAAAAAAGAGTATTCTTTTATAACGGTACAATCATTTGGCTACAAAATAAGGTATAAAGTAACAGGCTTTGTAATACTTTTTATTTTTCGCTTTTAGATGGACCAAAATAAGGCCTTATCGCAACCCATTCTTTGACGAGAAGTTGAATGAAATCATGTCAACCCTTGTCAAGTGAGTTCTTGCATATCCTGTAATGGGGTTCAATGATCGTTCTTATTCAGTAAAACGATATTCTTTTAAGAATTAAGTGTTTGTATTTTTATGTTTCATTGGCGTGTAAAACTGTTGACCGTACCACATGTTTACACGCATATGAAACATAAAAAAACAAACATTCAATTCTTTTAATTACTTAAAATGTTTTTTTTTATTTGTTTCTGATTTTTTTTTGTTTAATGTTGAATGTGTTTCTATTTTTTATTTGTGCATTCATATCCAAATGCAAATTCAGGTTGTGAAATTTACTTAGATAGGAACACATTTTAGTTGTGCGTATATATACTAAAGTCATGACCCGATTACGGCCACGTGAAACAAGTGACATTTCATCGAGGTATGGAAGACGACTCAATGGGTTAATTGACCAATGGAATTAGCGCATTTAAGTTATATGCAGGATATGTATGTACAATTAATAAATATGAAAACAAAAACGATTTTGATGCAACGCTTAATAAAAGTAAATTCTGTGACTGCAAGCAATTTCACAATCACGCTTTATCAACTATTTCTATATTTGTTAATCTAGTACAGGTAGCACTCCGAACGCTACCGATGTGTAATTAGTTTGTCTTCCTTTCCGGGCACTCTCAAAAATAATACTATTCAGTTATTTTCTTTATTTATAAATTTAATATCTAGATTTTCTTGAGATGTTTAATATCATATTCTTATACATTGTGAATCTCATTATTTAAAACAAGAAACAGAGGTACCAACAGAGCACCCAAATTTCAAAGTCCGAAGGGGCAGTTACAAAACTAGCAAACACAAGCAGGGACAGGACGAAAAACAGACAACAACTAAAACACGGAAACACAAAAACTACTGAATATAAATTAACAACGCGACATCTAGTCATAATGAAAATGAAATCAGGTACTCCGGAAGAGTTAGCGGTTCTTTCGCGCTGCCAATTTCCAATTCATTGTGTCAAATATGGTAAAGGAAGACAAAACAAAAGCCCATGACAAACATCTGCACTCATCTGAGATAGAAATCTGATATTTGTCTATGAGTGCATGATGTCTACTGTAAAAATTCTTGAGTGACGACCGCAACCGGGGAGCAACATAACTTTGTGTTTACAATTTTTGTGTCAAACGTGACGCACTGCCAAGAAATCGATGTAGTTCCTGCAAGGTCTGGAGTAACGAATGTAAGAAATAATGCTAGTAGGTTCTTTGTTTATATCCATGCCTCAAAATAGATATTTTATCCTATCGCTGTGTGTAAAGTAACAGGAAAGACAAGGAACTAATTGACAACATATTTTTCATATTTAAGAGACTTTTCAACAACAAATTGGAATTCCAATGAGCAAAAATTATGCTCCTCGTCTCGCCGACTTGGTTTTATTCATTAACGAGACTGAATTTTTTCAGGAACTCGTAAATAACATGAAGATGACAGAGGCATGGTCCTGTTATCAATCTCACTTTCAATATATCGATGATGCCCTTTCTGTCAACAACGCAACATTTGGTAGATTGATTCCTTCGATAAAAATAAATGAAACTACCGAATCCAACTGTTTCACGTAATTATTAGTTTTGCACCTCTATTTTGACTAGGGTAGTCATCTCAGTACAAAAATGTACGATAAAAGTAACGACTTTTATTTTCAAATTATTTATTTATCCTGGAAAGAAACATACCTACTTCACCTGATTACTGTGTGTATATTTCACAAATTATTCAATGTGCCATGGCTTGTACAATTTTTTCAGTTTTTTTTTATCCGTCACTGCTGTCTCTCACTCTGTGATCGATCATTAGAACAAGGTCAGAATAAATACGTCTTAAAAATATTCCTTCGTTATAAGCCACTGGTGAAAAAAATTAAAATAAATGTAATCTTGCTTTGATTAGTGTTTGGCTGGTTGATGATCGGCTCAATATCCATATTATGTCTTCACAACCGTGTTGTGTTTTGTGTTACTACCTGACCCTTAGATCGAAATGGAAGAGGGAGGTTTGGTACGCCATACAAAATCTGGTTTAACTAACAATTTCTTTTGAAATGCCTGAACCTAGTCAGGACCATTGAGATCTTCAAATTTTTTGTATATCTTCCTTGTTTTGTCTTTCCTCTTGGATATTGAGAATGATCCAACAATTTCTCTAATTTTGTTCTTATCTTTATTTACTAATTATGTGCAAAACTGTATTTTGATTTGATTGTATTATTATAATATAATTATAATAATTAAAAAAATGTTTCAAACAATGCACATATACCATTCATGATACAAATGACAACAAAGTTCCAGACAATAAATTTTGCTACGCCTGACGCTTGTTTCGTCTATTCAAGACTCATCAGAGGCGCTCTACCAAAAATATTGAAAATGCCAAACACTATATGATTATGAAGAGCATAGAACATTAAACCAAAAATACCAAACTGGGGAACCAAATTATTACTAAGATGATCAACCTATGTCTGGGGTAGGAAGAGCCTTAGGGTTTAGACAATTTTGAAATTTTAACGGGTAATTTAAAGCTTTGATGTGTTCTCCAACACAAAAGTGTCGGAGCGGGCTAACCTCGGGGAATTAAAACTCCACCAGCATGCAGTGCTAACCTTCACGTGTGTTCGAAATACAAATGACACCAAAGTTCCAGACAATAATTTTTGCTACGCCTGACGCCTGACGCATGACAAAAGCAAAGTCGTCAGATACCAACATCATAAAAATCAGATTATGCTTTAGAAGTTTTTATTTACATGAACATTACAAAGTACTTTAAAAGTTTCCTTGATCTGTTATTCAGTGATTCTTATGAAATGTCACAATACAGCTGACAAATGAAGAGGTAGACAAAAAGATATAATTCAAAATTATTGAAATACGCAACTAAACTCTTTGTCAGAACTGCATCATTTGAAATATATTCTCTGTGGTACAGGGACTAGCTTTCTCTAACAATTGATATAATGATAGAATGAAGTAAGTCTGTGTTTCTCTAGGGATTAAGAAATCAGTGACTTTCCTATAATGATGTTAACACAAGTACAGTTTTTTCCCGTTTCATATATTAAATCAAAAGTGTGTTACGAAATTATGGCTGTATTTTAGTATTCTTTCAAATTCACATGATTATTTTTATGACGGAAATTACAGCACAGTTTTTGGACAAACATGATACTGTCTTGTAAATTGGCCACACATCGTAACCCTCATAAAATTATAAAAGTATCTGATTTCGTCCTTTATCATATTGTCAACTTTTCAACAGAAAGTCACAAATGTAATCAAATAAAATGTTCTGATTTATTGTGTGGTTTTGCACTATTTGAACCCCCAAGGAGTTAAGGTCAAATTCTAGAACGTAGTAGTGACGACTTCAAGTGTTTGAAGAGATGATATTCAATATTCCCGTAAAGGGCGTAATGTGTTTGCAATTCTTATCAGATTCCATTCACAAAAATGATAAAGGGATTAATTTTAATGAGATATTTGAATATATCAAGATTATCATATTGATTAGAAACAAGATTCTCATTTTTCAGATTCCACAAACAATAAAAGGATTGACGCAAGGGACGCAAGACACTTGACTGCAACTATGGGTCTGACCGTTTAACTAAAAAGTCAAATGAAACTGTCTGTATGAAAATAATGAGTTGCGTTGTGTTAAGAGGTAAAAAGAAAAAAAATACTATAAAAAGGAATGCTAATAAAAAAAATTCCTTAAGATGGACTTTATAAATGCTAAGGACATCATAGAATATCTGATCAAATATTTACATATGAAAATGTAGTACCACATCAGAACATTAGTCTAAAACAAACTTCATTGTCTTGGTATAAGTAGTTGATCTTTTATTTGCTTGAACTTTCGCCGTATTACATTCGTTTATTTGGTTTGCTTGAGGTAGCACCCCTCCATTACCAGACGATGTGATAAGAGCAGGTTGAAAAATATGTAACATTTCGTTTGTAAGATCAAATTAAGAGTTGATAAAATATATTGAAAATATTGTAAATTGGTTGAAATTTGATACAGCATATAACAATAATGCAAACCTGATGATAACAGACATCCTAAATACACCAAAGTTTTTGTAGTACAAAGATAATACAATCTTCTTTGCTTTATTACAAAGTTAGGATTATATTGTAACGCATACTAAAATCATATCAGAAAAAATAAGCTTTAATGTTCATTTTTTGTGAGAATAACCTCGAATTTAAATATATTATTTATATGATTTATGACTGAACAGTGCGTGATGGAATTGTATTTTGTTGCAATTGCGTATTTAATAAAGAATTTATGACTTTAAGAACTTATATCTATATAGTAAAATTAGGTGTGCCCTTGACATGCAATAGGAGTATGATCGTGATTTTGAAGACTTTTGCATCACAAAATTCACAATAAGTATAAAATCTTTGATTTATTGCATCGGGGATAGTAACAATTCCATTCTTACATTTTGACCTCCTTTAAGATTCACGTTTTGCAAATAAAGGTAATAACAAACCTATTGAAGTAGGGTATTCAATCTCACATGGTCATACAAGAAGGAAGGACAAATCCATGCACAGACTAGAATAGTTAAAAATCTCAATAGTTTCGACTTGGTTCAGACATTTCAATAGAAATGGTGGGTTAAAGGACAAGATGTGATATGTGTTATTCTGGCCCCTTTTTTAAAACTGACAAATTTCTTTGAAAGGTTCAATTTACTATTCTTAAGTGGTGAATTTTAAATTATTTTTATATTTCAACCGTATGATTTATCAGTTTTCTTCTCACTGTTGACTAAACATGTGTGAAAAGCGATGTTTTCTCTTAAAAGCTCAAGATATGGTAATTTCTAACTTTTTTGTTTAAAAATGTTTCAGCGAAGACCGACACAAATATTTTAACTGTAGGTTAATCATCACTATGCCAATGTTTTCTGAAGATATCTTTGTTGGTCACGGGTTCACTCATATTTATTGTCCACAAAAACTGCCTAAATTGTAGCAATTTTTAGCATATTCTGTCAACTTTACTGGACCTGTGATTTTGCGCACATGCATCATTTAGTTGTATAGTTGCATTTCTAAAACACCAAAGCCTTTCCTATCAAATATGACCTTTCAACTGCAAAATCTTTCTATCACATTGAAATATTCACAATAACTAACAATTTAGGGGGCAAATTTGTTCACTTATCAAACCTTGTCCTTAAGTTTTTTATTATTATACGCACTTAACGTAATTTGTTTACAGCCGTTTCAATTGACCATGTAGCCCCTGCCTTAGCTAATTCAATAGGTAACATTGCTGGTATAGTAGGTGAAGCATGAGTGTGTATTGGGATGATCAGTAAAGTACATTGCCAAATACTCAAAGTAAAGTTGCTTGGGGCAGAATTCCTGTAGTCTTGTTTTAAATTATCCGTTTTAATTTCAAAATTGTCTAACCCTAAGGTTCTTCCTACCCCAGACATAGGTTGATCATCTTAGTAATAATTTGGTTCCCCATTTTGGTATTTTTTGTTTTTACTGTTCTATGCTCTTCATATTCATAGTGTTTGTCATTTTCAATATTTTTGGTAGAGCGCCTCTGATGAGTCTTGAATAGACGAAACGTGCGTCAGGCGTAGCAAAATTTATTGTCTGGAACTTTTTTGTAATTTTTGTTTCGAATATACGTGAAGGTTAGCACTGCTGGTGGAGTTTTAATTCCCCGAGGTTAGCCCGCTCCGGCACCAACACTTTTGTGTTGGAGAACACATCAAAGTATTAAATTATCCGTTTAAATTTCAAAATTGTCCAACCCTAAGGTTCTTCCTACCCCAGACATAGGTTGATCATCTTAGTAATAATTTGGTTCCCCAATTTCGGTATTTTTGGTTTTATTGTTCTATGCTCTTCATAATCATATAGTGTTTGGCATTTCAATATTTTTGGTAGAGCGCCTCTGATGAGTCTTGAATAGACGAAACGCGCGTCAGGCGTAGCAAAATTTATTGTCAGGAACTTTGTTGTAATTTTTGTTAATAATTTGTACACTTATCAAACCTGGAGTAAAAATTTAGAATTTGAATTGATTTAACGGTCTTTTTTCGGTTGCTTATGTCTGTTTGCTTTGCTTTCTTTTCTTTACCGGTGTAAATTATTGCACATTATTTTTCTCAAGTATAAAACTTGATAAACATGAGAAAGCTTAACATAAGTATTTTCTTATTTAGTTAGTTGCTGTATGTACATGCAACCTTAGACTTGTCTACTCATCTACTGATACTAAAGTTGAAGTGAAATATTTGGTCACTATTTCTCCCTGTGATACATGCATGTACAAGAAAATATCATATAGTTGTAGTAAATCATGATGGAATATGAAAAGTGCGCCCGTGCATTTATTTACTTTTTAAAGCTTAATTACTTAAAATAGACTATTATCTAATTATTTGCAAATAATGCCACACTCTAAGCCATTTATCTGTCCTTTGTTTACTGAACACCCCAATACACAATCATGTTCCATCTATCTAACTAGCTAAGTTTCCTATTGAGTTAAAAAAGTCATGTTTTACATATTCGATTGAAACAACTGAAAACCTTAACTTATTTTTTTATACTTTATTGGAAAACAGACTAAAATTATTTGAATTCCACTAGATGGAATTGATAAATAGAAGTAATGGACTACCCTCTGACATATTCATGCACTAAATGATAAAACATTGTTTTCATTTCTTTTGATAAATGGATGAATTTTGACAAATTTGTGCTTAAAATACAAAAATGAATTCATTTTAAATGAATCAAATGTGATAAATTTGACCTTTTTAAAACATTAATTTATGATAACGGCAATTTGTCATAGTGCACATTTCATAGGTTTACCATGCCTTTATGGTTAAATAACCTTAATTCACTACAGTTAATCCTTAAAACTTGAACTGTAATAAGTGAACTTTTATAAGCCGCTTTTCAGTAATGCTCAAAATGAGAGGAGCTTATGGGCATAAAAATAATAATTATCAAAGCAAAGCGGAGTTTTACAGCATTGCTCCACTAACCTTTATACTGATCTGACGATTTTAATACATTTTTAAAAATTGTGCCACGGAAAGTAAGCTTGCGATATAACGTGAATCGCCAGTGCTTTCCATAAAACCCTAAATTTTGAAAAAAATATTTGGGTAATAGTTTTAATTCAACAATTTTCATTTCTTCATGGTACATTATATTTTCAAGCAAATATTAATCTTCGTGATCCACGCTGAAACGTCACTACGCTACACCCAATAGGTGTGTATACGTCAAAGATAACTGAATAATGCTTTTTTGACCCATGACGACTTAGAATGATGTTATAAACGAAAAGAAAGCGAATTTAACCATGATATCTTAGTTACTATAGACCGCTATGTCAACACGTTGGTCTCCTTGTATTGGAAAACAACATCTGTCACTGAAAGTTTTTCATTATTAGGTGCACCGTGAAGCTAAGAAATGATAATTGTAATGCATACCTATTTAATACTAAACAACCGTTTTGTAACGATTGTATAAAAAAGGGATCATATTCTATTACATTAAATTGATAACTATTGGCCATGAAAAAGCCAACATAATCCTTCTTAAAAATGAGGCCGTGTTTCCAAATCTATGCATAGACCATCAGAAGCAGAATGAAAATTCAATACATCAATTGGTGTGCATAAACACACGTGTAATGTGATCATTCATACTCATATGTGTTCACTAAATTTGAAGCATACAATTTTTGTCAAAAAATTCTTTAAAACCTTTTTAAAACGATTTTTCAAATTTGATTGTATACATTTTGGGACACAAAATGAAGTTCAAGAATAATCAATTGCTAAAATGCAATTTAATTTCAGGTTAAATATTCAAGAAACCGGAAATAGACTGATTTCTTATCATTTATAATCTCAGGTTTGTCACAATACTGTTTATCAAGGTTGATAACAACATTACAGATAGTGGCGACAGGAGGTTTATATGTTCAACAATATGCTTATATGGACACTGGTGGGTCAAAGTACACTCTCTATATTTAGTCGTAGTCTTTGTTTGCATATTGACCAGTAAAATATTGAACTATATACTAAACAAATATCCTCCCCCAACTTTCGTAATGCTTTGTTTTATCAATTATTTATCTATTAATATAAATGTGAAGATATTTAATTTCACATCTTAACAAAATCAATATAATATAATATTTGAAAATTATCTTTTGTTTTGTCAAACATTAAAACTGGTAAATTGCATTAAACCACTTAAATCACAAGTAATTTTTAAGTTAGTGTTTTATTTACAATTACAAAATGTTTTTAAAGAATTAAGCATAAATATATAGGATTAAAAACTAAAAGGGTACCAGCTAAAGTATCATTCTTTTTTAACAGCAACAAGCAGTGTGTGCTTTAAATCTCATTTTCTTCTATCTAATCTGATTTTTTGCAAACAACACGTTTATGTAAAAGAAATGATGTCTACTAAATACAGTCTATTCCCTCTTTCACCGATATCTTAAGACTTATTTCTAAAATCAAAAGCTCAACTTATTACATTCAATCACACTCTTAAAGATAAAAATAGTACTTTAAGCCCTTTATCAATTTTGGATTATCCAATATGGCCCAATATAGCTAGTGAAGTTTATTAATTTGGATTAAAGTATGTTTACACAGTTTTGCTTTAAAAAACCTTTTAATGTAACCGTAGCAACATCCATTCCAACTGGAACCTTTTGTATTAAAATCAGAGGATGGAAAAAGTTTTAATCAGTTAATATTTGAACAATCATAATAACCTTTTCGAGATTTATTTTCCTCGAAGAAACCCCCCAAACCTCAAATTTAATTGTTAATTGTCATAGATTGGGTTTAAAAAATAATCTTTTTTCAAGGAAACCCCGTTTCCAACTAAGTGTACACCATCGTGAAGATTAAGGCATGATGACGTGCGATTCGTATAAATGTTAACAAAAAGTGATGAAATGACTTCAAACTTTCCCTTTTCTGACCCATTTCTGCGACATTACTTTAAAGGAACACAGGGAACACCTATAGTATCTCAGACGTTTTCATCAATCAATATTTTTCGACTTAAAATAATGTACTAAATTAAATCCACAGCACGGGTAGAAGATTTGGTTTCTGTTATTCTAATATTTACTTTCAGACTTAAAACAGGTTGACAGAACAAAGTAACAGAGATAAAAATGTATAAATTAATGCTCTGAAACAAAGCACGGATATCGGAAATATCCGGAATCATTCCAAGCGAAATGGTTATTGGCTATTCGTAAATATGTGGTTTTATTTGCTTAGGTGATCCTACTCAAATTCGGGTGGAGATTTATTTAAAGACATTACATCAGTTAGTGTCATTTGTAATAACACCATTAAGAACGTGGAGATAGCGGTTGAAGCACGTGGTCGGAGGTGATTTAATTCATTTCACAATTATGGTAAGATACTGTTATATTTAAACAAAAGTATTTATATACGATAAGAATATAGCCAATTTACAATTTCTTCTTCTAAAACAAGTCAATGTCTCATTACATGTAACTTATTTCTGAATTTACTTTCAACATATTTTAATTACCAGCTTTTCTCATGTAAAAATCATGTGTAAAAGTTTTTTTTTGTTTTCTTTCTTTTTAATTTCTTAAGGAAATATGTTGCTGAAATAATTTTAAATGGTCAAAGTTGATGCATATTAAATTTGATAAGAGAAATATCACATATGATAACTCCGTAATAAATTTGACCCCTTTCTGCCGAATTAAAAGCCTATATGTAGAAATGTAGAAAATACCAAATTACAAATATTTTTTTTTAACTTTTTTACGTCAAATATAGAATATATACATTTTAAGATTTTAACGCTAGAAAAATTGGACTGTCATGTACGTGTTATCACATCGTTACTCTATCAATCTGGATCCAGAATTAACGTGTTATATTTGCAGTGCTATAGAACCTCTAAATCTAGTTGTATTAGAATTGGAAAAAAATGCATATCTATACATGAAAAAGCTTTTGTTTGTTCTTGTCGTTTTGATGTTTTATGTTCTTTGTTATAAGAATGGGGTCTTTCTTTAACTGTTTCAATACTGGGTTTGAATTGTATGCATTTTTATTTGACCTTGGGCCAATCTCAAAACGGCGACTAGCGCATACTGGCATCATCGCAGGCTGCTAGCTGCTGTTCCATTGTGGTCTTTCTAATTTACCGCTTGTTTATGTGAGCTGTGTCGCGTACACTTATTTCACATCTCACTATTTTCTATTTCACATTGATTTAGAACTGAAAATCATTAAAAAATAATCACGTCTTTTTTAAAAAAAAAATTGGATATAAAATTACAGTTAAGCGTTATTTATATAAACGAATACATTGTTTTAACCTACATAATAATTTAAGTATTTCTTACGAAATAAAGATATTTCTTGCTATGGGATGGTCTTATAATATCACTACTATCTGTGCATCCTCAATTAAGGATAAATATTGGGACATGTTCTAATTTAGGATTCCTTCAATAACACGACAAAGGACTGTAGAACGTGTCCTAAGCCCATTCTTAGACACACTTTAATCATAACACATCTTCATCATCACGGTCCGGGCTCCTGTTTTGGCTTACAATTTCATTTTATTTTGCCCCAGTTTAAACCCACCATCCAACTTGATAAAAAATGTGTAAATGTTAGTTGGTTTTTGAAATTCGAATAAATTAATTCGTATTCGCCCAAGTAAGTTAATTTTTAAAAGAATTTCTTAACATTAATTATTTGTATTATTTATTACGGCTCAAATGTCTCTACGTTTCGGCTATTCAGCCTTCATCGGGAGTGGAAAAGTCCTGGTTAAGTTACACCATCTTGATTTCTCATTATCATCTCCAACAATAACATTATTTGTATTCCTGGGAAAATATTTAGATTTAGCAAAGGTTCAGTATGTAAAACAGCTCTTTAGAGGCACCATTATAAGGAACATAAGAACTGATGTGAAGAGAATTTAAGATAAACAAAAATGCTATGTCGAATAAGTGTACGCGACACATCCTTTATAAACCAGCAACAATGAAAATATACACAATGGTATACAGTCAGCAGCCTTCAAATTTTAATAAAACTAATTAAAAAAATGTTCTAAGCCAGTGTTACAGCTCGACGTCCTGAATTTGACCAACATTTGAAAGAAGGATACCTAAGATTCAGCAAAAAACCTATAAATACCCATTTCTGGTCATAAAATAATTAACACAAAGAGAACAGAGAACAGAACATAAATAACTCAAAATGTGTTAAAATCAAAGTTTGAGATTGCATTAAATAATTTGCTTCAGATATTAAAAGCAGATTAAAGTCAAAAGATACAAGATGAAATTCAATTCTTTTCATGTTTAATTGGTTTTTAGCAATATTGTAAGTGCTGAACTGCAACAATAGAAATATAATTCCAATGTTCTGTTTTACGGAATATGATACTGTTATAGCAAATACACAAGTATAACCATTAAGATTAACTTTGAAATTGTGTAATTATGAAAACAACTCAATCAGACTAATGGCCTTTGATGAAACGTAATCTGAAATATTCTGAATAGTTTAGAATTACAAAATAAATGTGTATCTTTTAATTTTTTTTTCATAAAGATTTAAAACAAAACAAAATACAATGTAATATTCCACCTTTTAAATGTACTTATTGGCTGCCTTATGATAAAGGATATGATGCTACTTTGTCATTATATGATGCTACTTTTTGATAAGATTACACTGTCATTGTATGGTGTTACTTTGTCATTAAATGCTCTACTTTTTCAATTGATGATGCCTACTTTATCACTATATTATGCTAGTTTATCATTATTAGGTTACTTTAGCGTTATAAAATGCCACTTTGTCATTATCTGATATTAGTCTTTCATGATATTACGTTCCTTTATCATTGTATGATGCTACTTTTCTCGCATTAGGCTTATAAGAACCGCCCTCAAACTGATAAGAAAGAAGCAAAAATGCACCATTGGGGCATTAGGGTGTCAAAACTTTGAAAAGGCAATGACAAAACTGGTAAACACGAACAAGAACAACACAAGAAAACACATAACACAAAATCAAACGAACAGAAATCAACAGCGCGAAATCAAGTCGTAACAAAAGTGAACTCAGGTGCTCTGGAAGAGTAAGCAGTTCCTGTCAGTAATAACACACCCATCGCACCGCTATTTTTCAATTTAGTGTGTCAAATCCGGTAAAGAAAGACAAAACAAAACTCTACGACTTACCAACATCTGAGATCTCGAAATCTCATATTTGTCTACGTATGCACGGTGTCTAACGTAAAATTTCTTGAGTGAAGACAGCAACCGAGGAGTAACATAATCCTGTGTTAGCAATTTCTGTATCAAACGTGATGCTCTGCCAAGGAAATCGATTTAATTCCTGCAAGCTCTGGAGTAACGAATCAATTGTGATACGACAACTCCATAAGCTGGAGCGGGCGGAATGTTGCTACACAAGAAGCGAAAGTTGGCGATTTGAAAGTTAAGGTCATCACGTTTGTCATAGAACTTTGCTGAAAGTCTTCCGTTGGAGTCGATTTCTCGAGATGTAGATCTAAATATGAAGCAGACTTTCTAGAATCCGTTGTGTCCTTTATCTCAAGTTCCTGAGGGTATATGAGATGGAGAAAGTCACCAATTCGAGAATTGTTCAGTGATAGGACATCATCAACATGACGGAAAGTGAGGTTGAAAGAGAAAGCTAGTATACGAGTTTTTTTTGTCTTGAAGCGATTGAAGTTCTGCTGCATATGAATGAAGAAACAAATCAGCAAGCAAAAGTGCAAAATTATTGCCCTTTGGAATAACTTTTGTTTGCTGATTTTTTTCGCCAAACTGAACAAATGTGTTGTCGACAAGAAATTTGAGCATGTCAATTATTTGATCTTCTGTAAATTTGTTCTTCTTCTGAGACTCATTGATGACAGAGTAATCCTCAGTATACCGGTAATCGACAACCAGATATTTGTACCTGCGTTTTCCATTCTTTTTAGCAAAAGCTGTGTTTTATCAGCTGTGCCAATCGTGATTTGAGTTGTTCATGCGGAATAGACATGATAGGAGTGTAAAGGGTTAGAAATCGAAAGATTTGATAAAATCATTAACAAATATCTTATTTTCAAATTATTCGACACAACCTAAGCATGTTTGTTCAATCTGGCCACACGACAAATTGTTGCATTTGCGTATTCTTAATTCAGTTTTACACTATTGATATTTTCCATATTTATTGAGTTTGTCATACATATATAATCTTATTTTGGTTCTTTAAAGAACCATATTTTCAAAACAGTCATCATACAATTAAAAATGCATCTTCCTAGTTGTTAGTAGCATCATATCAAGAATAAGTAGCATAAAAAAGGATGTAGAATAAGTGTACGCGACACAACCAACATAAAGAAATGGCATTTTCAAAATCACAATGGAAAACAGCCAGCAGTCTTCAACATGACAAGAGGTCGCTTCTCGCACCGTCTTGCATTGGTCCCAGACTAAAAATACAATAAATAAGATGCAAACAAATCCCTAAATTATCAACGAAAGTCCCATTTCTGGACACAGAACAAAAACAGATAGTTGACAGGTACAAACAAAAGCTTTGACAAGGATTTCTGGCTTAGGGCAGTCACATATGAAATGTGGCGGGGAATAAAATCATATAAAAACAAAGCACAAATGAATGACAAGGAATCCTGTTATGGCAAATTTATTTCATATAACGAGAACGTGGCACAATTCATTTCTATATATATAGATAAGCATGATATCATGACATAGTAACACCATACATATGTATTAAAGTAGCACCATATATTGAAAATGTAGAAGCAAATAAACTAAATAGTAAAGCATAATGAAATATCCTATCATATTAAAACAGCAATTGTGCTCCATAATTAGAAAGAGTAAAGGTATCGTACCTACCTATCATATGATTTGTTTAATTATTGACAAGGAATTATGATAAATTTGATGAATAATTTTAGAGTAGGGATCGGGTTTGGTAATTGGGGGAAGGGCAGAACATGAACTCGTCAGTTGATTCATCTATTCATAACAGGTTATGATATATGGACATCAAGAAACCGTGAGATTGTCATATTTGGGAGGGAGAGGATTTGATCTCTTCATACCCCCTCTATGGTTCCAAATAGCCCCCTTTCAAAAGACATAATAGAATATAAAACGACAGACTGTTTTTAAGTTATATATTGTGATGAACTGATAGAAAAAAATATAAATCATACTTATTTTACCGGAGTTATTTATACATGTTATATTCATATTGTTTGATACTTAATACTTGATACTTTGATATTTTGAAAAACAAGAATCTCAATGGTCCAGACTTTTTAATGGATTATTATGTTAAATGGGTAAACATATTTTAAAGCTATACGGTAGTATACCAGCACTACCCGGAAGTTGCAATGGTTTATATGGTAGTTTTGAAAATTTTTGAAAACCCAGTTTACAAACTTATGATAAAAACAGTCAAACAATCACGTTAAGTATGATGAGATTTCACTGTCTGGTCACGTAATTTCACTCTCTAGTCACGTTTTCCCGGGGTCATGTTAGTACATTATATTGATGATTTCATGTTGAACATTCAAAACTTTTCTACAACACAGTAATGCAATAGTCTGGTCTTTAAAGATTCTGGATAAAGCTACAAAATAAACAATCATAAGTTGAAAACAAACTGAATTAGTGATGGTAATGGAACAATAATCGAGTGAATAGTACTTTACGGATTTGACACGTGTTTACACGGTGATTGGGATAACATTTTGCAATCATGTCTGGTATCATTTTACAATGCAAACCAAATAAGGTAGAATATCCGGTCTGGCAATTCATTTGTTTAATTTGTAATTGACTGGTAGGAATCCCCGAATACAGCTTCCGTTGCATTAGATATAAAACAAGATAAAACGTGGACGATGATAATAAAATATCCAATGATAAACAAAGAAGTAATTACTCTGTTTTACATTGAATGTATCAAACCTCATGGGTAATAAATTCATCTTCATTTGACATCTTTCATTGGTTATTAATAAGCATCGATATCATTTGCACCATCTTTTATTAGAAAATGGTGTTACCAGATGAAGACATGAAAGGAAAAGAGTCGTAACTTAAATATAAAATTTGTTTTCATTGGTGCAATATGGTCACGTAAAATTTTCGCTAGAATCAATTCAAATTGATATTGCAGTAGACAAAAGTATTGTTAACTTAATTATTAAGTGAGATTTATTAAAGTTATTTGGCTTGAAAAATCACAACAAAAAAACATATTTTTTTGCCTTAAACTGATAGATATCAGCAAAATAATTCATGCATTTCTTTAGATTGTCATACTAATTGTTCTTTTGTTTTCTGTTTTGTTTCCAGAGTCGACAACTACACAATAAAGATTTTTTGACATTAATACTCCTGTTAGTAATATTTACATTAGTGACATGCCTACCTGCAAAGAACCACCTACAGAAAAGTTCTCTAGACATGAATAGGAAATCAAGAATTGGGTCATCATTTCGATTGAAACGTTCAACAAGTTTATTTGAGCAAGAGACACAATGCTCTGTTGACGAAACTTATAACGCAATCTGTTATTTCTGTGGCAGATTTTATGATAGTATGAAGCTTTACGATGAATGCTGCCAAGGGGATAATGATAGTTTGAAGCTTTTCTGCCTAGAAGTATACAGTTGATAACAGCGTGCAATAAAAGAGCGAAACGTAGAAATTATTCAATTTGTACGAATGGAAACCATATCAACGTAAATGAAGTTACATACCAAAGAATCTCAATTATTTAACTTTATTTAGTATAAAAATGGCCAAATAAGAGAAAGAGTGAATGATTTTTCCTTAATGTTTGTGTTTTTAAGTTTTGCTTGTTTTTTTTTTACTAGAGATGAAAGATACGTGTCAATTGAATCCCCATTTACCATGTAATATTACACATTTTAAGTCCTGCGTGGCCAGTTTATATTGAAGCTATTTCGTCAAATGATTTAAGATTTAAGAAAATTTTCTTAAAAAATTGAATTTGAAAACACTATTTGAGTTATATCTGTTCATGACTTTTTTCTGACATTTTATATGTTATAGCATCAAAATTAACATACATGACATATAAGTAATATTTTCTTGCCGATGATTTCATGTTTTAGTTTGTGAGAGATGATTAGGATGACTGTGTGTATTTTCTAACGCTGCAGTGTTTTTATTTATTGAACTATTTTGTTAAAATAAAATATTTCATTTTCTTTCCTTTAAACGTTAAACAAACGCATACATGTATTGTTAATTGTCAAGCCATTAGTAATTATTACCTCATTATGTCTGTTATTACCACTCAAGAGATATATTTAAACACCATGCAGTTTGTCCAGATTCATGAAACATCTCGATCTAGTTTAAAAATTTCCTAATCTTCAAATCTTTCATGGTCGATATCCTCGGTGCTGGTTTTGGCTTTCCTGTTTAACGTTTTTGGTTTTTAGTATTTTTCATTTAATACTTTTGGTTTCTGACCTTCTAATGTTTTGATTCAAATGCTGCTGATGAGAGGTTACTCCTTGAAATATCGATATACAGCATAACCAAATTAACCGTTGTATACCCGTTTTGGTATTGTAGTTTGAAACCAGTGGGTTGATAACCGCTGCTGGTGGACCAGAGGTCCGTGTGGGTTATCACAAGCCTGGTCGTCAGACTTGTCTGACACGATTTTACCAATAAATTTCTAATATTATAGTCATTAAATTCCCGATTGTCAAATTCAAAAATGTTTTAAACACCAGGTTTCTTTCCTTGTACTGCACATGGTAGATATCCTCGATGCTGGTTTTAGCTTTCTTGTTCGACGTTTTGGTTTTGAGTACTTTTCATTCAATACTTTTTGTTTTTGACCTTCCAATGTTTCGATTCAAATGCTGCTGATGAGAGACTACTCCTTGAAATTTCGATATACAGCAAAACCAAATCAATCGTTGTATACCCGTTTTGGTATTGTATTTCAAGAAAGTCCTATATTTAATCTGATGAAATTCACAATGTTTAGAAGGTCATACTCGTGGGCCATGGATCTACCA
Source organism: Arcuatula senhousia (assembly GCA_963971305.1). NCBI lineage: Eukaryota > Metazoa > Mollusca > Bivalvia > Mytilida > Mytilidae > Arcuatula > Arcuatula senhousia. The sequence continues at coordinate 67,739,048 of OZ020304.1, forward strand.
GCGTGTAAGGTTGTGGATAAGGTATTTCTATGGGGATCTTTTTATCATAATCTTCTCTGTGGATAAAAGTGCAGAAAAGACAATGCACTGAGTTCACTTTACGACTAGAGTTCGCGCTGTTGAATGATATTCGGTAGTTTTTGTGTTTCTGTGTTTTCTGCTTTTTTCCCCGTTCTCTTCGGTAATTGCTGGTTTTGTCTCTGCCCTTTCGGAGTTTTGACACTAGGATGCCCTAATAGAAACTCTGCTTCTTTCCTTAACGCAGAGAACTTCCCATGAAAGGTTGATCAAGACATAAAGATATATAAACTACTCCTATGAACACATTAATCGAGCCAGTTAATTTTTACTTCCACTTTATTTAGACGAATTAAGTTTTATTAATTTTTTATGTTCAATTTTTCTATAACGGGCGTCTGCCTTTTTGTTATCAGCAAAAGTTATTGTAAAAGAGATAAATTAATGCAAAGTTGGTTATTAAAATATTTTGCGGAGCTAGTAAAAATGAACTGTATCCTTTGCATGTTCCTAGGAGTGATGACAATAATTTAAATGTTAATTAACAATAAAGATAATGAATATGTAACGAGCCTTTTGTCTGGTTCGTAACCTTTCCAGAAAATTTGACCTACTAGGATTAAAAAAGAAGCAAAGGTGTACCAAAGGGGTAATCAGTATCATAAAACCGTAAAGACAAAGACAAAACCGATAGACAAAAAATCATCATAACAAAACAAACCACATAACAACATAAAACACACACACACATGCATAACAACAAAACCGCATTCAGCAACGTGAACTCAAGTCGAAACGAGAGTGAACTCAGGTGCTTCGGAAGAGTAAGCAGTTCCTGCTTGCTATAGCACACCCTTTTTCTTTGGTATTTTGTGTGACAAATTCGCTATGAATGTTTCTTTTTAAATAACAAATCAGTTTGTTGTCAGCTAAGTTATACTTCGATAAATAGATTGGTAACTGATTTGTGTTAAGTCCACATTATCAATGTTGTTAGGTAAAATGTAAAATAGTTGATTTTGGATTAGACAAATAGTTTTGTTTGTCACTTACAAAATACGAGATCGAGGATCAGGTTAGGATTTCTTATCACATCTTGATAAAGATCCAGACGTGATCTTTTCGTGCATTGTTTGTAACGACGGTACTCTCAAACCTCCCCTTTTAGAAATGTTCAGCATAAAACTTGCGTATTTGGTCAATATTTTGCAATAATACTAGGGGTAATTTATTAGCTTCTTATTCTTCATTCCAATCGTCAACTATACATTTTTGTGTAGCAACATTCCATCCGCTGCAGCATATAGAGTTTACGTAGCACGACTTATTTTTTTCTTGAGCATTTAGGGAATATTGTGATTGCCTTGATAGAGTAACACGTCTGACAGACAGGTTGCTTACACTGGAGTATGTTGCTCTGGGTAGCTGTCGTCAGCCAACAAATTATGTGTTTGTATACAAACACGGAATTTCCATCTCTCAGATGAGAAAAGATGTTGGTTTGACATAGAAGTGTTGTATGGTCGTCCTTTATCAGATTCGACACCACGAAATCGATCATTGGCAACTTGACGGGTGTGCTATAGCTAACGGGCACTGCTTCTTCCCCTGGAGCAGTTTCGTATCGAGTCGAGTCCAAGGTTCTGATTGCGTTTTTTTGGTTTGTGTCGTGGTTTGTTTTGTTGTAATAATTGTTTGTCTACAGATTTTGTCTTTTTCTTTTCGGATTAACGACATATGACTGCCCCTTTGGTACACAGTTACTTCCTTTTTGCATTGGGTTGAAAAAAGTTATAACGTTAAAAGTTAATGAGATGTGGAATAGATGTACGCGACACAATCTACTATATAAACAATAATTAAAAATCTCCGCAAAGGAAACCAGTCAACAACCTTCAATGTGACCAGTGGTCGCTACTCGCTGCTTTGCAATTAAAAATATAATACCTATGATTCAAGCGCAATTCTAAAGCGTCAAGACAAAAAAACCCTTTCTTGAAAAATTAAAATTAACATAACTTCGACGAATGTAAAAATCACTTTGATTAAGATCCCTGGCTTAAGACAGGCACATTTAAAATATGGCGGGTTTAAATAGAAAATAATGAGATGTGGAATAAGTGTAGGCGACACAGCCCACAATCAAGCGATACTTTAGAAAAACCTACAATGGACATCCGCCAGCAGCCTTCAAAGAGGCCACAAGGCGCTGCTCGCGGTTCTGCAATTGGCCCATGGTCTATATAAAATGCATATAATTCAAATCCAAATTCAAACCCTGAAATAGTCACAGATAGACCCCCTTCTTAAACAAGGAACAGAAAACATAAAAAGACAAGTACAAACAAAAGCTTTGTCAAAGATTCCTGGCTTTGGACAGACACATATAATATGTGGCGGGATTAAAACGAGTGTTTTGGGCCCAATTTCCCCTATTGATAATCAATAACAACGCACAAACTTACACACTGTAAAAATCAAATAGATAGAAGTTGAATTCAACAAGAGAGAACCTGAGGCATAAAGACAACAAGAAAACAATACGGGGCGTAGAGGTAGTCTATTGAAAACATTCAAAGTTAATGACAGCTATCTTAGAACCATCAACCGAAAGAAGCACCAATGGGGTATTTGAGTGTCAAAAGTCCGAAAGCGGTAAACACTAACCAGAACAGCACGAGGAAACACAAAAACATAATCAACCGAACAGAAATCAACAACCTACAAATGTACCTGAAGTCAAAACAAGAGTAAACCCATGTGCTATGGAAGAATAAGCGGCTCCTGCCTGCTATAGCACACCCGTCGCACTGCTAATTTCCAAATCCGTATGTCAAATCAGGAAAAGGAATTTAAATGATAACAAAGTTTCAGACAATAAATTTTGATACGACTGACGCGAGTTTCATCTTTTCAAGACTCATAAAAAATATTGATAAGGCAAATACTGTATAATTATGAAAATCATATAACAATAAAACCCAAAATACCGAAATGGGGAACCAAATTATAACTAAGATCGCACAACCTTTGTCTGGGGTTAGGAAGAACCTTAGGGCTCAGACATTTTTTGAAATTTAAACAGATAATTTATTGCTTTGATGTGTTCTACAATACTTAAGTGTTGGAAGACAATACATAAATCTATGACAAAGCAACATCTGACCCCACCTGAGAGATAGAAATCCCATATTGGTCTACGAGTGCATGGTGTCTTCCGTAAAATTTCTTGAGTGAAGACAGCAACCGAGGAACATCATTACCCTGTGTTAGCAATTTCTGTGTCAGACGTGACGCTCTGCCAAGGAACTCGATGTAATACCCACAAGTTCTGAAGTAGCGATTCTATAAGCTTGAGCGGACGAAATGTTGCTACACAAGAAGGGAAAGTTGTTGATTGGAAAGTTAAAGTCATCTTATTTGTCGTAGAGATTTGTTGAAAATTTTCGTTGAGAATCTATTTCATTTGGTATTCACAATACAAATTAACACCGGAAACGAATCTCAAATGAATATCGAACGGAATTAATCTTTGGTTTGATATTCATTTGATATTCACAATACAAATTTACACATAATATGAATGTCAAACAGGAGAAAACTTTGGTGATATTCACAAAACAAAACTAGACCGAAAACGAACGTAAAATGAATATCGAACGTAAATGAACTTTGGTTTGATATTCATTCGATATTCATTTAATATTCACATAACATACCTAAACCCGAAACGAATCTCAAATGAATATCGAACGGAATTAATCTTTGGTTTGATATTCATTTGATATTCACAATAAAAATTTACACCGAATACGAATGTCAAATGAATATCAAACAGGAGAAAACTTTGGTTTGATATTCATTTGATATTCACAAAACAAATCTAGACCTAAAACGTACGTAAAATGAATATCGAACGTAAATAAACTTTGGTTTGATATTCATTCGATATTCATTTGATATTCACATAACACACCTAAACCCGAAACGAATCTCAAATGAATATAAAACGGAATTTATCTTTAGTTTGATATTCATTTTGATATTCATTACATATTTTTACCAAGAAAAAAACAATAAATGAATATCGAATGAATATCAAACGGTAAAATTTACCGTTTGATATTCAGTTTGATATTAACAAAATTGAATATCGAATATCGAACATCGAATATCAGTCTCACTTTACTTAGGTCTGAATTCATGCCATCTATGCTAACAGTTCACTCCTGGCGATGTGTTTCCGATCCATTCAGCAACGACAACTGTTCTATCATTTGTACAAATTGAAGAGACAAATGACTTTCTTCTCATTTGAGAGCTAAACATAAAAATGTATATCCATGAATCAAGGGTCCATTCGGTAAAAAAATACTTGTTCGTAAAAATACTTGAGTTATCCTTCTTTAATCAAACTTAGCAATAATTATAATATCAGAGCCAAATTGGTGACAAATAGTTCTCAATTTTTTTTACTGCAGTTCAAACGACTATGTTATGCTTTTTGTATTAAAAGTCAACAAGGTAATAGAATTATATTCTCGGCATATAATTGATGCTTAAAGATTGGCTTACTTGTAAAAATAATGTGTGAACAACGCATTTGCACATGGCAAGTAAAAACTTGGTATTTGCCACTTAATCTGTATGATGCAAATACGAATCCCAAAAGGGTCCGTAGACATCATACGTTAGATGTCAGAGGAAGACTACATAGAGCAACTAAAATGATTTGTAAATTGTAACAAATAAAATTGCAGTTCAAATATTCATTTGTTTTGAATTCCTTTTGAGAAATCAACTAAAGCAACGTTTTCTTAGTTGACAGTTATCCCTAGCCAATGTACCTCAAAAATAGCTGTTCTATCATAGATATGTGTAAATTGCTATTCTTCTCCCATTTCGCAGCTCCTTAGTGTGCTTTATGGATTGCTGCATAAGATGAATCATCCAAAAACGCACTTGACGAAATCTTCATTTTTGGGTTAATTAATATAATTAACTAATCAATTGTTCAAAACTATACCAGGGTCCTTGATCAAAGTAAAAAAAGCAACTTAAAGAAAGTAGGGGCGTTTGGGGTAAGTGGACACATGGGGTAACTGGTCAGTTCGATCGCGTTATCGGTCACGTTCCTGAATTCGAAATGTCTCCCATTCCTCACTTCGCTGGTCAAAAACAGGGGCAAGGGCAAATAAATTTCAATGTCATTGGTCTCTACTGCCATTTCTACGGAAATTCATGTGTAATTGAATTGGTTTTAAATTGAATTATGAAAAATAGTAATTATCAAAATATTGCAACTCAGTTTCAAAGGTTTTTTGAGGAAACAAAGAGTCCGTCGTCGAGAGTGAAACTTCAATGCAATGTAAACATGATTCCAAAAAGCTGAAAAATTGACATTCTAATAACGATTTGAAGTGTTCACAGGCATAACAATCAGTTTAATAATATATTTTTTTTAGGAAAATGTTGAATCTGTGAAAATATGGCGGCGTGCATGAGATGTACCCGCCAAATCGACGCCCCACCAGAAACCCCCCTTTTACATGTATACAAGATAATTATGCCCATAATGACACTTCGGTCGACGCAAGCGTGCGTTTTTAGGGAACATGATGGTAATTGCTTCCCCTTTATAATCAAACAACTATTTCCAGTCTTTCAACCTTTCCATGAAGAGTGTTTGATGTAAATAAAATTAAATCTATATGGTGTAACCTTTTTCCCATTGAATAAGTGGTGTCAAATCATATGTTGACCGCCTTTTGAGAGAGCTGTTGAATGCCGAGTTCAGCTGGCGGATGTTTACATTCAATTTTCTCCGGTGTTAATGGAAATTTCATCCTTGTTTGAAAAATCACCAAAAAAAATTATCCATCATGTGGAAAATTTTATTCTTATTTTATTAAACTACATCCATTTAAAAACTTGAAAACATACATTGATATTCCAGTGTTGATATTATAATCCAATCACAGTCCAGCAAAGTTTTAATATCTAGCTTCAAGCTCTGTCACAGTCTGACTTCCGGTTGCGCAATACTTAATTCCTGTTATGTTACCTATACTGTTAGGCCTGCATGATATTTGTTCGCGAAACACTTTTTTCTTGTACTTTAATCTGTTTTTAAGAATAACGAAAAGTTTTCAAATCTTTGTACCTCTTTTTTAACTTCCTGTGGTGATTTAAGAATGTCTACTGTTCGGCTGCGGCCAACGATGAAAATCCTACAAAATATAACAACACACAATGTCTAAATAAGCAAAATTTTAAGCAATGTTTTCTATTCTTATCTTTTTAGTAGGAAAGATACATAGTATTGCTACTTATTTTCCACATTGAGCAGTTGAATGGGGATTTATTCTAAACAGAGAAAAGGAATGAAAATTGTGTACCTAGAAAATTGGCCTTCTAAAATATTTTTAACTGCCACGTCGCAATATGTAAATAAAGAAAAATGAACATAAATATTTCAACACGTTATACAGAATTTGATAGAAATTTACCTGCGTATGAGCAAGAAGGCTTTATAAACCATAGTTGAAGCCTATCATTGATCCATAATTTTTCTTCCCTTTTATGCATTCATGGCGCAAATGTTTATTCTGGTGCTAAGTCCATAGCTGTTGAAAAAATAATGAAATCAATGAACATGATGAAAGGTTTGTTCAGCTTTTGTGAGTAGGGCTTTACTAAATGTCTTATTCAGTAAGTACGGCAAGTAATTTAGATAAGAACAGACACACAGAAGACAAATAATGTGACTGCGGCATAAAATTCCATTGAAATCAATGTATTTTTCAAAATGTGTTTTATTTGAGCCCAAAAACAGAAATACTAAGTGATGGTGTGACTCTGGACTTCAATTAGACTTGATATGAATAAATAAGACCAAAACAAGTGGATATAAAAAGCTTGAGTTAAGAAAACACAGAAACATAATTTTGGCTATAGGGAACATGATGGTAATTGCTTCCCCTTTATAATCAAACAACTATTTCCAGTCTTTCAACCTTTCCATGAAGAGTGTTTGATGTAAATAAAATTAAATCTATATGGTGTAACCTTTTTCCCATTGAATAAGTGGTGTCAAATCATATGTTGACCGCCTTTTGAGAGAGCTGTTGAATGCCGAGTTCAGCTGGCGGATGTTTACATTCAATTTTCTCCGGTGTTAATGGAAATTTCATCCTTGTTTGAAAAATCACCAAAAAAAATTATCCATCATGTGGAAAATTTTATTCTTATTTTATTAAACTACATCCATTTAAAAACTTGAAAACATACATTGATATTCCAGTGTTGATATTATAATCCAATCACAGTCCAGCAAAGTTTTAATATCTAGCTTCAAGCTCTGTCACAGTCTGACTTCCGGTTGCGCAATACTTAATTCCTGTTATGTTACCTTTAATATCAATCAAAGTTTTATTAAAGAGTCCATACACCATACACGATCATATACATCTTCACTTGTAAGTTTATTTATATATAATATAATTTATAAATAAACTTACAAGTGAAGATGTATGATCGTGTATGGTGTATGGACTCTTTAATAAAATCTTACAATGTTTTAAAATTTAATTATAAAACCCCAATGAGCAATATATATATATATGTGTATGTGATACATGACATACATGTGATAAGCATTAAATTAATGTATATTGAAGCCATAAAAATATATTGCATTAGCATCCTAGTAAAATATAAAAAAATCTTTTAGCTCGGGAAATGGGGAGTATTATCAAAGAGACAAAAACCCAACCTTGACTGTGAAATAAAATAGACTGCTTTAAGTTGTTATTGCTCATCTTTGGGTCATTGTCTGTTTGACACATCCCCGTTTCCCTCCTTTTTCTATCAAAAGTTGTTTTATTTATACATGATTGATTTAGTGATCATCTGATAATGTGCAAATATAAAAAAAAAAATTCTAAAATAAATTAAGGATGACAAAATTCAAAGCCTCCAAACTGTACAACATACCGAAGACCACATTGACACGACGATTGAAGACGATGGATCTTGATTCACCAGCTACAAAACCAACTGTCCTGACTGATAAAGAAGAACAAACGTTAGTAGGACACATACTGAAGATGGAAGAACGCGGCTTCGGTCTGACCTTAACTGATGTGAGAAATTTAGCATACGAGATAGTTGACAGATCCGGTAGGAAGCATTGTTTCAATAAAGAGAAGAAAACAGCAGGCTACGACTGGTGGCAAGGGTTTAGGGATCGCCACCCGTGCTTAGCAGTTCGTATTTCAGGAGGTATCAGCGCAGCTCGTAGCTCTATGCTTAATCCCAATGTTATTTCCGCCTACTATGAAAAGCTTGGGCATTTGATGGACAAGTTAGACATCAAGGACAAACCACAGCAGATATTTAATGCAGACGAAACGGGTATGAGCACAGTACATGATCCGTCGAAAATTGTAGGGCACAAAGGCAAAAAAAATGTTCATTCCAAGACAAGTGGTGAACGGTATGCTTTAAAAGCATATTGTCAAGCATATTGTCTACCAAAATCACATTTTCTCATCCTTAATTTGTTGGTGTTATATTTTTTTGTATGAAAAAGTACGAAAAGTAAAAAGTGTCTTGTAACGATTCATTTATGTATTGTGATCAAAAGAATTCGCAACGCAATAAAAGATCTTAGAAAAATATCCCCTTTTTTGTTTGCGTTTATCTGATTTTGAAAAAAAAATGTTTATAGATTTCATACAAAGTATAGAGTTGCCATGTGGTCCATTCCCGTCCCACTAAAAAAAATAAACAGCAAAAAAAGTCTAAAGTTAAACGTCCCTGCAGATGCATATAGTCTATAGTCATGGTTAATCACATTTGTGGCGTCACGCAATTACAGGCATTTCATTTTTGTCTCAGCAACAAAACTATGTTATGGGTGAAATGATTATATCAAAGGAGTTGGCAATATATCTACCCCTCAATGTAGTGAAGTGACTGTAAATGGAGAGAGTACTCAAAACCCAGAGGCTCGAACAGAAAAGCAAAACCCAGAACCAAGGATATCGACAATGCGCAGAACAAGGAAATAAATCTGGTGTTTTAAATAATTTTGTATTTAACAATCGCAAATTTCAGTCACAAAAAAATAAGAAATTCATTGGAAATTTGTGTCTTGTGATTACCCTCGGGGTCCTCTGGTCTACCATCAGCGCTAATCGACCCATTACCTTTATTTGGTATAAAACAGTAGAAATGTCAATTTTGATTGGTTTTCAGTTGATTGTCGTTCACGTTCGTGTTTATTGATTTTTTCTTTACCCTACATGTATCTCACTTTTGATATGCAGATACCCCATTGGTACCCCTCTGCATCTTTATTTTTGTTGTATATCATAATTTCCATGAATGACCCTTTTCTTTCAAATAACTAGTTAGTTGTAACATATTTAAATAGATTTTCCGAAAATTTTGTTTGTTAAACAATGTTAACCTAGTTTAAAAGAAAAACAGGAAAGACAATTAGAAGGAATATAAATAACATACTTGCGAAGATGTTGATAAAAATGAAATTTATTTTGGGTTTGGAATAATAAAACCAAAACTCCAAAAATGGTAGATTTCAGATTTTTAAAAATAATTTTCAGTAAGAAATATACTTTTTGAACGGTATTCTTTGAGTCAAAGCTTGTTTTTAATTATGTGTATATATAAATATCTATAATACAAAATTAAGAGGCTGAATTCTTTGAGCCTCAGTAACCATAAAAAATGAAAAATATTTGCTATATGACTTATTGAAATGGTGATTTGTTCTTCCTTAATTAAACTTTAAAACCAACATTTTTTAATACAACTTGCCGTTTTTTGTGAAAATATCAGATTCCGAAGACTGTTTTCGTTACTGAGCTTATAAGCTTTTGCGCATGCTCAGTACATGTTAAGTACATATTGGAACTGTTGATGGCTGGAAGATTCAAACATTCATACAAACATATTAATTCAGGACTGGAAATTTTTCGTGAAATTGACCTGTAATTATGCATATGCAACTGTATAAAAATATCACTGATGTACCATTGCTTATTCACATCAAACAGACTATAAGATTAAATTGAAGTCGAATGAATACAAAGTTTCAAAATAGACCATGACAACAGAAGCATTCAGATAAAGTCCTATTCAAATCGATCGGTACTGATGCTAATGCATCCGCATACTGTCTAGGACACATCCTATCCAGTAGTGTCATTTTTTACTTTTACCCACCTTTGATGTTATGTAATGACCTTTAGTTAGAAAATTTAAGTATGAAGCACTACCTAGTCAAAATCGTAAACATGACACTTACATATAAACAGGCAGTGCTGTTCTTACTTGTAGATGTTTCTTTTGTCATTTGAGGAAATGAATGACCATTTCAATTTCAACATTTTGAGTTTTCTTGTAAGCTTGTAGGATAACATCAAACAGAGCATCCCAAGTGTGTTGTAACAAAAGGAGATGTGCATAAATGAATTTTATATTTATAAAAAGTTTTATGCACATTCCAGTCTAAGTTTCATTTGATAAAGATAGAAAAGGAAAATTGATGTAAGGGCCAGTCTCTAATTGATGAAATAGCCAATTAGAGGGGTCAGTGTCACTTTTTCAATCCCGCCAATTGGATGAAAAGCTTTCTTTTTTTTACTACAAAATAGAATTGATTTCCCTCCCTGTACCGACTTATGATCGGCAAGTGTAACCAAGTTATGGGCGTAATCAAGAACGAGAACCAGCAGGTGTAATGTGTCTTTAATTATCCCAGTAACAATTGATGAAAAAGTGGTGGTATGCCGCGAATTGTGGCCAAATTAATTCTTTGCAAGATTGTAAAAATGGCTACCTGATTGCGTCAGAAAAATTACTCAACAGTACAGTAAGCACGTCAATCGTCCGACCCTAGCATGGTTTTCAGGACAGGTAGCGGCGATTTAAATTCAATCACGACAAGGAAGTTTAAATCCATATCTAAAAATAAACAATGAACGTTGTGACAGTACACTCCTCGTCTGGTATCCTCGGGATATCACTATATTTAGAGGATAAAATCGTCGAAACACAAGATGTTGAGATCAGATTCAACGATGATGGCGATTAATATAATCCAATTTTAATAAAATAAAATGATTACGAATGATAACACAAAATCAACAGTTCAAAGAACGAATCCGACAGGATGATCTTTGCATGGATGAATGTAGACGCGATCCTGGTGATCCAACGTTGTATGGCATCCAGCGTTGCCCAATAGGAAAAGAAGTTGATCTGCTGATCCAACGTTGCCACGCACGGCAGAGGAAGGAACTACCTGTTCCTTAAAGTCTAACCAAAGATATATTTGCATATCTACATCTGCTGTCCCTGGTGTGGGTTTAAGCCTCGCCGTTTTCTTGGAGGAGTATCAACTCTGTTATGGGGCGAGTATATACGGTAGGTCTACCGTCAACTTGGACTTGTACTTCAACTTAACGAACATGTCCATCGGCTTCCTTGATTGGATGAACGATAATGCCAACGGGCCACTGTGTCCGACACAAAGCTTGTCCTTCAGAAGAACCGTATCTCCTTCGAGGTCTCGATGTTCTTCGGTCCACTTTTGCCGTGTCATCAATGTGGGAAGGTATTCCTTCTTCCATCTTGAACATGTTGGCCAATGCTTGGACTCGTTTCCACTCGTCAAGACAGAGATTTCTTTTGTCTGAAAGTTCGGGATGTTCTACAGAGAAGACATAGTCGGTCTTCTGTGTCAGTAATATATTTGGTGTGAGTACCAAAGGGTTTTCTGGGTCGGATGATACAGGAACTAGAGGCCTAGAGTTGATAATTGCCGTGGCCTCTGCCATAAATGTGTTGAGGACATCGTGAGTGAGCGTCTTTCCTTCGTTCCCTAGAAGCATAGAATCCAGTATCCTCCTTGTGACGCCGATCATTCGCTCCCAGACGCCGCCCACATGAGATGAGTGTGGCGGGTTAAAGATCCACTCTGTATCGGATTCCCTCAAAAACCTCTGGAAGGGCTCGTCTTCCACGTTGATAGCTTCAATGCCTAGTTCCTTGACGGCACCTATGAAATTAGTTCCTCTGTCTGGCTGGAAGATCTTTACTTTGCCTCTGATAGCAGTGAAGCGTGTCAAAGCGTTGATGAAGGCAGATGAGCTCGTCTCTTCTACGAGTTCTATGTGAACAGCTCTGATTACCAAGCATGTTAATAGAATTGCCCAGCGATAAGAGTTGGCACTGCCGCCACGTGTCCTGCGGGTCACTATAGTCCATGGCCCAAAGCCGTCGACACCCACGTTAGTGAAAGGAGGTGTTGGTTCCAGACGGTCCCTTGGAAGTGCGGACATTATCTGGCTTTCAAACTTGCCGCGGAGTTTCCTACAATGGACACATTTGTGAATGATAGATGATATCAAGCGCCTTGCTCCGGTTAGTCCATAGTCCAGCCGCTCTGATGGCTCCTTCGGTGAAGTGACGACCCTGATGTTTGACGTCTTCGTGATGGTGTTTAACAATCAGTTTAGCCAGGTAATGGCGCCCTGGAATTATGAGAGGCCTTTTCTCCATTAGATTCAAGTCTGATTTGTCTATACGTCCGCCGACTCTTAATAGGACACGTTCGTCGATAAACGGGTTGAGGTTGCGTATAGGACTCCTCCTCGGAAGTGCTTCCTTCCTGTGAATGCAGTCTAATTCCTCACTATAAATTCAGCCTGCACGTGTCTGTACAGTGATGCTTTGGCATCGTCGTAGTGCTCGACTGATAGGTCTGTCTCTATGTTCCCGTGTAAACGGGATTGTTTTTGCGTAGCAACTTGTTCCACTAGCGAGTTCCAGATTTCGAATTGTTCGAAATTGTTGATTTCTACCTCTTCTTTGGTTTGCGTTTTAAACACTTGGACTGACCGGATCTCCTTGTCGCACTCCGGGTCAACAAGCTCAAACACGTCTTCTATTTTGTCGCTCGAATTTGACTCAAGGAATGACTTTGGTCCCTATAGCCAATCGCTGTCTTGGAGTTCAGATGCGAGAATGGATCTCGTAGCTGCGTCTGCGGGGTTTTTCTCCGTTGGCACATAGTTCCACTGGTCTGGAATGCTGAGTTTCCTGATCTTTTCTTCCCTATTTGCGACGTAGATGAAGAATCTGCGTTTGTTGTTGCAGATGTAGCCTAGAACAACTTTGCTATCTGAATAGTACTAAGTATTTGATGCTATCGAAATCAATACAAAGCTGTTTCACAACAGCTTGTGCGATCTCTACGGCTAACACAGCCGCATAACTCCAAGCGTGGAATCTTGTGCCCATTTGTGGGAGCTAGCTTTGCCTTTCCTAAGATGAAGCCAAAGTCTGAGGTGCCCTTTTTATCGATCGACCTTGTGTATTCCACAGCTGCTATTGTTGTCTGTGATGCATCTGAGAAGACATGAAGTTGGCGTTCTGGTTTTTGACTTAGATGTGGAACGTATGGTCTAGGAATGCGGATAGTCTCTAGTGCTGTGAGAGTGTCTTTCCACTGTCCCCAGTCAGAAACGATCTGATCTGAAACTGGCTCGTCCCAATCTACGGTTTCTGAAACTAGATTTCTTGAAATCATCTTCCCATATATGATGACTGGCGCCAGGAAACCAAGGGGGTCGTAGATACTGTTGATGGTTGACAGTAAACCTCGTTTGGTGACTGGTTTCTCATCAGTTGACAGGATGAACAGAAACTGGTCAGTGTTGTCGTCCCATGTCAATCCTAGACTTCTTTGTAACGGTTTGTTGTTTGCGTCCAGATCAAGGTCTTTTAGGTTAGACGCCAAGTCGTTCTGAGGCAAGGTTGCCATTACTTCTGGAGTGTTAGATGCAAATTTGTGCAGTCGTAGGTTACCAAACTCCATGAGAGCACTCTGTGTGTCTTTTATCAGCTTGATGGCAGATTCCGGTGTGGAGCATGATGTTAGCCCGTCGTCGACGTAGACATCATTCGTGACGAAGCTCACGACATCTTTGCCATACTTAGATTCAGCTTCTAGTGCTGCTTTCCTGAGACCAAGGTTAGCTACAGCTGGTGAGGGGCTGTTCCCAAACACGTGGACTCTCATGCGGTATTCGATTAGCTCTTTCGAGATGTCGTTATCTTTGTACCATAGAAAACGTAGATAATTCCGATGGTCTTCTCGGACAATGAAGCAATGAAACATGCTCTGTATGTCTGCAGTGATGGCTATCATATCTTTCCTGAAGCGCAATAATACTCCCAGTAGACTATTTGCTAAGTCAGGTCCAGTCAGGAGGACGTTGTTCAGGGAGACTCCGTCGAAGGTTGCCGAGGAGTCGAACACACCTCGAATCTGGTCAGGTTTCTTTGGGTGGTGCACACCAAACAATGGCAGATACCAGCATTCTTCGTTCCCAGTCAGTTCCGGAGCTATTTCCGCATGCTTGCTGTGTATTATCTTTGCCATGAAGGTCACGAAATGTTCCCACTTGTTGGGATTTTTTCGCAAACCTTTGTCCAGTAGCTTGGCTCGTTGCATTGCCTGTGCCTTATTGTTAGGCAAGGCTCGCCTTGATGAGCAGAAGGGTAATGGAGCTACCCAACTTCCGTTTTCGTCCCTCTTAAATTATGTGTCCATCTGGGAGATAAACTGTCGATCATCTTGTGACAGACCTGGCTTGTCGTCGTCTGGTGTCCTTTCAAAGACATTTGCTCCTAAATTGATTGATTTATGTTTTATTGCGGGATCTCCGTCCCACTCCTGGACATCTATCTGATTGGGACATGGTCTCATGATGGTTGAATGTCGACCATTTTGGAGAATGTAGGTCCTTTTCACATCAACCTCTGGTGAAATGTGCTGTCCATCTAGGCATACTTCGCCAATCACGACCCAGCCCAAGCTCAGTTTCTGTGCGTAAAGGGCGTTAATTGACCCCATAATTAATCTTTGGTCAATTACATGATGCACCGCTGGCAAGGTTCTACCAAGTAGTAGAAAAATCAGAGCACTGTCGTCTAAAGGCGGGATATGGTCAGCTAGATCCCTTAGATGTGAATGATAGGCTGCTACTTCCGGTGTTGGAATTTTGTTCCGGTTGTGTGGAATGGAATCACATTCGATGAGCTTCGGTAGGTTAAACTGTGCGTTGTCGTGTACAGATTTAATCACAAAGTCGTGCGCTACTCTTCCTGACGCTTGGACTCTGCCTGGGCAGGTCGTCAGGGTATAGTGCTCTGATGGACCATCAATGTTGAACACATCGAAGAATTCTGACGCAGCCAGACACCTATTACTTTGGTCATCGATGATGGCATACATTCGATGAACGTTTGAAGGATTGCCTTTCTGGAAGATATCCACTGGCAAGATTTTGGCACAGGACTTGCCACCGCTGTATGGGTCTCAGCTTATGTCAGTGCATGTGGAATTCACGTTTTGGCCAGTGTTAGTCCTGCCGGAAGTCCCTGGCTCCCCGCCGTTCTGTTGGAAGGATTTGCAGGATGGTCCCGTATGACTGTACTGGTCAATGTGCAGTGCTGTTGCGTGGTATTTGCTGTTGCAATCACTGCATGAAGTGGCATCTTGGCAATCACGACTTATGTGGCTGTTGGAGCGACAACACTTGTAGCATATGTTGTTCTCCTTGAGAATCTTCTTCCGTTCGTCAATTGGTTTGGCCTTGAATTTGCGACATTCATTCAAGGTGTGCTAAGAATTGTGAAGAATGCAGCGTTCATAAGGGTCTATTGACTTCTCCGACTGCTGACTTGTGCCGTCCGTTTCCTCTGTGTCTGTCTTGTGGACGCTGACTGTTCGCTTAGTTTGAACGTGTCGCTTTGATACGGAGCTAGGAGCCCCAGTATGAGCTAGACGACTCAAACATTAGTTCTTGATCTTGCTGATATATTTGATGGACTGCAAGAACACCGAGAAGTGTGGGCACGTGACCCCATACTGCTTAATATGGTTGGCAGCTGTAGATACCCATTTCTCTTGAAGTCCGTAGGGTAGTTTGCTTACTAGTGGTTTAATTCCCGATGATGTATCAAAGTAACCCAAGAGCGTGTGGTATTCAGGGTTCTCCTTGATGAACTGGATTTCAGACAGAAGGTCGGAGAGTTCATATAACTTTCTGTTGTCTTTGTTGGAAAGATTTGGGAAGTTTCCAAGTTTTTGCTTGATGGACTCTTCAACCATTTCCGTTGCACCATACCGCTCGTCCAAACGTTCCCAAAGACTTAGTAGTCCTTCTGAAGGGTTGGCAATGCTTGATGCCTGAATGCTGACGGCATAACGTGCTGACTCGTTGCCTAACCATTTGACAAGCAAGTCTAGTTCTTCTGAGTCAGAGACTTCAAGCTCGTTAACGACACACTTAAATTTGTTTTTCCAGGCCTGGTATGACTCGGCCTTGTCGTTAAAGGTAGAAAGACGTGAGAACAAGAGGTCCTTCCTTAATAAGAACTTTGTGATGTCAGACGCCGTGTTTGGTTCCTTGGCTGGAGCTGCCCATGTCGTTGATCTACTAGTATGTTGTGTTGGAACATATTCTGGAGCATGGTGATTCAATGAATACATCGTTCCGGTTTTGTAACCGCTGGATGTTTGAGGGAGTGACGTGGCAGGCTTCCTGTAGTCATCTGACGTGAGCAGTGTCCTTTTCGACGTGGACACGTTTGTTGTAACAGGTGTGGTTCGGGGGTATGATGCGGGAATATCATGGTATCTCAGATGTCTGGAAGACTCATCTGGCTTAGCAGCGTTGAAATGAGCCGGTACCTTAGGTTTAACTACGGGTTCAGACTCGATATTTGTCTCCACTTTGACTGGTTCTGGATTTTCTAGATTTGGGACCTGCTGTCTTACATATTTCTGAACAATGTCGAGTGGGTCCATCTTAGGCAGTGATGGTATGTCATCCAAGTTTTGGCTTTTGGAGTCTTCTTCGTATTCTGCTAAAGCATTCACTTCTGCCATGGCTACTGCGGCGTCTTGTTCAGTTTGCAGAAGTTGGATTTCAGTCTTGACCTTGGCCTTTTTATGAGCCGCTTTTGCTGCCATTGTTTGAACCTCCTGGTCGATGTCAGCCTCTTTCATTTGAAGCACGGCTTCCCTTTTGGCGAATTCAACTTTGGCTAATGCGGCTTCAGCTGCTGCACGCTTCATTTGTATCGTGCTGATGGAACCAGAAGACCCTTGGCTATTGCTTTTCCCGGTTTTACGGGATTTTCTTGACGATCTCTCCGAAACTACAGAGCCAGTCTCCATAAGCGAGGATAGCATCGACTTGACTGTGTCGATGGCTGCTTCCGCTATTTTGCAGTAGGCGGATGATGTTTTGGTGAACAGGTCAATTAAGGTCCTTCATGCTCTCGGCTGTTCTCTGTGACGTCAGAAATTCGACGTAGCAGTCCTTTTGTCGGCGTTACTTCTCGTAGGCGGTGATAATTCGCTCATTTAGGGTAGCCAGTTTGTTTTCTTCCTTCGGAGAGCTCTGGACATCTTGGATGAAGGCGTAGAGTTTGTTCCATGATAGGTCCTCTACCTGCTCAGCGTGTTTAAGGCTCTGGCTCTCATAGAGTTGTTTCCCTTTTTCGTTAAGGGTAAGAGTGCGCTGCTCCTTGTCTGACTCAGTTTCTTGAGTAGCCTCTGTGCCTCCATATCTAGATTTTGATCCATGTTGACTTCTAAATTTGGTGTTGTTTTTAAGTCAGCTGACATTCTTTCAACAAATGTGTGCCCGTTACTGTTTAAAAGTAAGAGCAGAGTGACCCATACAATTTAAACGCAAGGGCAGGTGATTCTGATGGCCTATTTCAACCTTGGATGGGATCCTGTCAGGTGGCTGTCTAGATGTAGGACTGGCGAGTCAAAATATCTGTCCCAATGTGGTTTAGAAATCCAGTTGGAACACCAGAGGGCTGTGGAACTTCGGTTGTTTGAGGTTGTGTCCGATGTTGGAACGATCCTCCTCCCAAGAAGTGATGATCTTTTTGTGTCCACTATACTACTACTTGCTGGGAAATTTTGGCTGAGACTGGCGATCTGTCACTTTTTCACCGTACCGACTTATGATCGGCAAGTGTAACCAAATTATGGGCGTAATCAAGAAAATGAACCAGCAGGTGTAATGTGTCTTTTATAATCCCAGTAACAATTGATGAAAAAGTGGTGGTATGCCGCGAATTGTGTCCAAATTAATTCCTTGCAAGATTGTAAAAATGGCTACCTGATTGCGTCAGAAAAATCACTCGACAGTACAATAAGCACGTCGATCGTCCGGCCCAAGCATGGTTTTCGGCACAGGTAGCGGCGATTTAAATTCAATCACGACAAGGAAGTTTAAATCCATATCTAAAAATAAACAATGAACGTTGTGACAGTACACTCCCACCACACCCATTTATACCTGTTTTTGCTACTGTAGTCTGAAACATTATGTTTTTTGTTTGTGTTTCTTTATTAGTATATTATTTGTGTTCTGGGTGGCATTTTTTACTTTTACCCACCTTTGATGTTTATATGTGCTAACCATCAGTTAGAAAAATTTTAGTATGAAGCACTACCTAATGAGAATTGTAAACATGACACTTATTTGTAAACAGGAAGTGCTGTTTATACTTGTAGATGTTTCTTTTGTAATTTGAGAAAATATATGACAACGTTTCAATTTCAACATTTTGAGTTTTATTGTAAGCCTTTAGGCTAACATCAAACAGAGCACCCTAAGTGTGTGTTGTATCAAAAGGAGATGTGCATAAATGATATCTCATAATTACAAATACTAAAACTGGTGTAAAAAAAAGTTCGAACAGGATATATAGCCATATCAAGCAGCAAGGATATCGACCATGTGCAGTACAAGGAATGAAACTTAGTGTTTCAATTGTAGTGTAATTTTAGTGTAAAAAAACTTAGTGTAAACAATTTTGAATTCAACAATAGGAAATTTCGACAACAAAAGTACAAAAATTTAATAGTAAAAGTCGAACAACCAGCTAGGCAGCTAGGCATGTGGCTACCCTCAGGGACCCCAGGTCCACTAGCAGCTGTTATCTAAACGAGTGTAAAACGGATAATTTTGTAATGCTGTATATGCATAGTTCAAGGAGCAACCTCTCATCTTTACAAAAGTAAAGAACAGAATGTTACCAAAATCCCTCCAATTAAGTTCGAATCGGATAGCCAAATTTAGCACCGACGATATCAACCATGTGCAAAACAAGGAAAAACACTGGTATTTAAAATTGTTTTAATGTAATAAAAATTGGCAATTTCGACAATTAATTGTAAATTTGTGTCAGACAAGTCTGACGACCAGGCTTGTGGGTATCCTTGATGACCTTTGGTCCACCAGCAGTGGTTATCGACCCATTGGTTTCTAAAAATAAACACTAAAACGGTTAATTTGGTTATACTGTATATAATATGCATATTTCAAGGAGTAACCTCTCCTCAGCAGCATTGAAATCAAAACATTGGAAGGTAAAAAAACAAAATTAACAACGAAAAGTACTCAACCCCCCAAAAATTACTAAGAGGATAGCCATATCCAGCACCAAGACAGTACAAGGAAAAAACCTGGTGTTTTAAACAGTTTTGAATTTAATAAAAATTGGCAATTTCGACGACAAAAGTAGAAATATGCAATGGTAAATTCGTGTAAGACAAGTCTGACGACCGGGCTTGTGATTATCCTCGGGAACCTCTGGTCCACCAGAGGCGGTTATGGACCTAGCGGTTTCTATTACTAAATACCGAAAACGGGTGTAAAACGGTCCATTTGGTTATGCTGTATATACATATTTAAAGGAGTAACCATTCTTTTTATGATATCCCCTAAATGATTCAAGTTAAACAGGCAAAAAAAGACTACATTTAATTTGTCATATCACTTCAAATTTCAAAGTCAGTAAACCATGACTTCAAGAGCATACAGATAAACGCCCTTAAAATTGATCTGATCTGATGCAAATGCAACTGCATATCAAATACTAATAGTGTAACACAACTGCTTCATGTTAAATATAAGAAAGAAAACCCTTATCATTCAGCCAATCACAAATCACAAACCATAAAATCAAAAAGTCACTAGACCGTGATTGCAGGAGCATACAGAGGAAATGCCTTTTAAGTTGATCTTCACTGACGCTACTATAACTGCATACCAAATATCAATTGTGTACTAAAGATGAAATGCTTTTACAAATGATCTGTACTGATGATGATGAAACTACATAACAAATATCAATATAGATCTTGTAAGGGGCATATTTTCAGTGTTAGTAAATGTGTATGGTTATGCGTTTTGTCGTCAATTATTTTATACCTTCATTTTTAGTCAAAGACATATATATATATGTTTTTCTTAGAAGAGCAAATATATTGTACCGTTACATTGCTACAGGGGGCCAAAGACTTTCAAATAGGAAAATTTTCGTTATTTCACAACATTCATTGTTGAAATCGAAATAAAATTACTGTATGGTAATTTGGCACTCTTGTTTAAAAATGCTGGAACTGACTGGCTAAGGGGGGCACTCTGGTCATGCTTCAATAATTTCCTATATATCCAACCTAATTTTTTCTTTCAAAAGGGGGACTCTGGGAATGATATCATTTTGGGCAAAATTGATAAAGGGTAACCAGTCAAAAATTTCAGCACTTGCATATAGACTATTATTTGTTCATAGTTGTAGAAATGAAAACTCAAGTTCTTGGATTAATACACTGAAATCTATTCTCAATGAGTGTGGACTAACTTATATTTGGCTTTCTCAAAATGTTTTTTCTGAGCAATGGATCAAGCTTATTGTTAAAAATAACTTGCTTGATCAATTTAAGCAAACGTGGAACGCTTCTGTTGAAAATTCATCAAAAGGGGATAATTATAAACTGTTTAAAAAAGAGCTAAAATGGGAGTCGTATCTTGATACTCTCGATGATAACAATTTATATGTCTTTGCAAAGTTTAGGACATCTAACCATCGACTTCCTATAGAATTAGGCCGGTGGCGAGGTGTACCCAGAGAAAATAGACATTGTAATTTATGTCAGGGTAGGGAACTGGGTGATGAATTTCATTATTTGTTTGAATGTTCCAGCTTTGCTAATGAACGTAAAATATATATTGATAGTGTTTTTAGAAATAGGCCTAATATTATAAAGTATGGTAATTTGTTGTCAACAGACAAAAAATCAATTTTGTTTAGATTATGTAAATTTATAAAGATTGTTTGTAAGAGGGTTTGTCCTCCAGGTTGACCGCCATTTCTTCCATAATGTTAATCTGTGTTTATTGTATATATCTCTGTACCTTTGTATATTGGTTATGAGAAATAAAGATTCATTCAGGCAACCTGCCCCACCACTCTGGATCCGCCACTGATACACATGATCGTACTGTTTGTATTATTTTTATCATGTTTGTAAACTCATTTTATTACATGTATACTCTTTATGATTCATATGTTCATCGACAATGTTACACACCATTTTATTTATTTTATTTGAACATGGAATTTTCTTATGCTATTGAAAATTTGGGAAAAAAAGAGAAATATCACCACTTCAATTTTGTACGATCTGATGTTTAATGAATGTAATAGAAAGATGACAAACATAGCAAATAGTTTTTTTGGTCTCATTATATAATACCTGATTCGGCAGGTAAACAAAACACCAAGGGGTTCAATGAAGCAAACACCAGCGTAGAAGTAGGGCTGTCAATTTATAGGACATTAATTTTTTTTGGTAAATGACTGGATTTAATGTTGATAACATTTGATTCATTTTCGTGACATTTTTGTAGATGTGCCAAATAAGATTTTTAAAATGCATCAATTCCAAGAAAAGCCTTTATCTTGCAAACCACCAGTAATTATTTTATCAACACTTACATGACCTACGTAAACCGACTTTCCGTAAATCTTGTTTGTTACAACTGATAAGTAATACATGTAATATTTGACCGAAAATAGGATATTGGCAGGAAACATTATAGTTAAGCTGCATCGAATTGCATAGATTATTTAGATATTACGTAAGCCGTTTTTATGAGCACGTAAAGTTTAAACAGTTTAAAAATTAAGGCCATATATTACAATCATATTAAAATAAAACAAAAACAATCCTTGCGATACAACAATAAAAAATATAACAAGGAAAACAAGTAAATATGTGAGCTTATGTTCACTAGTGATACCCTTGCTATAAAAAATTGCCCTAACAAACTTGAATATCGGCAAACAGGATTAGATCACCTAAATGCATAAAGTCGCTTTCCACCATACGACTCGAAAGGATAAATCTACATGCAAAATATCAAAGTTCTACGCCATGTTCTGAGAAAACTGTAACGGATATTTTGCCATTATGTCCCCCGTGTGTAAAAAACAAGGTATTCGGCAGAAAGGAAGTAGATGACCAAAGAGCATAAAGTTGCTATACACCACACGTTTGATTGATTGATTGGTTTTTATAGTCGTGACTATAGGGGAATGCCCCTCTACAGCGAATATTTCTCACGCTGTGTGCCATGGGTAATCGAGCCCATGACACACCACCGCCAGTGTTCGCTGCTCCAGAGTATCCTTTGCTATCATTGGAGCAGGGCCCGTCTTCCAACACGTGAAGGTAAAGGTAAGAATTTTGGAAGACCACCGCACGAAGCTATATATGAAATATCAGACCTCTCCGTCATATAGATGATTAGAAAACTGTAAACGAAACTTTGTTACGGACGACCGAACAGACATATAGAGTAAAATTCTTCGACGCTGAGGTATAGAAACAACACAATTGATCGGCAGCCAGCAACGTTAATGTACAATCAGAGTCAAAATCAGGGTTAAAGCATGTGCATGGTAATTTGTGCCTGCCCGGTGCATATCAGCAGTTTTGTACAAGGCAGGCAGACACATAGAGCATAAGTTCAACTACAAAGAGTTTAATATAGAATGTGTGCAACACTGTAAATATCTAGGTGTGTTTTTAGTGCATCTGGTACCTTCACCTTTGCTCAAAATGAGTTATACAAAAAGAGTCTAAAGGCATACTATAAATTACAAAAATACTTTTTGACCTATAACCCTAATGTAAAGACTAGTATCAATGTATTTGATCATACAATAAAGCCTATTCTTTTATATGGCTGTGAGATATGGGGATTTTTCAACCCTTATACTTCTAAATTTAGGAATGGTTCTCCTTCACTTGACAAAGTTTATGGTAACATTACCTGTGAAAAATTGCACATAAAATTTTGTAAATTTATACTTGGGGTACACCAAAAGACCACAAATGTTGCTGTTCTTTCAGAAGTGGGTAGATTTCCACTTCATTTTGACATTGTTAAAGCTATGATCAATTATTGGATTCGTTTAGAAAACAATGAAAAATTTCCACTTTTGAATGATGCTTAGAATCCAAACTTTTACATGAACAGCATAAACCTTCACTGAGTGCTTTTATCCATAAAATTACCAAAACTGAAGGACAATTACAAGTCAAACGAGAAAATTAGAAATATTATTAAAGATTCATACATTAAATTATGGGAGAACCAACTATCCAACAATTAAGAAGTCAAATTAAGAACTTTTGTTAAATTTAAAACTAGTCATGGGTTTGAAAACTATTTGAGTCTTATTAGAAATTTTGAGTGGTGGAGAAACTTAACACAGCCTAGTTTCATCCCATCATTTGCGGATTGAATCTGGTAGATACCAGGGTATACCTGACCTCCACACCTTAGACATTGTCTTCACTGTGACTCTGAAGAAGTAGAGGATGAGATGAGATGCACTTTCTTATCACCTGTACAAATTTTGTTGGAGAAAGACAGGAACTGTTTGATATTATTTCAAAAACATGTCATAACTTTATAAACTTAAATAATAACGAAAAATTCTTTTGGTTAAAGACCTGTGAAGATAAAGCTGTATTACATAACCTTTGCAGTTTTATTAAAACGAATTGCAAATGAGATTTATATCTTAACACATGTTTGACTCTCACCTGTCTTCTCCAGCAACAAAAAAAGGGGTTACACTTATGTTTTGTTTATTTGCTTTAGACACGAGGAGGAGTACTATTTTAAATCACTCTATATTTTATAAAGTATCTCCTTAAGCACCGTCCCTTGGTGTCTGTAGCACTTAAACAAATAATTCGATATTTAATATTTAATTAAAAGTTTGTCTCTCTGCTTTGGACACGAGGAGGAACACTATTTGTTTTAAAAAAATAAAAGTGTTTCCTTAAGCACCGTCCCTTGGTGTCCAAAGCTGAGAGGTGAATATCTATATCATTAACACACTGTACATCTATTCTTATTAATATAGTCCACCATGCTTGTTCCACACAAACACACACATGCATTATATATTTTGCATCACAATTAGTTTTATAAACAATTGCTAGTATTGCTAAGCTATGTCTGTT
The DNA here is from genome assembly GCA_963971305.1 of Arcuatula senhousia. Lineage (NCBI taxonomy): Eukaryota > Metazoa > Mollusca > Bivalvia > Mytilida > Mytilidae > Arcuatula > Arcuatula senhousia. The sequence continues at coordinate 67,763,523 of OZ020304.1, forward strand.
ATGTACTGTTTTAAATCATAAATGTTAATTGTCATTGCCTGCAAAGGTCCTTGATTGGCTGAAATAAAATAATGTTTAATGTCTAATGTCTAATGTCCAATGTATTAAAACATATTGGAAGGGAACCTATCAGATGTTTTTTTTTTGGCAGTTTTGGATTTGAATATTTCGAAGCATTTTATTGTTTACATTGTCGGACAAGTATGCATGACGATCGGGTTGATTTTAACCCTGTTAAACATTGAATCCACTGGCATTTGATTTCTCCACATTGCATAAACAGTTTTAATAGGGGATAATGAGATGTGGAGTACGCGACACAGCCCACAATCAAGCGGCAGTTCAGAAAAAGCACAATGGTCAATCGCCAGCAGTCTTCAACGAGGCCAGTAGGCGCTGCTCGCGGTTATACAATTGGCCCATGGTCTTAATAAAATGCATATTATTCAAATCCAGTCCTGAAATAGTCATAGATAGACCCCCTTCTTAAACAAGGAGCAGAAAAAATCAAAAAAGACAAGTACAAACGAAAGCTTTGTCAAGGATTCCTGGCTTAGGACAGGCATATATAATATGTGGCGGGGTTAAACTAGTTTTTTGGGCCCAACCTCCCCCCTATCAATATTCCTAGACAAAGCACAAAAACTAAACACACAATAAAAATCAAATCGATCGAAGTTCAATTCCACTAGAGAGAGCCTTAGACAAAAGACAACAAAAACAAACGAAAGGACGGTAAAGGAATTCCTATAGAACACTCGCTGTTACTGACAGTTAGCTGAGAATCACCAATCGATTGATGTAAAAAAAATAAAACATATCGATTCTAAATCCGACACAACACTTCAAACAATACTGATTTGGTGAAGTGTCATATTGCAGATAGAGAAAAGCTTTTGCTTGCTTAAACCATCAGCTCACTGAGCTCAACAAAAGTCTCCATTTGGTTGAAGTTGTCAGGTGACCCCTTATAGGAGTTATGTCCCTTTAAAGGTGATATAACATATATCTTCATGTTTTTGGCTTATAGAATGAATACCATAGCAGATGGAGAAAAACTGTTGCTTGCTTAAACCCTCAGTTTATTCAGCTTTTCAAAAATATCCATTAGGTTGAAGCTGGTAGATGACTCCTTATAAAAGTTATGGCCCCTCATTGTCAAGTTTTGGGTTTTTGTCTTGCAGGTTAAATCTATAAAAGATTAAGAAAAGTTTTTGTTTGCTAAAAGGTTTGGCTATATAAATGAAGTTTATCGCCTCAGATGCCCCAAAAATATTATCATCAAAGTTAGGTGAGCAATTGGGAGCCTTTTATTATAATATGTTGTTGAATGAAACATGCATGTAATCCTTGTTAGAACATTTTAGGTAGAGTGTCTTGGCGTATCGTGCAACACAGTTTTGACTTTCAAATTATTATGATCAAATGTCTACAAATAAGATGAACACAGTTTTTGAAGCTCAGTTGGAAAGAATAATTAGGAACAAATGGCACAGAAAACATTGTACCATCGTAACACAAATACCAGTTGTTCCATTTTTTATATGCATTGATGTGTTATCAAACATTACCATGGTATGAACTTAATATTACTTTTTCAAAGTTCTTAAGAGAATATAATATAAAAAAAATGATTAATTATTTTATTGTTTACAGTGCTTTCTATATTATTTAGTCAAAAACCATATATTAAGTGTGTTCATTATAACTATAAAATTGTACAAAATTGTCTGTTATTTGCAGCAGCAGCCTTTTCAACCTCTCGTCTCAATTTAGCTGTTTCTTCTGCTTTGATTTTCATTTCTTGCAATAATTTAAAATATGCATGCGAATAATAACCCCCCATTCGTGTAACTGCGTTTGCTACTTCTTGTGCATATCTTGATTTTTCATCTTCACTTGCTTTATTTTCTACTGCGACAATTCTTTGTCCGCATTGATTATACAGTTCTACAACTTCTGGTGCAGCATACCTAGACATATATGTTTCAATGCTAATTGCATTCCCATCTTCGTCTTCGATATCATTTCTTCTTGTCATCACTATAATGGTATGTTCTAGGAATGTTTCGTCTCCAAATAACCCTTTCATCTCTTTGATGACACGTTTTTCCTCAGCTGTTGCTCTTCCTGGTTGCAAAACAATGATGAAGGCGTGAGGGCCCGGAGAAAGTGCTGCAATGGCCTTAACAACTTCGTCCCTGACATCACGTCCTTTTGTGTCCATAATACCAGGCGTGTCAACGACTTTAATGCTTCTGCCATCACTAAGGGTCCCGGTTTGAGCTTCACATTTTATGGTGACAGATTCTGCTGCTGTGGTCGATTTGAAAGCCTTTCTTTTAAGAAGAGTATTACCTAGTGCACTTTTGCCTGCACCCGTTTTTCCAATCAATGCTACCCTTAACCTAAAAAATATATACATTTATATGTTATTGTGTTATTGAAACTGTTTGTATGTTGTATGTATAGTTACTTATTGTGTTGCTTGACCCTAATAGGTGTAATTGTGCAATAAAGAATATTTTATATTTATCACAGAATCCTTTTACATTGAGATGTAAAATAAAAAGAAGAAGAAAAATGTTAATGTTCAATATAAATATGTTACATTTAAGCTACGTCTTTTATCTCTATCGTTCTTTAATAACATCGCCGAATATTTTACAATATTGTAAAAAATTTAAAAAGCAAAACCTGTTTATTAAATAATTTTGATATAAACCGTACACATGTTTGAACACAAAGGGAAATGCCTGTCCTTATTTAATCACATGAGCACCAAAAAATTGCATTTAACCCTTGTTTACACGTAAATATGTAGCCCTTGTTAACTTTTTTATAAGGCTTTTCATTTTTGAATTTTTTTTAGAACGATTAGATTTAAAAAAAAAATACTCATTCATTAAAGACTCATTAAAGATACAAGGTGAATAAAGGTTCGATCGATGGTTTATATTTTTGGTATTTATATATGATAATTGCCTGACATGAAATAGATCTTAAAACAACATTTAAAAAAAACACGCCTCATGGCAATAAATATATTTTTGTCAAAATAAATGTTCAACGATACGCCTTCAAAATATTATTTCGATTTTTTTTCAATAAAAAAAATAATAAAATGCAGGCTTTTTTTACCGGGTCGAAAATTAATATAATGCAATTTTTTCCATTCAGTTAAAAAAAATAAAAACATATTTTTGTGTTATGTGCGGGAAATAAAAACTTCATTTTTTCACAGGTCTTAAAAAATGAATTGTAATTTCAACCATTTTAGAAAATGTTGGTTTTATTCTTACTTCACCCACAATTGCCATTGGCTCCTTGTTATCTTTATTAAACGTATAACAACCACCAACAACGTCGTTTCTAAGAAACAATGTTCTTTATTTCTCAATATTACGTTCCAGTTTTTTACATTTCTAAAAAAAGTGTTCGAAAACAAACTCTTTAAAACATATCTGATATTTTCTATTTTTAAAATTGTGATTTTTTTTGTGGTGGATATGTTCTCATACAAGAAATTTCGTCTATTAAAAGTGATAATATTTTAATAAGTTATAAGTATTGAATTTTTAATAATTGGATTAATTTACTTAATGTATTATGTATTTATTTGTTTGTTTATTCATCTATTTCTTATAAAGGTGTCTTTACAGGTGACCGATGTTCATCCTCTTTCAAACTTAAGAAATAAATTGTTTACCTAATTAAAATTAAATTAAGCATGTTAGAATAATGGATAAAAGCTTTCGACATTATATTTTTTAAAGCAGTAAAAAAGAAAAGATTTACTTTTTTTAAGTATCATTGATCTCTCAAGTATTATGCTTTAATTGTTTTTACTTATTTTCCTTCTATTTTCAACTTTTAAAAAGTTAAGTTTACTGTTTTAACATCTATTACAAAAACTTGACACTATAAAAAATATTTTCGTTTTAAAAAATGAACGAGATGCATGCAGTAAATTAATGTTTTAACCTGTTTTGTTGTTTTGGATACTTAACAAGTACTATTTTTGTGCTTTAAAATCTTTATTACCCTTGTTTATGTCCCCAAAAAATAATAGTTTTAAATATAATATTATTTTTCATTGCTTGTCAGTATTATTCAAATTCAACATTACTTACTGTTCCATTTACGTTTTCCTGTCTGGTAACAAAATGAATTCCAGATCCCGCAAATATACGCATACAGTGTACGCGAGGTCTTTTATACCTCGAGGATTCTAGCAAAAAAACTTAAATAAGAAAATTACGTCAAAGTCACGTGAAATCTGGTCAACGCCTACCATTATAAATATTGAGAATGGAACAAAGTGCGCATATTTGGAAGGCTGAGACGATATGGCATCACGGAGTCCAATGAGTCCATCAAGTAACAGGTAGGAAGTGTTTGGTTTACGTTTAAACATTAAGAGCAAAAGAAAAAAAATGATAAAACTTAAGATGAATAATCTTATAAGCCTTAATCTGAGTAAAATAGTACACAAAAAATATAAATCGTACTTTTAAAACATAAAAATGGCTCGAAATAACAACGCCGTGGCTGGGAAAACCTGCAAATCTCTTACATGGAATTAATTATTGCAATCATTGATAATCTAGAGAGCACATTTTTTGCTATCATTAAAACAAAATAAGCCGCTGTTAACGGATAACAAACGAACAAAGTCTATCATAAAGGCTGATTAAAAGATGGGATCAAATTATAACAGGAAATTGCATAACTTTCATGCCTTATTAAAATTACAAAAAACTTAGCCTTTGTCATATAACAGGATGATCTGTTTTTAGCGCTATATAATATTCTACTAATATTTTTGGGAGGGCAATTTACTATACTCATTGACAACAGAAGCAACAACACGTAAAATGGGTCATACTTTTAAATATATATCGTTAACAATAACAATAACAATACTATCGAACTGAGATGGTTAAACTCAAATGTTCAATTAGAAAGGACACATACCGCCGAAGATCGCAGCCCGACAATTCGTAGGTCGTTCACAATATGCAGATTCTCCTAGGAATTTAGTGTTAGTTTTAATTCCAATATCCCCTTTTCGAATTGTTCGAGAACTGTTTGTTACAAAGATTTCATATCTTTGACAGGTAGGACCAATAATGTTTCTAAGCACTTGAAATTGTCAGGAAAGCACATGTTTTAAAAGCGCTCGTCTTTTTTTCAGACAGAAGATTGCTATCATATTAATTGGTCCAGCTGGCGCTGGAAAAAGTTCAACAGGAAATAGTATACTTGGCGAAAAAAGGTTTAAATTAGCACCCGGCACACGCGCAGGGACAACAAAGATCCAAAGTGAATACGAATATAAAGGAGATACACATGTCCGTGTGGTAGACACACCAGGAATAACAGACGTACGTGACATTGATAATCTATGCAGTGATGTACACCGTGAATTGAATGATATTGACGAATCGTGTTTAGTGGTTTTTGCAATAGTAATAAAAGTTGGAAGATATACCGAAGATGAGAAAAAAATTATTGAACGTCTTTTTGATTGTAAGAAAAAAAGTAAAAGGTTGTTGATAAATCCTTTGGTCATTTTTACAAACAGGGGCGAACTGAATGATGAGGACGAGCCTTTGAATCAGACCATGGATGGATGGATTAGTAGGAATCCTTCGCTAAAAGCTATCATGCTTAAACATCACCTGAAATATATTGCCTTCGAAAACAAAAATTTGCTCAAGGAAGAAAACGATCGCCAAGTGAAAGATCTGTTAGAGACCATACCTGATCTTACAAATATTGTCGGATATGATACTCCATATTGTCCAGTAAGTTGTTCTCAGACCATTTCTGTTACTAGGGACCAATTAGCGGTACACTTTGGTGAAAGTGGCAAAAAATTCTTTGATGAACAATGCGAAACAAACAAACAGGGCGGCCATTTTGGGCCTTTATTTTAAACTGTATAAATACAAAGTCAAACGCTGATTTTTGACCTTATATCTAACATTGTATATAACTGATGTGATCATGAATATCAATGTAGTTAAATTCAATAGGTAAATTACTCATATGTTCAATATATTCAAATTTGAAATTAAACTTACAGTTTATTAAAATAAAATATAATTCTTTGTTTTAGGACGGGTGCTGCCTGTTGTAGCAAATCTAGAATAAAATATCGAGGAGGAGTGCTGATTTCGATGAAAACGACAAACATTTTAGACAATAGAATATATTGTAAATTATTATCAACAGAAAAGACACATAGAATATAAACATTTAGCTTTGTTGTGATTTCATTACATTTCTTTATGTGTATACCTGCATTAACAGAAGCTATATATACTACATTTAGGGTTGTTTTAAACTAAACATTTTTTTTTTCAAAATACTGAGTATTTTATCACGCCAAACATCTAATATCACGGGCGTAGGTAATCATCGAGTTCGAGTTCGAGTCAGAGTTAGAGTTCAAGTTAAAGTTCGAGTTATGACTCGAGTTCGAGTTAAAGTTCGAGTTAGAGCTCGAGTTATTAATCGAGTTCGAGTTAAGATTTTCAGCTAACTCGAAACAGTGATTTTCATGGCAATGATCACGTTACGACTCGAGTTGGAGTTAGAGTTCGAGTTACAGATCGAGTTAGAGATCGAGTTACATGTACAAAACGAGTTGTGTATTTTTTTTTGCACACTTTCTTTAATTTATCATTTATATTTCAACTCTGCTGCATGTGAAAAGGATTCATATTAATAATGCAGTTACAGATAAAAACCCGACTACAAATATGGATTTGAAGTAAAAGGAAAAAAATATGTTAAATAAAAAAAACCCCAAAAATTCCAGGCTTCGATTTTTCAAAAACAAAAAGGCGGGACGAAGAAAATATCCATAGCCCCCCCCCCCCCCCCCCAAAAAAAAAAATATAATGGTCGTTACCTTAATGTTCGATTGTTGTCATCTTCATTCAAGAAGCTTGATAGAAAACAAGTAAATCTGTGAGCTATTGCTCACAAGTGATACGCCCGCTCCAAAAATAATAAAAATTTTAAAAACATTAAAAAAAAGGCCTTCAGCCTTGCGTTGAAAAGTATTCGGTACAGTATAACAGGAGGTATACATAGGATGAAGTTATACAAAAAAAACCCAGACATTTACGTCATACAGTTGCTTAGAAAATTACGGAAAGACGAATTTAATATCGGACGGGTGGACAATGGTAAAACAGGAAACCCCCTTTTCTTCGAAGCGATGCCTGACTGACATGGAAAGGGGAGGCACGTCACAACCATACTAAAGCTGTATGCCAAATTTGAAATCAATTCATTCAGCAGATACCGTGAAATCTGTTACGACAAATTGTCTTATTTTGACCCTTAAAATGTCTAAGTTCGCTAAGAAAACAGAGAGCAGATGCGTGACTGTCCTGAAAAGTTGGGGGCACGGTACAACTCACGGACGGACAGACGGGCAGACAGATGTCTTGACAAGTTATGGACAAGGTGATTGCAATATAGCCCCCTCTCTTACGAGTGGGGGTATAATAGTTTTAGACATTCAAAGACAAAAGACGGGGATTCCGCCGTGTTGGTCCAGTACCGGAAAATATGTATACCAAGTTTTTATTATACCCCCGCTTGTAAATTGGGCAGGAGATTGCCACATTTGTACATATTTGCTTCTTGTCCAGTCTTTGTGACATTACGTAAATATGTACTTTAATGGTTTTTAATCATATCTACACATATATTTATGAATGAGTATATTGCAACGCGACAGCCTTAAGCAGTTTAAAAGAAGCAGAGTTACCAATGGGGTATCCGAATGTCAAAAGTCCGAAAGGGCAGAGACAAAACCAGTAAACACCAACAAGTGTTATGTTTGACAACATTCATTTAATTGCGCTAAAGTAAATATCCAACTCGATCTGTAACTCGAACTCTAACTCGAACTCGAGTAGTAACTCGATTATTGCCATGAAAATCACTGTTTCGAGTTAGCTCAAATTTCAACTCGAACTCGAATTATAACTCGAACTCTAACTCGAACTTTAACTCGAACTCGAATCGTTACTCGAACTTTAACTCGAACTCTAACTCTGACTCGAACTCGAACTCGATGATTACCTACACCCTAATATCACGCTTTTCGTTTCCTGTACTTAGTATTCAATCAATGACCCCAAAATACTGAAGATTATGTTAAATTTTGCTAATAAGTCATGTAATTTTTAACATGTATAAATATATTTTCTTAACGTATTCTTACTAATTATTTGTGTTGTTGCTTATGTCAAAGGATACTAAATGTTTAGTATATTCAACAAAGTACACAGTTAAAAGCATTAGGACATTTTGTCCTGTAATAGTTACTGGAATATTCACATGCACAAAAAAGATTATTAAACAATATGCACGGGTTTTCAACCAATCAAAGTTTCAAAATTTAAAAATGAATTATGGAGAAATGTATGATGTATTCACATAATAAAGTTAAGTAGTAAAGGTTCTAATAGGGAAAATTAAATGACAATGTCTATATTAAGAAAAGCGTTTACAGAGAAAAAAATGAATAAAACATTTGCTAAATTTTAATTTATCATTGACCTCTTTCTATTATACTAGAAAATTGAAAATCAACCCAATAAAAGCTCATCATTAAAATAAGTCAAGATCAATGTGTGATACAGATATTTTTCCCTAGAGTTAGAAAAATTCTGGATCTTCGAATATCAAAACTTTATAAGTTTTTTATGCCGACAATCATATGCTTTAACATTTCAGTTTCTGTCAATTATCTATTCATGGGTAAAACGCATTTTCAGAAAACTGTGCTTTACATTCATATTTAGAGTTGACTCTCTTCCAAGAACGCAATTATATGAACGCAATTATATCTTTAAGTGAACTTAAAAAGGTCGAATTATATCTACCAGGATAAATAAAATAGTTTGTTCGTTTGAACCCTACATAAGTTGTATTTATACCCCAAGACATCAAAATATGTCCGTCCGTCCGAAAAAAAAGTCAAATACATGCCGTGCTATGTGAGTGAGTGAGTGAGTTGGTGTTATACGCCCGGGTAACACTATATAGATTATTTACAGGCGATGAACATGAAAAGGATGATAAAATGAACATGAAATGATGATAAATGAAATATAGGGTTGGGGTGGGAAAGGAACGATGAACCACAGAAAAAGGGGAGATGTGGGTACGGGCGGAAAATTTGGTGGACTACTTGGCGGTCCACAAAGGGTCTTTACGTGCATGAAGCATGGCACTCTCCACACACGTCGGCTCACTATGGTCAGCGGTCAGGGTTTCCGTATTATAGACCTGCCAACCCCAGCGGACGAGGGCTACCCTATTCAGCCACCTAGGGTACACACCTTGGTTCCTCTGTGGGCTAAGCACTGACCCGACGTCAGAATCCCAAGACCCCACGATAAGCTAGGCTCTGCTGTGGGCCTATTCGCCTCCCGGGTCCAGCACGTGGTATGTTAATGTTCATATATCAAAATTTACACTCGTGTAAATGTGAGCAAAGTCGCCAAACACTTTCTATATAAGTTTGAAGCTTGGTATTTATTTTTATTAGTAGAATTTTGATAATCAAAATTTCAGGCTTATCAGACTTTAAGTACAATGTATGACACTTTGAAAAATAAGACATTAATGGAGAGGTTTATTTGTATACTATCATTTTGAGTAATTGAAGGGTATGCATTAAACAAGAGGCTCCCAGGAGCCTGAATCGCTCACCTGGTCTTGATGTCGACTCTATAAAGACTTTTCTAGAGCTAAATGAGCTGAATATTTAAGCAAGTAACAGCTTTTCTCTATCTACTATAGTTTTCATTCTGTAGCCGTAGGCCCAAATCATGAAAAAACGTTTTTTTAAGGGCCATAACCCCTATAAGGGGTCATCTGACAACTTTGACCCTATGAGTGAGTGATTTGGTGTTTTACGCCCGTGCAACGCTATATAGGTTATTTACAGGCGATGACCCTATGAAAACTTTGTAGAGCTAAATGAACTGAACATTAAAGCAAGCAACAGCTTCTCTCTATCTGCTATAGTTTACATTCTATATGCCAAAAACAAGAAAGAACTTTATTTTAGGGGCGATAACCCCTGTTAGGGGTCATCTGACAACTTTGACCCTATGAAAACTTTTGTAGAGCTAAATGAACTGAACATTTAAGCAAGCAACAGCTTCTCTCTATCTGCTATAGTTTTCATTCTATAGGCCAAAGACATGAAAAAAACGTTATTTTAGGGGCTGTATCCCCTATAAGGGGTCATCTGACAACTTAGACCATATGGAGACTTTTGTAGAGATAAATGCGATGAACATTTAAGCATGCAACAACTTTTCTCTATCTGCTATAGTTTTCAATCCATAGGCCAAAAACATGTAAAAATGTTATTTTAGGGGCTGTAACCCCTATAAGGAGTCATCTGACAACTTAGACTCTATGGAGACTTTTGTAGAGCTAAATGCGCTGAACATTTAAGCAAGCAACAACTTTTCTTTATCTGTAATAGTTTTCATTCTATAATCCCAAAACATGAAAAAATGCTATTTTTCACCTTCAAGGGGCCGTAACTCCTATAAGGGGTCATCTGACAACTTCGACTCAATGGAGACTTTTGTAGAGCTTTTGATGCTGAAGCAGCAGCGTGACATCAGATTTCATCTCTCTTATACTTTTTGATTTACAAGCCAAAAACAGTAGTCTGACCCCCCTGGTCTCTTTTTAGTAACGGCGGCCATGTTGTTTGGATGGCGGTCACCATTTGTGCAATCTTGATAGAGGACATCCCATAGAGATGAAGTGTGCAAAGTTTCAAAGCAATCCCTTCAGTTGTTTCGGAGGAGAAGATTTTCAAAGAAAAGTTAACGACGACGACGACGACGGACGACGACGGACAACGACGACGACGGACGCCAAGCGATGGCAATAGCTCACCTGGACCGAAGGTTCAGGTGAGCTAAAAAGGAGTTAGCATTGATTGTATGCATGGCACACGAAAGTCATAAAAACCCCATAAACTAAGTTTATCGACCGTAAACTGTAGTTAGCGGTCAATAAAATGGGTTTATCACTCGCTAACTATCATTAGCGTTCGATAATGGGGATTTCAAATGCTTATTAGGGTTTCTCGGTCATAAACTTTGTTGATTGGTGATATCGGTAAGTATTGTTTTGTGTTGGTAAACTATTATTTGCACTCCGTAAACAATAGTTTTCACCGATAAACTGCATGGTTTCACGAACGCAAATTATAGTTACCGAGTGATAACTATAGTTTACAGTCTATACAAATAGTTTATAACGCTTTTGTTACCATCGCTTGCCATGCATATATAATATGTCACGTAAAAGTAACAATAACAGTAACTTAGTGTAGGCGCTTACATACCCAAGCGTTTCGCTATTAGACTATTTATATTATCCTTCAGGAATAAGAATTGAGGTACAGCAAGTATTGTAAAGATAAATTACATGTATTTGAACATCAAAACAAAATTCTGTTAAATCAATTAAAGCACTTGGGTAGAAATCTGAACTGCAGAAATAAAGAATTTCTTAGTCAAAAGGGTCACACCTTTCATAACAATTATCAAAAAAGAAAACCTGGTAATATGCACAACTTCATATGGTGTACTTTTTGCATATCAAGTTTCATTTAATTCTGTAAAGTAGTTTCAGAGGATTTGTGTTCACATATTATGATTACAGACGAGTGGACTGACGTACTAGTCCAAAACAATTTTGTAAGGTAGGGTATAAACCTGATAAACCAACATTGTTTATTAACATAAGCTGTCGATAATGGAAATCTTCAATGCTTATTAGGGTTTCTCGGTGAAAACCTGAGTTTATCGGTGACAAACTAAGTTTATTGATCGCAAACTATAGTTTAAAGTCGATAAATGTTGTTTGTGTTGTTAAAATAGTATTTGCACATCGTAAAAAAAATAGTTATCATAGATAAACTGGGTTTAACAAACGCAAGCTATAGTAAACGAATGATGAACCCAGTTTATAGGTGATAAATTGAGTTTAACAACTACTAAGGCACGCGGTAGTAACAAAAACCTGATAAACTACATTTATCGACCGTAAACTAGAGTTTACAGTTGATAAACTTGGTTTATCCCTCGCTAACTATAGTTTGCGTTCTTGAAACCAAGTTTATCAGCGATAACTTAAGTTTACGAGGCGATAATGCTAATTTATCAAGGCAAAACTGCATTTATCGCCCGTAAACTATTGTTTGCGGTTGATAAACTGAATTCATCGTTCGAAAACTACAGTTTGTAGTCGTTAAACTTAATTTATTACCGGAAAACTGGGTTTATCATTTGCTAACTATAGTTTGCGTTTGTGTAACTATAGTAAAAAGATAGTATTTGCACATCGTAAACTATAGTTATGACAGATAAACTGGATCTGTCATAACTATAGTTTACGATGTGCAAATACTATCTTAACAACACAAACAACATTAATCGACTGTAAGCTATAGTTTGCGATCGATAAACTAAGTTTATCACCGATAAACTCAGTTCATCACCGAAAACCCTACTTAGCATTGAAGATTTCCATAATGGACAGCTCATATTAATTATGTATGCGGTAGTAACAAAAACCTGATAAACTACATTTATCGACCGTCAAATATAGTTTAATGTAGATAAACTGGGTATATCGCTCGTTCACTATAGTTTCCATTCGTGAAACCAAGTTTATGTGCAATAACTTGAGTTTACGAGGCGAAAATGCTACTTTATCAACGCAATACAGTATTTATCGCCTGTGAGCTATAGTTTGCAGTAGATAAACCCAGTTTATCGCCCATAAATTCAATTCATGTTTATCACCGAGAAACCCTTATTAGCATTTGAAATCCCCATTATCGACCAATGATAAATTTCTAACAACTGAAATCATCATTAGCATCTACAAACATTAGTTAGCGAGTGATAAACCCAGTTTATCGACTGATAACTACAGTTAACCGGCGATAAACTCAATTTATGGGGTTTAGAGATTGTGACGTGCATATAACAACCGCAAACTACAGTTATCGATCGATAAACCCAGTTTATCAACCGCAAACAATATAGTTTACTGTCGATAAATGCTGTTTTGTGTTAATTGATAAAGTAGCATTTGCGCCTCGTAAACATAAGTTATCGCTGATTAACTTGGTTTCACGAACGCAAACGATAAACCCAGTTTATAAGCAGCAAACTATAGTTTATGGTCGATAAATTTATTTTATCAGGTTTTTGTTACTACCACGTGCCATATGTATGCGATGTAATTCGTTTTCGACGTACATGGACCGTATTTCAAAGGTATAAACAGTTTTAAGGGACTGATACTTTAACTTTAAGGGGACCCTTGGTTTTTTGTTCTTGTCAGAAAAAAAAAAATTTTGAAGATGTCAAGACAGAATATTTTGCTTCAATATTAACATTATCTTGTATGACAATAAGTCTATTTCAGAGTATTTTCATTCTTCGCTCTTGCTGTCAGAATATTTTTGTATTACTAATCAGTTTGATATTTTTGGGGGAAAAAACAAAGCCCCCGCTTTTTCAAGTTGAATGGTCGATTCCTAATATGGTAAAGACGACTGGATACGGAGTACCTGTGTATGCTTTCAAAAGTGTTATCTTAAGCTCATGCTTAAATTCATCATTATATTAATATGAACAACCCATTTTCAGAAAACTTTGTTTTTGTAATTCATATGTAAGAATGACTCATTTCCGAGAATAAAGTATACAATTTTAGACTTGCCTCCACATAGTGAATTCATATAAAAAAGAATATCTACAACGTTCAAATAAAACTTTGTTTTAACCCATAAGCCCATGCCAAGCACATGCTTGTTGATAACAAAAAAAGACAAAAACAGATATACATGTACATGAACCAAAAGCAAAACAAGTTTGAAGATCGATGCAATTATGTCACAGTAAAATATTTAATACAATTTAACAAAACAATATACAGATTGGGTAACACAATAAGCGGGCTAAACATAGTTTAGTTTTATTTATGATAATAAAGTTTTTTTTTATATTTACATTCTTATTCATTTTTATTCAATAAAATGCAAATAACGTTGCTTTCATCATGAATGTTGATAAAATGTACAACAAATGTCGATAAACTAACAGATTACAAAAAAATCGTTTTTTTATTCGAAAAATAAGCAAAAAATCCTCAAAGTTCAAACTGCGAGGCTATAATTTTGCTGTTTTGAATGAAGAAATTAAGTATCAATGGGGATATAAAAGCCAAAATAAGAAGAAGAACCGCACCAAAACTAAACTGCAACAAGCAACACTAGCACAAGTCGTAACGAGAGTCAACTACGACGATCCGGAAAGGTAATCATATTCGTTTCTTACAATCCACCATGCAGTTGCTTTGCCAATATTCAATCCAGTTTTTGAAATCAAGTTAATGAGGGGAGAAACAAGACTATATAAAAAATTCATATCTGAAAAATGAAAATTTCGTCTACAAGCAGATGATGTCTTTCGTAAAAAGAATCTTTAGTAATGACAACAGTCGAGGAGCAACCACATCCTTTGTTAACACTTTTTTGTCCTGACGTAACCCTCTGTCAAGACAAGCATGAATGTAATAAATTAAAGGTTCTGTAATGAATAACGATTCAGTTGAACGCAATGTGGTTGAACAAAAAAATGACAGCTGACGATTGGAAAGCTAGTAAATGTATCTCAATTTTCTGTGTATAAATAAGATGAAAATAGAAAGGTAACAACAGACCTATCGCAGTGGGATGAACAAAACGCACAAACACATCAGAGAAATTGAAGATCACAGGATTGTACATTATCACTCTAATGTAACTTGGGGTTAAACATAGAACAAGCCTACGTTTTTTGTTTGATTAGAAGTGATGGTAAGAAGGCTCTTTCAAATAATAGAACAAAACCAGTGAGAAATAGTGCACAATAAGTGTCCATCGGAATGCCGCTTGCATGTTTAATACAAACATATATATTCACGGCTTATTCCTACAATAATTTCTTTCCAAAAAAGAAAATTCAGAACAACACATTACCGCAGTGTAATTAAGTTTTCAAAAAAGAAAAATAATCAACTAAATTTGATAAGAGTAATTTTTGGAATTACCTCCCAAAAATATTAAACCAATCAAAAGAATGAGAATAGAATACTTAAGAATTCAGCAAAACCCACTAACAGCAAAACATAATACAGGAGGTTATATTCATTGTTAACTTTGGTGAATATTTAATAACTCTTTATTTAAATA
Source organism: Arcuatula senhousia (assembly GCA_963971305.1). Classification (NCBI taxonomy): domain Eukaryota; kingdom Metazoa; phylum Mollusca; class Bivalvia; order Mytilida; family Mytilidae; genus Arcuatula; species Arcuatula senhousia. The sequence continues at coordinate 67,778,842 of OZ020304.1, forward strand.
AGTCTTCTATTTAACTTTCGACTTAAAAAAAAAAACAATAAGGACAAAATTGGAGGTTATCCCTTAAAATATTCATACACAGGATAACCAAATTAACTGATTTATACCCGTTTTTTTATTTGTATTTAGAATCCACTGGTCGATAACCATTGCTGGGGGACCACATGTCCACGACAATAATCACAAGCCTGGTCGACAGACTTGTCTGACACGAATTTACATATATAATGAGGTTTATCTATTTATAAGATAAACCAGTTTAATGAAAGCGAGATTAATAATATTTCGATTTTTCTTCTCCGTAATTTACTATCCGTTTTTTGTTCCGGGTTTTATAATTTTATACATATGTTGACATTGATGGACGAATGAAACAAAATTTGTGTTTTTAATCCAAGCAATCCTTCATTCTACCCTATAATTAGAGGGCAAATATGCTGAATTTAAGAAGCATTTATATGGTGCGATATTCTCGTCAGAATTTAGGACAGTTGTTTTGACATTATTGGAGAAAAATTTGAAAGTTATCCAGCCAACCTTGTATAACAGTAGGACATTGAATCAACAAGCATGGACAAACATTGCTTTTAATATTTGTTAAAATAATTTGAACCCTTCTGTTTGAACCATCGTAAAACCAAAGGAACCAGCCGCTTTCCTGGAATTGAATCATTACATGACCATGAAGAAAAAACGATAAAAAGAAGAAAGATTGAACTCTGTCGCCTGTGTCGGTACATATCTTTTACTTTCTGTCGAAAAAACTAAGGAAAAAGAGAATTGAACTCTGTCTGTACATATCTTTATGTCGAAAAACAGAACTTACTAAGGAAAAACGATAAAAGAAGAAAGATTTAACTCTATCGGTACATACCTTCGGTCGAAAAACAGACCTTACTACATGTACTAAGGAAAAACGATAAAAGAAGAAAGATTGAACTCTATCGGTACATATCTTTCGGTCGAAAAACAGAACTTACTACATGTAGTCAAGTACAGGAAGATGCTGATAGGGCCATCTGGTGCTTCAAGGAATCAGGATAAAGCAGGACTGTAGCATCTTCTTTTTCAATGGGGGCACATTTCCGAGATCAGATTTATAATTCAAGGTACATGTTTATGTTTAATTAATAATAGCAGCTATAACACAAATAAATCTTCTTTAACTCAGCTTATACCAGGGTAGGATATTGACCATTAAATTTTACGATATCTATTACTTTCTGAAGTAAAAGTTTGACATGTCAAAATCTTGTCATTCACATCTTGTTTGTATTATGTCAACCAAATCACATGACGGGCACCTGTAAATAGACGTTACGTCACATTCAAATCAAATCATTGATGTCATGTAAACATGGTAAACGAAAACAATCACAAAATGTACAAAACTACATAAAACATATACACATGGTACATGCCGTATTAACAAACTTTACATCAAACGTAGCTATTCTTTAAATGATTTCATTTTTAATTTAAAATTGAGTACTGCTCGTTATATTATATTTCAGTAAACCTTTCTGTTGTGTTCTATAATATGTTTTTTTTTGTTTGCTTTAACTTTGTTTTTGTTTTGCCAGAGGCGGATCCAGAGATTCTGAAAAGAGGGGGCCCACTGACTGGCCTAAGAGGGGGCCCGCTTTGGTCACGCTTCAATGATTTCCTATATATTCAACCAAATTTTTCCGCCTAAAGGGGGGGCCCTGGCCCCCCAGGGCCCCCCCCCCCTGGATCCGCCTATGTTTGCTTATACTTTCATCGCACTAGTGCATGAAGTGACAAGTCAAATCACTGTGTCTTCCCGTCCGTCTTTGAACCCAAGCTTTGAACTTTTTGTTTCAGAACGATTAAGAATTTTCCGAATAAGTACACACTGTCCTTATCTCCATATAAGGTTTAATTATTATAACTTGTAAAGCTATTTTGTTCTGCATCTAAAGGCTTAATATGAAACTACACATCTTATATTTTCCAGACTGCTAAACTGTATATTGAATATTACAGATCATATCTTTAGACGTTTTCCTGCATTTAACAGGCTGGTCCTCAGATTAATACAAACGTACACAACATGTCACATGAGAAATGGATTGTTAAAATTGTCCTGTGGGGCATTACGCCCCCCCCCCCCCTCTTTTTTTAGGTCATTCGATCATTTACTTCCTGTTTCAGACCCAGTCCTTTTTGTTTTGGTATTTTTTCACGGGGTTATTCAAGTTTTATTGTACAGAAACTGTATTCTTAAATTGAAATTTTGGAGTACTGACAGAAGAATGAATGCTGGTTATTCTTATTCTCCCCAGCCAAGACTTGTGATCTTTTTATCTGAGTATATGAATTTTCATTCCATACCTTTTCAGCATCATTTAAAGGCATATTTTCTACCAAATTCACATATTTTTCGTCGGACACTCCTATCTTTTGATGTCATTTTGACCGAAATGTAATGAAAGATAACTTTGAACATGTATCATGTTTACATTTAAAACCAATATTGCATTAAACTTGGTTTATTTCGCTCACAATAGACCAACGTGGTTGATTATTTGTTTGCCTTCGTGACGACAAACATATTTTTAATGTATAAATTTAATACAGCCATCAGTCTGGATCTCATACATGTATGTTTCAGTTGTTCATTATAGTGAATAAAGGTAATAACAAAACTACCGAACTTGAATGATCAATCTCATAGTCCAGAGAAAATGACAAAAACGAATCAGTCATACCGGAGAACTGGTGGATCGCAATGGTCCTGACTTGGTACAGGCATTTCAAACGAAATGGTGGGTTAAACCAGGTTTTATGGCGCCAAACCTCCCTCTTCCATTGCGATCAGTGACAAATTAAACAAATTCATTTACCGGTTTATTGTCATTTTCTTTGTTTGGAGACTCTGGCGTTATCGTCGCCTTTAAAATTTCTACACGGACTAAAACCTGAGACGAGAAACAGATAGCTAACAGCGTGCATTAACCGTAAAAGTGTTAAAGCAAAGTTTGACACAGTGTGCATGATGCTAAAGGCGGGATTAGATCTCATGAATATGAATTTTAATTTTTTGTTGTTGTTGTAAAACTTTAGATTATTGTTTTTTTTTTTCGGTTTTTAAATTAATAGAGTACACCGACTTAATTTTATTGTCGTTTATATTTTAAAGTTTAGAATTAGACAATACCAAGTTTTCTGTAGGCCTTTTTGTTAGTACACAAAATTATTTTCGTAGACAATATCCCTTTAACTTATTCAATTTGTAACATTTGTTTTCTGCATAATTTTTATGATAGTCAATTGATTGCGTAAGTATTCTTGATATAACCATGTTTACTAGATTCCTATTATTTGCATGCTGTATATGTTGACAATACAAATATTTAACGACAAAAACATGAATGCAGACACTGAACATTTACATTTACTTCTTGGATTGAAACTATTCTCATCTTATATACGCTCAGTTCAGAAGAATTTAAGTCATTCAATACTTTGAAACATGAACAGTCCAGCAATACTAAAGATGTATAGTCTACTTAGGTGGGAAATACAAATCATATTTATGGTTTTTACTATATTGAATAATTCAATTATACCTATGCTGATGTGTCCCTTATTGGCCCATGTTAACTCAGATTGATAGAATGGTAGATAAAGTGGGCTGGTGGGGTAAAGTATGAACGTGTATAGACACTTTCATTTGGCAATAAATGGGAGACACTGTTTTTGCTCCAATGTGATATTAATTAAAAATTTCTAACGCTTTACCGTTGGAATTTGGTCTAGACCATCTCATGCCTCCATGAGTGGTCGGTTCTGATGAATTTGGCCAGTGTTTTTTAGTACAAAATAAAATCCAAACTACAATTAAACAAAAAGAAAGTGTGTCCCAAAAGAGGGCCCGGATATATTTTGAACGTGTATAGACACGCTCATTTGGCAAGATAAGGGGACACTATTCTTTCCTTAATTGTACGTCGGGTCATATTACCAAAAAACTTTCCAACGCTTTACCGTTGGAAGTTGGTCTAGACCATCTCATGCCTCCATGAGTGGTCGGTCCTGATCTGTTGTCACCAGATTGGATTTGGCCAGTGTAATGTATAATAAAAGTAAATCCATGGTAAATCTAAATCAAAAATAATATTAATTTCACTCCCATGTAATAAAAAATAATCCATGGGGTGACAAAATATGAGCTGGCGTACTGGAATATTGTGTCCCTCGTTCTCTCCAGGAACCTGAGAGGAATGTGAGCATCCATTGCCTACCAATGGTGCACAGACTTGTCCGTATATCCTAGTGATTGGCATTCTGTTTCCCTATCTTGTCAATTCCTCTCTTGCAGTTAGCTGTGGCCGTAATTAGCCATTTAATATGTTTGTGTCAGTATTTATACGCCAAATCATTGAGTCTTTAATTAATGAGGTTTATCTATTTATAAGATAAACCAGTTTAATGAAAGCGAGATTAATAATATTTCGATTTTTCTTCTCCGTAATTTACTATCCGTTTTTTGTTCCGGGTTTTATAATTTTATACATATGTTGACATTGATGGACGAATGAAACAAAATCCCTCCATCCATCCCCCTTTTCACCGTCCAACATTTTTGCTGCTGTTGTTTTATTTTCTTTTTCAGGCTTTTCAAATATGACTACAGGAGCTCTACATATATACGGACGATGCAGTTTGAAATACACTTGGATTTTACAAAGATGACCATGTTACTGTTCATTTTGCTAGTTTCATTGACTTGTTTGAAATGTTACTTATATATTTATTTATTTTTTCTAACTGCATACCACTAGTATACCAAAAACAGATATTTTAAAGTTATAAATTATCAGTTTTTCATTCAATTTTTATACATTTAAAAATGATTTTTGTATTTGTGTGTATAAACTAATATTTTTAATAAAAATTCCTGTCACAGTCTACTAGGGCGGAATTTGGCAAGATAAGGGGACACTATTCTTTCCTTAATTGTACGTCGGGTCATATTACCAAAAAACTTTCCAACGCTTTACCGTTGGAAGTTGGTCTAGACCATCTCGTGCCTCCATGAGTGGTCGGTCCTGATCTGTTGTCACCAGATTGGATTTGGCCAGTGTAATGTATAATAAAAGTAAATCCATGGTAAATCTAAATCAAAAATAATATTAATTTCACTCCCATGTAATAAAAAATAATCCATGGGGTGACAAAATATGAGCTGGCGTACTGGAATATTGTGTCCCTCGTTCTCTCCAGGAACCTGAGAGGAATGTGAGCATCCATTGCCTACCAATGGTGCACAGACTTGTCCGTATATCCTAGTGATTGGCATTCTGTTTCCCTATCTTGTCAATTCCTCTCTTGCAGTTAGCTGTGGCCGTAATTAGCCATTTAATATGTTTGTGTCAGTATTTATACGCCAAATCATTGAGTCTTTAATTAATTTAATACTTTTGTACTTTGTCATTGAAATGTCCGTTTGTTTAATTCAAAATTGTTGAAAAACACCAGCTTTCTTTTCATGTAAAGCACTTTGTCAATATCCTCGGTGCTGGATTTGGATTCCCTATTAGAACTTTTTGGTTTTGAGTACTTTTCGTTTAACACTTTTCGTTTTTGACCTTCCAATATTTAGATTCAAATGCTGCTGATAAGAGGTTATCCCTTGGAATATGCATATACAGCATAATCAAATTAACTGTTTTATATCCGTTTTGGTGTTATATTTTTAAACCTCTGGGTCGATATATAATCGCTGCAGATGGACCATAGGTCCCCGAGGGTAATCACAAGCTTGGTTGTCAGACTTGTCTCACACGAATTTACAAATCAATTCTAATAAGTTTGTCATTAAAATTTCCATAAGTTAAAATCAGAATGGGTTAAAACACCAGAGGCCTTATTTTCGAAACTTTCCTAAGTCACGACTCAGCAGTCGTACCGAAGTTTCTTAGACGTTCCGTGGCTAGGAATATCATCTTTGTTATACTTCTTAAGTAAGATACATTTTTATGGTTAATATTTTAATACAAATGACAACAAAGTTCCAGACAATAAATTTTGCTACGCCTGACGCGCGTTTCGTCTATTCAAGACTCATTAGAGGCGCTCTACCAATTATATTGAAAATGCCAAACACTGTATGAATATGAAGAGCATAGAACAGTAAAACCAAAAATACCAAACTGGGGAACCAAATTATTACTAAGATTTAAATGAAAGTAATAATGCATGTTTTTTTTTAATTTATTTATTTATCTTTTGTATTTACAAAGAAAAGGCATAAATAAAATAAAGATTTTCGTGGTGAGATCGAAAAAAACAAGAGCTGTAACGGAATTTCCTCAGAAACAAAAACTAAATATCCTGCAAATACCTTAACTATACATGTATTGTCTTTCTACCTCACGGTTGGGCTAATCAAATTCATGAGGATGTTTATCCATATCTGTATACATACAGCAGTTATTTCTTTCACTAAGTCAAAGAACGCTACGTGTGATCCGACATTTTAAAAACCTACATTGTCATGAAAGTGGACAGTAAGAACAAAGGTTGACTGATTAAAAAAATCCCCAGAACTTAATTTATTATTAGCTGTATCAAACATTTTAAGGGTGCTAATTGATATATAGTAAAGACTTTAATTTTAATTTGTTTACATACAAACAATTGATAATACATTAGACTAAAAAAAGTTGCTAGTAGACAGTTTAAGTATTTAACTATACTGATAAACGGGATGACTTTTCATTTCCTATTGTAAATTTATCTTTTCTAGATGAAAAAAAACGGAGTTTATATTTCACAGTTGGTAAGAAATTCTCGTATCTGCAGTGGTGTGCCTGATTTAAATGATAAAAACCGGTTTATTACAAAAAAATACTAAAACAAGGATATCGTAACACAAACTAGTAAAATCTTTTAATAAGTTTTATCATAAATATCTATACCATATTGCAAAATTTAACTGTACAAGTCGATTTTTGATTGTAAAGGGAATATCCGATCCCGATTTATACGGTAATGCTGTTCATAAAGCAAATAAATTCAAAAAAAATCCTTTGGGAATGAAAAACTGGCTTTTAAAATACTTTATTGAATAAAGGTTATGAAATGGAAATTTTAGTGAAATCTTGGAATTTTGTCTTTTTTGGTGAAATTAATCATAATTGGATATTTACTTTAAAATGTTAATTGCCTTTTATACATGTTATACTTATGCCATTTTTTAGCATTACAGCCGTCAAGTGTGTCGTGTCGGTTTTGTGTGATGATACATCACCAAATCATTAATTGTTTGACATGTTGTGTCGAATATAAAATCGACATACTTGCAACTTCGAGTGTTCTCAATAGATTACCTCTACGTCAGATTGATTTCTTGTTGTCCTTTAGTCTCAGGTTCTCTCTTATTCAATTGATTTCTACTGTGTGTTAGTTTGTGTTTTGTTAATCAATAGAGTGAAGGTAGGGTCGAAAAATCTAGTTTAACCTTGCCACATTTTGAATGTGCCTGTCCTAAGCAAGGAATCTTTATCAAGGCTGGTGTTTGTATTCGTCGGATTCATGTTATTTGTTTTTTTTTTTTGTCAAGGAGATGGTCTTTCATTGGCACTTTAGGATTGAGCTTGAATCATATGTACTTTATATTCAATCCAGGATTAATTACAAAACGAGCTGCGACCGCTGGTCACATTGAAGGCTGCTGGCTGTTTTTCGTTGTAGATTATTTAAATTGTCGTTTATATTGTAGGTTGTGTCGCGTACATTTATTCCACATCTCATTATATACCTTGCTTTGAAATTTATCTCGATACCTCAACAGCTTGATTTTTTAGACGCCAGTATTTTGTCGAGGCATAAATTGTTTTACATAAAACTATGTGTAAAAGAAGTATAACTCAATTTAATTTAGTTGATCATATCAAAATTTCACCAGGATAAATAAACATAGGAATCATAAGATAGAACTTACTAGGAATCTATGATATTGTAGTAACATGTTTATTCAGTTTCAATTATTGCTGTTTTAGGAATGTTGTCAATGTGACGTTGAGCCTTCAATCTAAATCTCTTTATCCTTGCAATAGTATCTAAATATTTCATACGCAATGGTGCACTTGGCTAAGGAAAGAACACTTTTGGTTAGCTCTGGTATAATAGAACTCATTTTGTTTCTAATCATGTTAGATTTTTTTTTAATTGATGTGCTTTATAATTAAAAAAAAAACAATTATAAAGAATATAATTTTCTGTACAGTTCTGAAATTTAAAGTCCGCATATTTTAAGATTGTGTTAGTCGGTTCTAAACAAACGTGATAACAAATTACCTGGTAGTAACATAAAACACAACAGGTTTGTGAGACACAATAGGGATATTGAGGTGATTGTCAAAGGCGGATCTAGGACCGGCGTACCCCCCCCCCCGTTTGACAGAAAAATTTCGTTAGGAACTGTATGAAACAAGAGGTCCCAGAAGGGTTTTTTTAATTGTGCACCCCCCCCCCCCCCCCCCCGTTTGAAATTTTCTGTATCCGCCACAGAAATTTGTGCAAGGACACCAAACAGCTAAACACGCACCAAAACAGTCATTAACCATTTCGTCTTACATTATTTAGAATGTTTTCATAAGTGGCTAATAATTAACGAAGAAAGATTTTTTCAGAGATCGTAGCTTTGGTCTAATAATCGGTCACAGACACATCGGCGTTGAAACATAAAATCTGAAAAATAAATTCAAGCCCTGGCATATCAAATTAGAGAAATCGAGAGAAGTGTAAACACCGTATGCCTCAGGCCTAAGTGGCCGAGTGGTCAATACGGCGCTGGTTTAAATACCACACTGTTGATCACTAGCTGATCACCTCTCAGGTTGTATTCTAGTCGGAGTCGGAATGTCCCGTTTGTAATTTACAAAAAGTGACTTTTCCACCTGTATGTGATAAGGTTTGTCAGTTTCCTGCCAAAGTTCGGTGGTTTCCGCCAGGTACTTTGGTTTTCTCCACCATTAAAACTGACCGCCCTTTATGACCCAGGTACGTTAAAAAGTGCGTTAAACCCTAAACACAAACAAACCGTATACAGGGAAAGTAGGTATGTTACTTTCAAGGTTATTAGAATTAATAATTTGAAATTTTATCGTAATTCTGTACTGAGATGATTTCGGGCAATTCGAGATGAAAAACTAAGTATGACTTGAAGCAAGCAGATTCAGTTGTTTTTTTCATAACCCGAAATCTACGCCTAACTACTTAGTATAGGGGTTATAATTGTCTTCGGGTTCGCATTACATGTTTTGTAAATAATAATGCGCGTAAAAATATATTCCTGCATAAGACATTGCAAAACGTTAATTAATGAACAGATGAAAATATTCTGGAAATTGATTTTCATATAATTATTAATTTATTCGAATATGAGTTTGTATTACAGTAAATATCAAACATGTATATGCATTGAAGCTACGAATGTAGTAATATGTAAAAGTAGTCCACGAAGCTTCACTCTAACGTCGCCATTTTTGAGAGATAATTTTTTGAATTGTTCATTAACCTCTTCAACATGTAGTTTAAGATTTTACTTTTCAATTGTTAATTTTTTGAAATTATCTGTTCAAAATGTAGAACTCCAAAGTGATTATGAACTTTGAACAACTTAAATTGACTGTAAAAACATAGCATTTTGTTCCGATCTACTTCCTTGTTTATATATAAATCCCGGATACAGTCAGACAGGTGGTGACAAAATATTATCTCCCTTGTAAATATTTTGTATGTCTAACTTATCCGAAAAACACACCATTTTGAATGACGCGGTGAGCTGAAATCACCAACTTAATCTTTTGATTAATAAAAAGTAGGTCATGGTTATTTTCAAGTTTTGGTACAAGTGAACGGACAAACTATTGTTCTTTTTTCTTAGTTAGGATGTTTTACGCATAGAATAATAATTTGTGACAAAAATGGAATTTATTATCTCTAAGGAATAACCGGAACTCTATAACGGTGATAAACATGTTGAATTAAAAAAAAATGGTAAGTGCGACGGGTTACATACTTTGACAGATGACGACCAATCTTATGCTTTTTTTGTTGACAAAATTTTAAGGAAATCGGAGAAAAATGTTTTTTTTTTGTCACAAGCAAGTCTAAAACGTTGCTAGGCAAATGAAGGGAGACGATTACAGTTTTACAAATTGAACAAACCTCACTTAATAGACCTCCCCCTTCTAAAACGTCATTTTACATTTGCTTATTATCATTTTATTATAAAAACATGCATTATATTAATAAAAAGTAAAATTTAAACAGTTTCACCAGTTAAAGCCTTATATATTGCAGAATTAAAGAAAAAATAATTTAGAAAGTCGAGTAGACCATTGCTATTTTTAGCGGGGTATGAGATACCCTCAATGTTTATTTATTTTAAGAATGAAATTTCTATATTTAGAAAGGGGGATTCACAAATAACGTATGAAATTAGCACAACTTTGACAATCATTTTTATCAATACCGCTAAAGCGACGGGTTCAGGAATTTTTTATCAGAAAGAATGGAGTCTTATCTGTTGTATATATTTTTTTCAGATTTTTAGAAGCATGATGTTTTATTTGTCACAAAGGAAATCAGACCCCATAATATCACTTAACATGAGAACGCTGCAAATTTAATAAACCAAGGCAAATTCGGTGTTGTTTACTTTCATTTTACATATTTTATATCACAATTTATTTTAAAAGTTGCTCTAATAAACTTTTTAATGCCCATAGTTACTACGTAAACATGCCGAATCAAATTCTACCTTATTTACTGAAGAGCGCATATTCTTTTGTCTCGTTCTGACCACCTTTCTGACTGGATATAAATATAGTAAAGCGATGGTTCGTCACGTGTGGTAAGCTCACGTGTTTTATTTATGCAAAATTTGAATACTTGGATTTATATCTAAAATAAAGGGGGGAGTCGTGGTTTTATGAGGGTCGGGAAGACCTTTTCCGGGACGCCGGGATTGGCCATTTTATTTAACGGGAATTCGGGAAAAGCGACTGGCGGGACACGAGAACCTGCATTTTATTTTTTGGGATGCGGGATCAGTAGTTTTTATCATCCAGGAAAATGGGATTATAAAAATATTTTGACGGGAATTCGGGACGGGACCCCCTCTTCCCCTCCCCCTTTTATTCCTAACAAAAGTACCTTTTTATAGCATAATGTTTACATTGGGAATGGCGAAATTATTTTTAAGCATGATGAGCATCTTAGTTCAACCATAGATGTATATATACATCTATCATGTCTATGGTTCAACATTTTTGGGGCAAATTTTATATTGTCAGACACAATAAATTTCTTTTAATGAACCATTGAGATGTACGGCATGTACACAATTTGTTCATAACTGTTATCTAAATTTATATGAAATCTCAAAATCTCTCCATCGTAGTTTTGCCATTAGCTATATTAATTTGGATTTCGTTTGGTTTTATCCTTTTAAACATCTTTTGGAATTGTGGTTTTCCTATGTTTGCATGCTTCTAGTGCTGCTGATGAGGAATAACATTCCGAAAATTGCCATATAGCTCATAAAAATTAATTGCAGTTGGAGTCGACAATATATAACTGACATATGTGTTATAGTCTCATGTTTATTTACTCCGTATCCTTTCATCAATTATATCATAACAAAGGAACCTGTTACTAAAACAAATACTTATAACTAAAAAATGACAAGTATAATATTTAAAAACAGGTCTACATATGAAACAGAAATAGACATAATTAGGAAATTCTTCACGGTCTTGATCGGGTTATCACTGGATATGGTGACAACCATATCCTCTCTTGTTTAATCTGCAACCCTGGATGATATATTGAAGAATATAATAGGGTCTAGAAAATGTACGCAACATTGCCAATTGATGTTAAATAATTTAAAGATTATAGATATTTTGGACATTCGTATGTCCTTCATCAGTACAATTAACAATTTTCAAACACAATTACGTAATAACCATCCCCAACAATTTATTTCATTTTAAGACAGTAAGAGTTATCTCCCGTTAATTTGTCGAAAATCATCGACCCGGGATGACATTATGTAACATTAAATAACATTTTATCACTGACCAAAACCCGCTGTGGTAAAATTTCATATCACATTTTATCAGTTTTAATCGTGTAACTGGAAAGATTTTGAAGTAACAAACAGATCTGTGATGTTTTAGGTTCGGGGTGCCGTTTTATATTTTCATGCAATGTTAATCTTAATTATATTAGTTCTATAAAAATGCATAAATTCATATATGGAAGCACTTTGAATAAGGATCGGTTTATGAACATAATACGCCGTGAATAAATGTGAAAATATGTCCCGTACATCTATACATAAGCATGCAGACTCTTAAATTATTTTCATTTGCTATCTGATCTCAGAAACCGGGGGCCTTATTTTAGAAGCTTTCTTAGGACTAAGTAACAGCTTAGCAGCCTCCTAAACCACATCTTAGTCCTAAGTCAAATTTTCGTACGCGTCTCAAATTACAGATTTCCTAAAGTTCATCTTAAATTTAGGAGGACAAATAAGGTGACTTAGGAATTTCCTAATTTTTGAAAATCCTAATTTTGTATTAAATACGGCTTTGCGATAATTTTTTTTGTGGTCTGTGGTTCCAAAATTTATCGATTTGCATATACATGAACTTTCCTTCACATTGCAAATCTTTAAAATTTGCGGAGAAAGCCAATTGGTATTTCGCTATCATAATTTAACCAAAATAAGGCAAAGTTTCTTCTCATAACATGCTGAATGATATAAACTGAGCGATCATAAACCTCAATCCTTTTTTTATAATACAGGAGGTGATTAGATCTTGCAAAAGTTGCAATCAGTCAACACGTGGTCTTAAGTTCAACTCATTCTTTTATATTATTCAAAACAACTACTTTCAACAGTTTAAATAATTGATTTCTTTAAAGCTATTTCAATGCCTATTGTTTGTAAATACAAGTGAAAAATAAATAATTAAAAAAAACCCATGCGTTTTCATTTTCATTTAAAACATAACATTAACAATAAAACTTATATTGCTTAATTAAGAAATTTGCTATAACAAAGATAAGAGTTCCTAGCTGTGAAAAGTCTAAGAAAGCTTCGGTACGACTGCTGAGACGTTCCTTAGGAGGTTCCTAAGATCTTCCTAAATCGAATGCTGAGACGTACCTTAGGAATTTCCTAGGAAAGTTTCGAAAATAAGGCCCCGGAAACTTATTTAGCGTGTTTTATTTGCTCATTTCCCTTTTACAAATCTGCTTATAGTATTTGTAATGATTTCATATGTTGCTAGTTTTGATATACATGTACATGTTTTTCTTTATCTCGGCTCTTAATTTGATTCTTTTGTGGCGTCTTCCTATAGTGTTGTTCAGTACAATTTAAAGTCATTAGTTTGTTTTATTGGAATCCCAATTGCAAGACTTTATTCGATGGCTGAAAATTTACTAATTTCGTAATGCAAAAAGTACATATAGAAATAAAAATAGAAATAGCTTTATTCCAATTAAGGGCCCTATAATAGAGCATACAATTACATATAAGTGATTATGACAATTTGTGACAGTAAATAAAATTATAACAGATTTATTAATAACAACAACTTAATATGTTGGACCATGGAGTTATTATATCTAGTTTGATAAAATAGTGATATTTGAAATAGGTATACGCCACACAACCTACATAAAGAAACGGCAATTTAAAAAATCACAATGGAAAACAACCAGCAGTCTTCAACATGACCAGACGAGTTGCTGCTCGTCGTCTTGCATTGGCCCAAGATTGAAAATACAAAACATAAGATTCAATACTAATCCCAGAATTATCAACGAAAGGCCCATCTGTGACATAGAACAATAAACACAAAGATGACAAGGACAAACAAATGCTGAGACAAAGATACTTGTCTTAAATAGAACAGGTTCATAAAAATGTGGCGATGTTAAACTAGTTTTTTGGTTTCTACTTTCCCCTATTAATAATCTTGCATAAAAAATACACACTCTAAAATAAAAATCGATAAATGTCTTGATGTATGTGCATGAGATAACTAACTTGGATTTTACGGAAGACATCATACGGGAGCTCATAGACAAATATGGGATTTCTATCTCTCAGATTAGTGCAGATGTTGGTTTGTGATAGGGTTTTTTGTCTTTCTTTACAGGTTTTGACATGTACACCGAATTACGTTTCGGACTTTTGACACTCGAATCCATTGGTGCCTCTTTGCTTCTTGGGGTTACTTTGCAAGGTCCATCGCCATATGCAAGCAGAAGGCAGTCCAGAACATTTATGTGTATGATTTTTAACAAAGAAAAGGACCATATTATACACCTTTAAAGTCTCACTTTATTTGCATTAACCGTAGCCGGTAATACTAGTAGCATGTGGTACCATCTTGAAAATATTTGTTGAAATAGTTTGTAAATATACTGTTTACCTACTATGAGTATAAAAAACCTAGTGTATCATATTGAGTAGTTGACTTCAGTGCACTTTTTACTTCATGAATCTCTATGGAGGACCGGGGTTGTGTTCTCGAAGCTATCTTAGGACTAAGACGTGTCTATAGACCATCTAAAGACTCATCATAGTCTTAAGTCGTGTTCTTGAAGCAGTCCTATTTTAAACTTTTGTCTCATTTTAGGATAAAAACTAAGACACCAAATTTGATGTCTTTAGACCATCCAATCTAACATTTTACATATTTTATACACTAAAACTCACTATATTTTGTCCAGGTGTTCACCTAATGATATTTAGTCATCGCTTAACTTGATATCAAGGCATCATGCATGATTTTAAACTTTGAACTTATTTTTACATACTTCAATGACCCTGTGTGTTGTTTTAATTATTTTAGGACAACGTGGTTATGATTTTAAAATAAAAAATAGTAGCTAATTACATGTTTACTTTTAGTTTAAGCAATCAAATCATAGCCCTTTTGGTGCACATTCAGATGAATATATTGTTTAAAAAAGTTAATTATCTTATTTTGTTTCAATTGAAATTGTATTAAATCTATATTGAGACGTCCTAACAAAAGACGCGTCTAAGATAGTTTCGAGAAACAGATTAGGATGGTCTAAAGATGGTCCAAACTAGGTTTCAAAATTTGACTTTAGACGCGTCTTTAGACAAATTTTAGGATACTTTCGAGAACACCGCTCCCGGTTGTCCGATAATATTACGAATGTACGTTACAACCACTGGGCTAGGAAGAATAAAAAGTATGCCATGCTAACCCAAAATATTTTTGAAATATTAAAAACTAAATTGAATTACGTTTAAAATATCATTCATTACGAGTTAGACTTATCTCTATTTATCATTCGAATAGCTGTGTTAATTGATAATTATACTGATAATCTTTAAGATCTATAAAAAATTCCAAATATCGCAGCACGGGCCCTAATTGTGATAAGAACTTAAACTAATCTATATCGTTGTCTTTTAGAGTGGATACACGAAATAAACGCGAAAATGGATGTAATCAATTAATTTTAATTATTTAATTTTAATTACTTAGAATTCTAAAACTATAAATATGTTGGGTTTTTTTACAAATTGAAATGTCGTTTGAGAAATGCCCTCATCTTTGAAATGAAATAACTTATATAATTTCGCAATGGAATAACTTATTTCAATTTTGAAGCTTTTATTTGTTGCATTATTAAAATTCAACCTGGATGGTGCATTTTTTAAATCTAAATACAAGTTATTTGTATTTTTTTAAGATTATCTAACATCAGTTTAATTTTTGAATTGACATCTTTTATTTTTTTAAATATTCCATCTTTTAACGTATTTGTTGTAATCCTTTTCTCAACATACGATATAAGTTATTTGAAAAATCCTGTCAAAAAACTTCTAACTGCTCAATTTAGCTACAACTACCATATATTTCTACTAAAATACCATATATATACAGTATATATAATTTCCATATCAAGCTAGTGGTGCGATCGTATCTTATCTATGACCGATAAGATATCAAATACGTGTGAATTGGCTGCCTCAGTCGAAGACTTTACAAAAATTGCATTTTTCCCGATTTTTGAACGAAAATGGAAGCAATTTATTCAAATCACAAAATTTTCATTTTTACATATTCTTAATCTGCAGAAGGTCTATTTTTGAAAAATAACTATAAGGAAATTTATATATGTAGTTTAAAGCCAATAATCGACCTCAAACATCCGACGCCGTTCATTTTCGAACTTTCTTTCAATGAATAGTATGGAGAAAAAGGTCGGTAGGTGAATATACAGAGGAGTAGAGAGCAGGACAGAGGAGGACAGAGAATTAATAAAAAAAATGATTTATTGTGTGAAATAAATGTTGTTATCTGGCTATTGTTTGTTTCTAAGGTATTTTGAGTAATTTGAAAGCACTTGGGTTGGTTTTAAATGGTTTTATATGGTAGGAATCGAAGATAACTACGATGTCGGTAGAGAGGAGTAAACCAGCGTATGATAAATGACATCAAAGACTCTTTCCAAAGTATTAAATTTGGAATAAATTACACTATTTTGTTTTTATGAAGGTAAATGTACATACAAGAATCTTTGTTTGTGTGTTTTTTGGCCAATTCAAACTTTATTTGCAATTGTTTTTTTTTTGTAAATATCGTAATCAAAATGGCGACTGTCGACTTAAAAATACAGGTAAGTGCAGGGGTAAATAAAAACCTCTCATTTTATCATTATATCACATATTATTAAAAAAAAAACTATTAATAAACGTGTTCATGAAGATTTATCTTAAGTGTTCGTGTCTTGGTGTCCTGCGGCATTACAGACCATCGATACTCCGTCAAGATATTTAAAAAAATCGACAATAAAAAACTCAAATAAAATGTTTCTTTGCTGTTAAAATGAATATAAAGACAAGTTTACACATTAAAACCTTTAATTTTAAGTGAAAAAAACGTTTTTTATCTACTCCTCTGCACATCTCTCTAAAGCTCTCTAGTTCTCTCTGTTTTGATGATCCCGAAAAAGGTACCCTACTTTAAATGAAATTGGAAGCAATTTCTATATATCATGGAATGATAAAAATTATATCATTGGAAAGAAGGAAAATTTTTCTATTCAAATATAACTATAAGATTATTCTACAACGAAAACTAATCCCACAATAGAATTTGTTTTAAAAAAGTCCTACATATTTCATATAAAATATTTTATCAGTGTCTATCGGTTATCTCACGCATGCGCAATAAAAATTGTCACCGATTGTTGACCATGCTTACTTAAAACAAGTCATTCTAAACAAACTAGCTAAAATCGGGGCATGCTGAAATTAACTGGACAGGTAAATAATCATAAAAGTAAGAACATATGTACATTGCAAATAAATAGTGAGTTATTTGGTGTTTAACGCCCGTGCAACGCCACACAGACCATCCACCGACGACGAACACGAAAAGGACAAAAAAAATGAACACGAAATGATGGTGACAAATGAAATATGGGGGTGGGGTGGGAAACAACAGAACAGTAAAATTGAAAGGGAAAATGAAACAATACAAATTGCAACAGCAGAAACAGATTGAGGTGAATATATGTACATGTACAATTTAAAACAATTGGGTAGGTGACTTTGGTCACATAAAGAGGCAGGGACAAATGAACACGTAATGGTGGTGAAATGAACACGAAATGATGATGACAAATGAAATAAGGGGGTGGGGTGGGAAACAAAAGAAATGATGATGAAAATTTTGAAGAACCAAAAATTTGTTAAACACGAAATGATGATGAAATGAATATAAAATGAAGATGTTCAAACTGAGATGAAAACTTGAATATTTAATGATACAAATCAATCCACTATCTATATTTTCTCGTTTATTCCGTAGGCATTTCTCGTTTATAATGTTTTAATCCAGAAACTTTCCCGAGCTTGCCTTTCATGGGTTGACCAAGACGGATTGTGGTCAATGATGGTGATGGACAACCTATAAAGATCATCTGGGCTGTGCCCATTGGATCTGAGATGGCAACTGACAGGGATGTCTGGTTTGCATTTGTAATCGCTGCAATGTAGATTCATACGTTTGTTGAAAGGTTGAACCGTTTCACCAATGTATTGAAAGCCACATCTACACTGGAGAAGATACACTACATTAGCTGTACGGCAATCAACATTGCAGTAAATAGTGAATGTCTTTCCAGTCGACCTGCTGGTAAATGCTTGGGTCTACAACATTTGCTTGCACGTCAAACATCTCTTACTGTCGCACTTTCTGCAAGATCCAACTGATTTTGGTGGTTTGGGAGCCAGACTGAATCAAACCAAAATGTCGGGGAGGATTTTTGGTCGACGAATCGCACAGATAGGAGGCTAGGGAAAGATACTGGAGAGTTTAGGGTGTTTTTTATTTCTTCCTAGTGACAACAGACGAGTTTTGACAAACCACCAAGAGAGGGTTGGTATGTCAGTACGAGAGGAATTCGTTTATTTCTTTTTCTCTTTTTGTATTGTAGAAGGGATTCTCTGGATGGTCTAGATGCCCTTTCAAAGCCCTTGTCGATGTCATATTTTTTGCAGCCCCGTACAGTCAAATGCTGGCGGAGTTCTCCTAGGCGTTTGACAGCAGTGTCGTTAGATGCGCCTGATTCTAAGAGCCTGTCTGTAGGGGATACTTCTCGTGCAATGTTTTGGATGGCAGCTGCTGGGGGATAGATACTGGTGCTTGTCAGTAGGTTGGCAAAAAAGATCCGTAGATATTATCCCGTCTGATATTGTTGAGGTAGTGTCGAGAAAGGACAATTTAGAGTCAGAAATTGCATAAGTGAACTTAATAGTGGGATACATGGGCGTTGCTGGCATGAGAAATAAAGTCATCGAGATTTTTTTAGAGTTGTTCCATTTCATGTCGATGTCGTCAATAAAGCGGTACTAGGATAGAGGACTGATTGTAAATGTTGAAAGAATCTGCTTTACAAGTTTGCCCATAAAGATGTTAGCATAGGATGGTACCATTCTAGTTCCCATTGCAGTGCCGTTGATTTGAAGGTAGTTGTCATTATTAAATGTAAAATTATTACGTTTAAGAACGAGAGTTAACAAGTTTACAAGACCTTCAGTTGATGGTTGAAGAATTTAATTGAGTTGAAGAATATAATTATATACCAAACAAAGTGTTGTTGACTGAGAGAACATCATCAATATATCTGAAAGTGTGATTAGAGGACCTTGCTTCTTTCATATTTTAGTTCTTTGCGAGCTCTTGGAGAAATTCAGTCTCGAAAGAGTATAGAACATTTTGAAGGTAGTTGTCA